>JAUMJK010000927.1:0-223460 GCA_033558105.1 Coccyzus lansbergi
TCTTTCTCTCTTTCTCTCTTTCTCTCTTTCTCTCTTTCTCTCTCTCTTTCTCTCTTTCTCTCTTTCTTTCTCTCTCTCTCTCTCTCTCTCTCTCTCTCTCTCTCTCTTTCTTTCTTTCTTTCGCTTTAACAGTTGTCACTCAACCAAGCCCGTCAGTTTCTCATTCTAGTACTTCTCAGAATGAGGAGAGAGCCTCTGAACTGCCCAAACCAAAGAAGAAGAGATGTTTCGTCTGCAGAAAGAAGCTTGGCCTTCTCACTATGAAAATACTTTGTCACTTTTGAACAGATGTGTATGATTAGTTGCCACGTGCTAGATTAAGCTTAATGAAATACCTATACCATTAAACTTATTTGCTTATTCACAATCTCAACTACTTAGTTCAACTATTCATTTTTCTTACTCTCCGTGTCAGAGTTGATGAACGCACCCCCACTGTAGTGACTAAACTCTTCATTTACAGCTTAAATAAATACAAAAAGCTTCTTAGTAATGTTGCTTTTTTTTCTCTGTGCAGGAATTGACTGCCGATGTGGAAACATATTTTGTGGAATTCACCGTTATTCGGACAGACATAACTGCACATACCATTACAAAGCAGAAGCTGCAGAAAAAAACAAGAGATAGAATCCAGCTGTGGTGCCTGAAAAAATCCAGAGAATATAGATCAGCCCACTTGTGAAAAGACTGACTACCTTTCTGACTGACTGTTCATTTTTACTATATTCTAGGAGAACACAGAAGAGCAGGTGCACGGCCATTTTCCTTTGTTCTCAAAAGTTTGGCTTTTAGTCTTGTCTGGTTTAATGATATTTCAGAATGTTTTAGTGTTTGTTACAGGTAGCACTGGATAGATACAGCCCTTGAAAATACGTCCTCCCCAGAATATAACTGGATGATCAGAAAGGTGCAAGTGTGCACAGGAATGCACATGCACAAAGGACAGACTCTAGTTTACGTGTGTATAGATGTATACTATCTGCACGTTTGCAGGAGATCTGCCTTTTGCGATGCGTTTGAGGCGTATGCTCTTTGACTAGTGTTGTGTATCCGTTTTGGAGAAGTTGGCAGTCTCCTTCTGTCATTGAAAATCTCATTCTGATTTTAGTTTCTGCCATCCATTGCTTTCCAGCAGAATGTAAGCTACGTAGATGGGTCTGCCATCCCAGTAAGATAGGTGTTAGTGTTATATTTAAGAAAATCACCCAATTTCACTGAGAAAAATGGGGAAAAAAATAGACAAAAGGTTAAAAAAGTAGTTAATTTAGTTAATTATAATATTGCATTAGATTTCATACAGGTTTCCAAAAGAAAAGACCTGCTTGAACTTGCAAACTGGCCTGCAACAGAATTGTCTACTTTTCCTCAAATAACTAAACATGTCATGTCGCACAATATTGTAAGATCAGTTTACCAAAAAAAGTTTGTTCTTAGACATACCACAGCAGCTCCATCAAGTAACACACTTGACGAAGAAGCTGTTGAAGTTTGATATGTTCATATGTTACTTATCTTCTGTTTGTTCTGAGCTCATAAGAAATATTAGGAGTTAGTTTTTTCCAATTTTAAATTTAACAGTTGCATCCTTCTACATGGATAACCATACCCCACATGGCTATAGACCTGAGTGGTAGCTGGAACCACTCTCGGAGGGCTGCTTTAACTTTTTAAATTGTATTTGGGTGCAGGACTGTAGTGTTCTTGGTTGTATTGCGTGGGCTGCATTATCTACACCATTGTACAGTAACAACTCTGGAAAAGGCAGTACACTTCACTGATGCTTGTTTGGTAACATCACTTCTCTGTTACAACTGAAGCAGGATTTGTGATGTATGGAATTTGTGGGTTTTACACAAACAAGTACTGTTAAGGCTAGTGCTGTGGGAATGCCTGTTCTCATTTTCAAATAGTATGTATGTACACCAGGCACTGCTCCTGAATTTCTAATTTTCATTGCATTGTTCAGTCTCAATTTTTACTTTGTTATTTAAAATGTTCAGATTTTTGCTTCTCACTTTGTTGTCCTGAGTTATTAGGTATTCGGATATGTATAGGTAGTTCCTATTTATGTATTTTGCATAGTCATGCTCCCAAGCATCTATGTTATATTGTTATTATGTAAATAATAAAAATTGTGTACAGAAAGACAGACTTCCTTTGATTGTTCATTGGTTTTAGTTATTACTGTAATCAGAAGGTGACCTTGTAGAGGCTGAGGTGCAATGTTAGTACTGAGTTCTTACCAATGTCGTGTTTATGCTTAAGCCTGCCTGTGTCCTTGCTTCTTGTTTAGAGACACCAACTTCTTTTAAGATAACTTGTTTAAGCATCTGGAATACAGATGATGGACGGACTAAAATGCCAGCAAACAACAGCATGCTAAAACAAGCAAAGGGAAAGCATTAGCAATGAATTTTAAGGGTTTCTTTCATTTGTCTCCAAGACGTCTTTCCAGGGCATCTGTTACAATAGAGCCTCACAGAGCCAGTACACTGACTACACCATTCTATCCTCATCTTCACCAGCAGACCTGGGTAGAATTATTGTTAGGTTCGGTATCCAAATACAGCTGGTTAAATATGCCAGATTTATCCTTCCCGTTGAGAAGGAGAAGGGCAGAGTACACAGCGCATTGTCTTGGAGGAAGACATCTTCATTGGGTAAAAGTTATTTAAATCGGAAATGGGTAATACACATCCCACCAGTCAGCTGGTACTCGTGCAGTAAGTTACTATTGCAGCCACTGCATATACCTCCAGTTAGGGAACACAGACATGATCTGGGACTTCATTTTGCAGGATTAGCTTTAGGATTTGATCATGAAACCGCTTTAAAGCATCAAGATTACCATTTTTCTACTTTTTTTGTATTAATCACATACTCCACTGCAGCATATTTTTCTTCCTTCTTGCTTTTAAACTCAAGAATGCCCTGTAATTTAATATTTGAGGAAAATGTGTCTGGGTTTGATACTGTCATGTCCAGAGTGTTTCAGGACGGGTAATAGTATTGATCCTGGTAGTCTGAGTGCCTCTGTATTCACCTGCTACTTTTTCAGCTGAGCAAAGGCTGTTCTTGGGAAGACTCTTTGAAATAATTGATACCAGCAAATCTGTGGAGGAGAGCATGGAATGAAAAATCCCTCGCTGTTCTGTAAAATCTCAAACTACCTGGCTTCTGAGTCTGTACTCGAAAGTAAGTCTGCAAATTTTCCCGAGCTTTGTTCTCACCGTCATTTATATAGCGTCTATAGTCATTCAGAAACCCCAGTTCTCTTGAGGCTCACTAAACACTCAAAAGAGGGGAAGGATGTTGAAAAAGAGCAGGTATTGAAGAAGGGTGGAAGGAAGAGCATTTAAATGTAGGTGCAAGCACTGTGCTGCATCTTCCTTGGCCAAAAGTGAGAATGTACGTGCAGAGTCTTCCATACCCCACTGACCGGCTTGAAGACTGGTATGTATTCCTAAAATACACGTCTGACTCCCAGAGCAATTCCTTGTCACAGGCAGTTCTAATACAGTGGCATTACAGGTCTTTGAGAAGAAGTCCTTCTTTCATAATGTCTAAACACAAGGCGTTCTTAAAGATGCTGTTGTTTGCTCTTTTAAAGCATATCCATGTTCCAAGAAAGAAACATGATTGTTTCACTTGACACGTATCCTCATTTAGCATGTGGCTATTAAACTGAGTGTTTCACTTGACACATATCCTCATTTAGCATGTGGCTATTAAACTGAGGAGTTCTTAACTCATGCATAAAGGCACCATTATAGAAAGAGTCTTCACCTGTCCTGAACAAGTTTACCAGATGATGGGGACCTCTCTTTTAGTTAGGGAATAAAATGAACATACAAACAAATAAGTAAATGGGAGCAGCAAGGTGACTAAAAACTGTTTGGTAGTCTTAAATCTGATAAATATTTGCCCAGCTAGTGTCATAGCTGTGCCATACAGTGATGCACAAGATTCTGCGCAAACTAACTGACAGCTGTTACTGTTAAAACTGAAACCTGGAGAATTATGATCTTCCTGTGGTGTTTCCAATCTGTTGCTGTAAGGCTGACGAGCTGCCCGGTGACTTGGATAGTTGTGGTGCGTAAGGATACCATGGGGTGGGGAAGCCGTAATTTGTATCTGGCACCCAGCCACGTTGAGTAGCAAGGATTCAGTAAGAAAAAGGAACTGTACTCTCTGGGTATGTGTGTGATTTTTAAGTTTGTTTTATTAAGTTTCTCAGCCAACCAAACCATGCATTTTCTCACCAATTACCTATTAATGCAGGTAAACACTCCGGAAATTTGATGGACTGTGCTTTGATTCAGGAGGTAAAATGCTCTGGCAGTACATCTGAAAGTACCTGGATGCCATTGGGCTTCATAAATGAGAAACCCAAATAGCTAACCGAGGGGAACAGTTCAAAAGCCTGAGATATAAAAGTAATGAGTGGCTACCTGCTGACATATGAAAAGTGGTTAAAATGCGAGAACAAGAGCAAATTTCTATCTACGTGCAGTGAGGATTATTTATCACCACAGTGACGTAAGTATCTAACAGAAGAGAGTTTGTAATGTTATTTCACAGCCCTGAATTACTCCTTAATCAACTATAGACCCTCCAACAGAAAGTGCTTCAGCCTTTGGACTGCCCACTGCAGGATTAACTTAGTGATGGCCAAAGAAGAAATAATTTTGAAAAAGTTGATTATTGAACTGACTAGAGTCACGGCTTTTTGAATAAGATGTACCTCATTCTCACCTTTTGTACTACTAGATGATGGTAAGGTGTGGATGACTTTTTTTTCATGACAGTTGCATTTTACAGAATCAGAGAATCACAGAAGAGTTTACGCTGGAGGAGACCTTTAAGACCATTGATTCCAACTGTAAATCTAACACTGCCATGTCCACCACTAGACAATGTCCATAAGTGCCACATCTACACATCATTTAAATGCCTCCTGGGATGTGAACTCAACCACTTCCACAGGCAGCCTGTTCCAATGACAATCCTTTCAGTAAAGTAATATTTCCTGCTACCCAGTCTAAACTTGACCTGGCAAGACCTGGGGCCTCTTCCTCTCATCTTGACAGTTATTATTTGGGAGACCTACATGTGCTTCACTACAACACTCTTTCATGTCATTACAGAAGGCAGTAAGGTCTCCTTTTCTCCACACTAAACAATCACAGCTCCCTCAGCTGCTCCTCCTAACACTTATGCTCCAGACCCTTCACCAACTCTCTTTCTCTCCTGTAAGGCCATGGCCAGTACAGTAGCAATGTTGGAAGCTGGGTTTCTTGTAGAAGCGTTACTCTGGCTCAAACTGCTTTTAAATGAGATACCTAATTTCTAAACATCCTTGTAGTCTTGGTTTTTATTTTCTGTATCTCCAATCAGCTCACAGGATTCACCTCCAAGTAGCAATAAGCCTTGTTATAAAGAAACAGAAAAATTCTATCTACTTGCACCTGGATTCAAGCATGCAGGGTAGACTATATTGTGGAATTGGTCAAAACTGGTCAAGTCTTGCACATGACCTTGCCCATCGGGGCACCTGAGAGCCTTGTAGGGTAAACTGCCTACCTCTGCAGGCATTTAACAATGAAGTTAGCCACAGCCTGTGCCAAGCGACGACATTTCCAGAGCCCTGCTCTTCCAAGTTCAGAAGGCAATGTTCATCCAGCTAAATGACAACCATTGCAGCACAATGCTATTTTTAATATATACAGACGTGACAACATTTCTCAATTACATTAGTTTGACTGTGGAACAAGTTCTTACTTTGGGGTTTTCTTGTGGTGTTTGGGTTTTTTTAGGTTTTTTGCATGTTTTGAGTTTTTTAAGAAATAATCAGGGAGTTGTGTGCGTATTAAGGAATTTTGGACACAAATACTGACATTGCTACATGGACAGAAGCAGGACTGAACCTCTACTTGACATCAGAATTACTTAGGCGTAAGGCAACTTCTAAGGAGCCTCTCAACTCAGCTAGCGTGGTAGTGTGCCCCAAAAACAAGACTAAAACCTATCAGCAGGATGTATTACTCTGGGTAAATTGCTGTGTGACTGTGTCTACACCGTTCTCGGTTCTGAGCAGGCACATATCCCAGTCAGTCTGGAGCACAATCTGAACAAAGAGCTGTGTTAGAAGATGAGGGCTGCCCGTGTAAAAGGAGCCTGGGCGCCCTGGGCGGTGGCGGAGAAGGAGGCGAGGGAGGAGGCGAGGGAGGAGGGACATGCGCCGCCAGCCAATCCCGCGGCGGCAGAACCGGCGGCTTCAACTTTTTAAGGCAAAAGGGCTGAAAGTCGCAGTGCGCCCCCCTGTGTCCCTCCGCCGCCGGGACTCGCTGCCAGGGCACACAAAAAGTAGTTACCGTTCCAAAACGTGAACTATTGCTATGAAGGTTAAAGTAGACTGAAGTTCTCCCAAGGAACCGTATCTTTTGCACCTCCTCTTGTCCAGGCTAAACCCCCCCAGCTCCCGCAGCCGCTCCTCAGCACCCTCGGCCCAGGAGATGGGGGAGGGGCGTGGGCAGCACGACACGCGCCGCTGGCCTCGGGGCGCCCCCTCCCCTCTCTCCCCGAGGGGCGGGGCCTCGGTCCCGAGGGGCGGATACCGCGGAGGGATCGCGACGCGTTGGCCTCGCTGGGCTTGTGCTGGGAAGCGCTGCGCGTCCTCCCTCCGGCTCCGAGTTGATCTTCGTGGAGCCCCTCGGGGGTGGCCGCCGCATCTGGATCCCATCCGAGGCGGCCGGAGCCCGCAGGACGCGGAGAGCCGGCGAGGCGGTGAGTTCCCGGCTAGGGGAGGAGGGGAAAAGAAGCGGGGAAAGCCGAGCCCCGCGCGATCCGAGGGCAGAAAAGCGGAGAGCAAAAGGCACTCCTTTGATGGACTCGCCCGCAGCCCCAGCCTCGCCCCGCGCTTTGGGGTCACCCCCCGGGGAGGTGACAGCTCCCTTGGCTAACTTCTTAGGTTGCAGATGTCATCCTGGCGAGATCTCGGCGAGCGCTTGAGTGGGGGTGAAAGTTGGAAAGAAAGAAAGAAAGAAAGGCTCTTCCTTGCCAAGTTGTCCTTGCTTGAAAGTCGGGGTAGGTGAAGGTGGAGCTGTGTGAGCAGTGCAGGTGACCCGCTCCTTCTTGCCTTTGTGCTCGGGATGCAAATCCCTTAGTGGGGATTAGTGGGCAGAGCCGCAGGGAGATGTGTGGATGTGTTGGAATGCGGCTCCATCCCTCTCGGCTTTGGTCTCGGTGTGTCTGTAGCTGCTGCTGGGGGCTGGCAGCCCAGTCTTGGCTACAATCAATCCTCTTGGCTGTTGTCTGTGCCAGAGCCCTGGGATGCAGAGTGCTATGAAATCCATTTGCTGCTTTGGAAAGTGGAAAAAAGTTTCCTGTAAGATCACATGTCTGTTTGAAAGCAACTTTTCCAAAAGCATTCGGCCCTTTTGTTCAGGCTGGTGTCAACCAAGCAGCCCAGCCCTTGACAGGCATGCAAACTGTTGACCAGTGACCAGTTTTCCTTGAATCTCTTGAAAAATAAGCAAGGTGTAAATTTGATAGTTCTGGTATCAGTGCTTGCATGGATCAAGCTGAAAGTAAACAGTCAAAGCCATTAAATTGCCAGAGGAAAAGAAGCAAATTGATTTCAGCTGAACACTAGTCTGTGTCATCTCAGCAATGTTCTAAGATGATGATTGGAGTTTTAGAAGTTTGCGAATCGGAAGCACGTGCCTTTGTTGCTTAAGCCTTTTACACACATCCAACGGCCACTGCTACTTAAACCATTCCTCTCTCTCCCTGTCTTCACATACATTTTAAATCTTCTTTCCTTCTCCATCACTGATCACACTTCCTATTAAGTCACATGAAGTTTTGTCTCTGCCAGTTAGGCAGGTGTTCAAGGTGTTCCCCAACTGTACACAGGCAACAGCAAAACTGCCTGCAGGAATAATCACACCACAGCTTTTGGCTAAGTGGGTAGCTGGCACTCCCTTAAAATCTTAAGGGTCATTTCCTTCCTATTTTAATAAAGCCTGTTTGCTGATTATTTTTTTTCAATAAAATTGGTCATAACTTAGTATCCCCCTGCAGAGATAACGCGGTTAATTCCTGCAGCCTCAGCAAAGAATCTGGAAAGGGGAAAAAACCCTCCTTCACATTCAAGGAGGAGAAGGGTGGCATTCATACACACAGCTACAGGGTTGGGTTTTAGGTTGTTTTGTTTTTTTCCCTCTCTTTTTTTCTTTTCCTTTTCTCTCTCTCTTTTTTTTTGTTTTTTTTTTTTTTTTTAATCTAGGTGTTTTAAAATGTTGTCCTCTGCAGCCTTCCACTCCCCAGGTGGCAGGTAAATCCACCTGCTTGCCAGTTTAGTGGACATTTGAGCTGAAAGGCTTCGGAGACGTATTTCTGAGATCCCATCTGCACTAAAGCCTAAATTCTGAGCGTCTCTCAAAGCCTGTACCATAACCAAGAGAGTGGGGGCTCAGGCCTGTACTTGTAACCCTAGGCTTGCCCAAGATTGCAGGCACAATCGTACCTTGTACCTTGCAGCCTTGTTAAAAGTCCTTAACCGTGACTCTACAGTCAGAGGCTAGCTAAAAGTTCTTATTGGAGCTAATCCTACCTTCTAGTACTGAAATCACCAAATCTATACATAATATTCCAATATATAATAGGTTAGTAACTTATAACAAGTAATTTCTTCCTTCAGTCTCAAAGGTCTTTTCCAACCAAACCGTTGTGTGATTCTAATTAGATTTTAGTCCCCCAACATGCAAATGGTCCAGCTTGAGTGGTCCTCTGAATCCGTTCTGAAATAAACAGGTGTTTGGGGTTTTTTCATCATGAAATGCTAAGTTTATATGAAAGGCTTCAGTAAAATAATTTTTTTTGAAGGCTCTTAAGGTCAGGTTGTCCACAAGGAAAGTGTGTTGGAGGGCAGCTTTAGCTTTGAGAGTTGGTTTATTTTTTCATTAGTGCGGAAGTGGTTCAAGGCTTAAGTGCCATTGGTTGCACCACTATCAAGTGAAGAGAGTTGCAGAATCAATTTACCTACCTGAGGGAGAATTTCCTTCTTAGCTCACCATCCGTCATTCAGAGAACTGTTGTCTTCTCCCTAGGAATTTTCCTCTGACAAAACTGAAGGCTTCAATGGACAGTCTTCAGGATCAACGACAAAAGACACGCCTACCTGTTGTGACTCTGGCTTTGAAAAAAGCATGGAAATACTAAGAGAAAATACCGATCAAAGACCCTTTACAAGGTATTGTATTTCTAGATCTTGAGTCTCTGTTCAGTTCATGGATTTAAAAGCAAAAGTGAAAGCAGCATCTTAAGTCATGTCACGCTAAATCTGCAGCTGAAAATCCCCAGGGGAATAGGATTATTTCAGTGTCATTGCCAGTGTCTTAGAAGGAGAAACACTCTTCTCAGTAAAGCCCTTTGTTTCCTGGGGTCTTATTTGCACTCTGAAGACTCCAGGGTTAGCAGGTTAGGAACTTTGTCCTTCTAGAAGTGCCCGTGTATGGTACTGAGCAGACTTGGGATCTGAATCCTCCCTGTGGTCTGCAGGCTTTTCTTTGCCCAGTATGGAGTACTGAGAATATGAACTTTGTCAGGTTAGTGAGTTTCGGTGGGGAGTTCCACTCTGTAATTCTAATGCAATCATTCCTTTTGCCCTTCTGTATTCTTTCTTAATGTAGGCAGTTGGCAAAGACTAAATGGGACCAAAAGAAAGAAGAGTCTAAAGAAGGTAAGTGGTGGTGACTCCTTAGAATTCCTTTTTTTTGCTTCATTTCTGTGAAGGATTGTATTTAGTCTCTGGGTCTACTTCATTTGGCCCCCAAAACTTCTGAGGTCATGAACCAAAGTCAGCCAAAGTTGTAAGAAAAGATATCTGAAAGATAGTGCATTTTCTGTGAATTTTGTGAGAAGAGGTAGGTTGGTGCCAATAGGAGGAGGAATTCCTTTCAGGCTTGGGAAGTATGTGGTGTGAATTCCAGCCTGCTCTTTGGTGCTAGAGGATCAGTTTGTTCTTTTGGTTTTTATCTTGACGTGGTTTTTCTGGACTCTGCAGGACAGAAAATATCTGAAAATTGTTCTTGCAAATAAGAGGGAATATTGCAGTATTACATGGGAGTTAAAAACCAGTTGAGTAATTCCCTTGTTTGGGGGAGACATAAGTGAAGTTTTTACCTTGGAACCAGATTGCTGTGCTGAGTACACCAGCAAGCTTGGTACCGTGAGGGTGCTCTGCTGGCAGCTGGGGAAATGGGTTCTTTCTAGGCAGTCCTACCAGCCATGGGCTTTCTCCCTGCCCTCTCTTAACCGTTCTAATGATAGTGCCAGTAATGAACCCGTGGCTGACTCCGGTGTGGTAAATGCTGAGCAGATCTTGTTTTAAAGCAAGCAAGCAAGTGTTTTGAGTTCTTTGGTTTTAGGGTGTTTATCCGAGACGTTTCTTAACTTTTAGATATTTTTTAGTGTCATGATGCAGAAAATGAAAGTGATGCCTGTTTAAAAAACCATACCAAACCCATATATCCTGAGAAAAGACTTTGCACAGAAGCAATTTAAAATGATTGAATATAATTTTACATGTATGGAATGGGAACACCTTAAGGATTGATTGTTTTCACTTTTGCGTGAAGAATTAACTGGAATAAACTTACCTCCTGCGAGGAACAAAAGTTGTGTGGTTTTTTTCATTTGATTTACTTACAGTCTGTTACAAAGTTTGTTATACAAATGGTGGGTTTAGGTAGGCAGTTTAAACAGAAGTTGGATGTTGTGGTCATGATAGTAACTTCTAATCCAGCATTTAAATTTAAAAAAAAAACAAAAAAAAAAAAACAAAAAAAAAACCCCAAACCACTGCAGATTTTTTTACATTTTCCTAAAGCAATGACAAAATAAAGAGAATGATACTTTGTGTCTCCAAATGTTTTATATGTTCATGTGTTTTAGTCACCAGAGCACTGAAGACCAGAGGTGATGTAAAAGCTGTGGAACAAGTCCTTGAAGAAAATGAGGACTTGGAAGTCTGTCCAAGATGCACAATTGGAGACTGTCGTTGTAGCACTACAAATCAACCTGTTTTATGTGACAAACTTCTAAGAAAGTAAGTGGCTTGGTTGACCTTGTTTTCTGAAAGGCTTGCAAAATGTAAGAGCAGTGGGGCATCCTTTCCAGTATGGAAAACAATTTCCAGTCTGGGTTATTTTTCCTAGTGATGGAAAACCACTACGAAACTTCAGTTGCAGTTAAGAGAAGAATAAGTAACTTGTATGAGGAAGACCGTGAACTTGAAGTGACTTAATGTTGTCCTGCAGAGCAACTTAAGCCCTATTAACACATGCCACAATTTTTCTGTTTACCTTCCTATGATCTTGAGATTTCTTTTTTTCCCTACTAAACCAGATTTTTTGTTGTTTTCCTATGTTCAGCGAGTAGGGAAAATAAATGTGAGAACAATGTATGTTTGCAAATGCTCAAATGCTTGTTCTGAAATCTGTCTATGAGCAAGTAAACATTTGGCCTAAGTTGAAGTAGTGTTTAAAAACTTGGCTAAGTGTCAATGACTCTTGCTTTATGTCTATAATATTAAAATGTCCTCCTGATTGCATCAAGTGTTTGAAATGGGTGGGTTTTGTACTTGCCTGTCTTTGCTCTTACATGACACCTTTTTCTCTTAGGACTGCAGTAGTAGTCTTGGAAAAACTGGATGATGTGGAGAAGAGGCTTGGACGGCTACTGGAGGTAGACCTTGGGGTATTCTGCAATGTAAAAGAAGTAGATACTAATTGCTTTTACTATTTGTGTTTAAGTAGCATATTTCACATAGGGAAATGACTTAGCTGCAATTTTAATGTAGCTGAACTAACTTCTAAAGAATTGTCGTCTAAAATAACATTTGGTTTTGCTGTCTACTTATAATCTAGCATCTTGCTGTTTTAGTTGTGCTACAGATACGGTGTAGTGGTAGAGGAAGCATCTTGTTAAGGAGAGATGAAATAGCAGTGATGTGCTTATCTTGTACTACTGCCTGAGTTGCCCTATGATTTTTGGATGGACACATTACAAACAGCAGTTTGAGGGTTTGGCTTATTGCTTCAGATCTTACTGAAAACTGAATCAATTGATGTCTACTTTAGCTGTGTTTGTTCTCATGTTAGCCTTTCCCATGAGTTTGAGTAGTCCTCAGTCCCTAGAGGAACTTCAGTTGAAATGATATACCTGTTTCCTCTGTCTTAGTTTTGTTCTATTAAATTGAGTTATTCTACTGTCCTTTTTGGACAGCTTAAGTTTTCAGACATCTTTATACTCTGCTATCATAGGTCTTTGTTTCAAATGGAATGATTTTATTTTTTGGTTAATGAGAGCAGAGTTGTCCCTAGTACTTTGTGTATCACCTCTGAAATGCTTGTGTGATTGATTTCTTTATTGTCTGGGCTGGATTGCTTTTTCCTGGGTTCTGCCACACTCTTGGACTTCAACCTGTTGTTAATTTATATGCTGGGTTGTATACCTGGCTAAGTATTTAACTACCACATGTACTCCACGCTATGTTAGAGTGAAAATTCTCCTCAGTAATCTTGGGTGCTAGAACAATGTTCCTGTTATTTCCCACTGTACTTCAATTTAATCTTTGGTGTCCATGGGGTACTTGGATAATGTTACTCTCCAGGCTCTAAATATGCCTGTGTGAGGTTTTCTGCACCTTTGTAATTGAGCTTCCTTGTTTCTTTTTATTAGGAAAACCTTGCTACGTACTCCCCGGGAGAGAAAGAAATGCAGGGAAGTGACGAAGAACTAGCTGATGATGAAGGTAGCATTGTCAATTAGTTCTGCTCTAAGGTTTCTTTCCTGTGCTGTAGCCAAAAGCCTTGCCTTAAACAACTGAGGCAAGCTGAGCTGTTGGGTGCTTTTCACTCGTTAAAAACAAATCTGTATTGCTGTGCTGTGCTGTTGCTTTTCCCAAGTGCCTACAAGAGAAAAGGCAGGTGATGACTGCGGAGAGATAGAAAAAGAAAGGAATGGCTGGCATGACTCAGAATGAGCAAGGGGGATCTTGCTACAGCAGGAGCATGACAGTTGCCGTGGTCTTAAGCAAGACAGTGAGAGTTTTGAGGAAGTCAGATAGGCTGCCAGATGTGTTTGGGAAACTCCTGAGAGTGAAGATGAGCAAAGGCGAAGACAGTGTAGTTTGGTTTTGTGTTTAGCAGGTAGCGTGTGGAAGTTGCTGTGTGGATCTGTAATTAGGACCTGTCATGGCAGTAGTTGGTGGGAAATAGCGTGAGGAATAAGGTTAAATCCTAAAAGGCCATGTTAACCTTCTGTTTGAAGACAGGTGTGGGAAACTTTAAGGTTTTAAGGAGAGTGGTAATAGCGATGAAGGTAGTCAGTCCAGCGATCCTTGTAGGAGCTTTCTAGGGGGGCAAGAATGGGGTGAGCCTGTACTGAAGGGCAGAAAAAGACATGGAGGTAGTTGAGCCAATCAGCGTTAGAGTGTGTGATAGAGCTCATTAGCACACCCCCAATGGAGCTGAGAGAGAGAGTGGCAGGAGGGGGAGGCCGACTAATACCCGAGCAGGCCACTCCCACACTCCTTGCAGGGCCATCAGCCCATTCAAGTCCTATCTGTAGAGACCGAGAGGAGCACAGGTAGGCCCAGTGGCAGGCAGGAAGAGAAATCGGGCTTGACCACTGGCAGTGGAGACCTAGAGAAAGGTTCAGGTTAGCTGTGCAGGTGTTATTGGGTACTGAGGTGGTCTTGTGTGTAAGCATGAAGAGGCCAGTGAACAGTTGTTCAGAGCCTTGTTGTTAGGCCTTTTCTTAGCTGAGAGCTAAGCTGTGGATACTAGGTGATCAGAACTCCTCCTAGAGCAGTGAGTGAACACATGGAAACCCCAGGAAGAGTGTGACGCCAGGCTGAGCGAAAGAAACCAAGGTTGGTCAAAGCTTTAAGCAAAAGAAACAAGCGTTGCAAGGGCATTTGTCTGGTAAGGGGAGCATCATCTTAAGGCTTTAAGAGAAGCGGCTTCCTTCCAAGGCATGGGCAGTGTAGAGGGAGGAGGTAAAAGGGCTGGTTCCAGAGTGACTAGAGAGGCAGAAAAGCAGAGACGTTGGTGCCTTTTGTGCTTAGAATGTTGGAGTGCCAAGGGCTGGGGATGGTAGTGATGCCAAAGTAATTTTTCTCTTTTCTATGTGCTGTCTGTGTCTGGTGTAACTTACCTTGTGTTCAGAAAGCAGTGCAACTTGTTTGTGGGGGGAGAGAAGAAAGGGTAGTGCTTTGCAAGGGATAACATTTCCTTAATTTTAGTGAGCAGGCAGGTGAAGAGAGCACGTAAATTCCTCACCTGGTGTCCAGCTCTTATTGTGAGAGGGTTTTATTAAGAACCGGCTGGATAATTGTAGTCTGGTTTTTGCATTCTTACCGTCTTGAATGGGAAAACTTGAAGTTACTGTAGAGAAGCTAGTGTCAGGAACTGTGTACACTTGACCTTCTTTTCTGATTGGGGAAGTTCAAACCTATGTCTTGCCCATAATTGGTGACGTGATCCGTGCCAGAGTTAGGATTCGGAGCTGGATTCCCCTGCTCAGTGTTACCACTAGAGAGGATTAAAAACATTTCCTTGAAATACTTACTCAAAATCACAAGGAAGTAATTTCTGAAACAGTTGTTTTTCTTGGGAGCTGCATCTTAGCTAAGCAAAATGACAGACTTGTTGCTAAGACTGATGAGAAGTTCCTAAGCCATTTCAGCAAGGGCAGAACAATATCTATATGTTTGCTCCTCTGTGTTTTGGAATTTCTGGAATGTGTCTTGCCTAAATTGCTCCTAAGTTTAGTGCAGGTTTCAGATCTATTGTGGCATTAACATGAAGGCGATAGTAAAACCCGTAGGCATCTCTGTAGCGCGTCTTGAATTTAATATAATTTGTTACAGTACTTCAACAGTTTAATATTGTGTCAATGTACATTAGTTTCATCAGACAAAAGTGAAGAGAAAGATGATGATGACGGTGAAGGCGCTCAAAAGCGTTATGACTTGCGGCAGAGGAAAACCGTTGAAAGCATTCGAAATCGTGACAACATCCAACACTGGAATGCTGTTGACCGCCATCAAGCTCCATTACAAAGTAGGTTACGTGCACAGTTTCTCTGGAGAGCTAATTTCTTGGGTAGAAGTGAGATTTTTTTAATTTTTGAATGAAAATCTATACATGCTCGATTTCTATTTCAATTTCTAACCCACTGTCCTGATCCAATATCGGGGAGGGTTCTTAATCTGGCTCTTGGGATCATTTTAAGACACAAATGGGGTCAGATGCTGTACAATCTTGTTGAGCTTTATTTCCTAGAGCAACTGCTAACAGCGATAGGAGAGAGAGCAAAGGAAAGAAAAGGTCAGAAATCCCTAAGCAAGGAAACAGTAGAGGCGCAGCTAGTTCCCAGCAACGCGAATCCAGTGAGGTGCAGTTGGTTCAGTCACAGTGCAGGTAATGGTGCTCCAAGTTCCAGGGGGACGCAAAGAAGAGGGAGAAGGGCAAGAAGAAAATGTTTCAGCACATCGACGCAGCAATGATTCTCAGGAGTACCCGGTGACAGCTTCTAGTGTGTGGTGGGAGAAACTGCTGTCTGTCTGGTTCTGAGAAACTTCTCTCTGTCTGGTTCCACGGAGATCCCTTTTATCCTGTCAGACCCCCACCGCTGTATCCCCCTCGCTCCCGCTGCCCCGAAGTCAGATCTGGACCCTCGATTAGATAAGCGGCTCTTTTGTTGACCCCACAGACAACCTGGTGCCACAGGACGGGTGGTCCCCAGCTAAAATGTTTAAGGCAAAGACATACATAATGTGACTCTCCAGTCCCCTGGTGAAATGTTGAAGGGAAATCCACCTCCCAAATAAGAGAAACTTCCCCGGAAGTTAGAGGTTAATGATGGGTAAAGGACATCACTTTTTCTGCCTCATTCACTATCCTGCTTCTCTTAAACTATTTTGTGACGTTCCTGTTTGCTTTCAACAGAACCAAGAGAACGCCGCTCTTCACCTGTCAGTCAGAGAGACTCATTTAGAAGTGCTCAGGCACAAGGCCCTTGCTGCAAAAGAAGGAAAAGGTTGACGTATAGTTAGCGATAGTTGTTATTTATCAATAAGATAAGTCAGTCACATTATGGAATGATGCTTTCAAAGCTTTTTGATTGGTGATAATTAGAGATTCCTAATATCGTTATTGCAGTGGTAGTCTGAGAGTATAAAGAAAACAGATGTTGGGGGGAAACTCTACTTTTTATTAGGAATTATGGGGTTTTTGTAAATGCAATATTTGTGGTCCCTGGTAAGGTGATTATGGGGCTTGTGGCTACGATTGTAACTGAACTTCCTTTTTTCTGGAACTGAAGCCGGGATTTCCCTATGGAAATGTTAGACTATTTAATCTTGAAGGATTTTCTTCAAAGTGAAGATAATGTAGTCAGAGGGAGAGCCTATCTGGAAGTTTGAGTGGAATTTTTCTTTTTTAAATCAATACTGATCCTGGTTTCTCTTTGGAATCAGTTCATCTTTCTGTATGAAAGTGCCCTTAAACAAGTCAAATGCTAAATGAAATGCTAAATTGCACTGGTAATGACAAAGGTGGTTGGATTCTGTGGCGGTTAGAGTGTGGAAAATGGTCTCTCTTGCTAGATATGAGCCCTTTGTTTAGCAGCCTTGAAAGCAGACAGTTATGAAAGGGAAGGTTTTTGAAGCCAAGTTTTTTCAAAAACCGAGTGGCTACATAATGCAAAGTGAAACTCCATTTGCAAGTGTGAGAGAGATCAGACAAAAAGAGTAATTAATGAAGGAAATTTCTTTGCAAAATAGTTCGAGTCCTTTACCTTCCTGTGAAAAATGAAAATTTGCTGTCACAAAGAAAATGACATAATGTACATGAGAAGTGGATTCACAAGGAGGACAGTGATGTGGAAACTTCAATGTAAATTCTGAGACAGAATGGACTTTAATTTTTCTCCTTGTTTCTTTAAATATTTGCAGACGGAGACATGCAGACGCCAAGAGTGGTTCCACCTCCTCTTCCTTGTCATCCTCATGTGATGCTGGAAAGCGTTTTGAGAGGCGTCAGAAGCGCAACTGTAACAGAGATTTAAGATTGGTGTCTTCCACCAAACTTTGGGGAGGATGATTTAAAGGCACTTGACAAGGATGGAACGCATATTGGAGCAAGTCTGGGTGATGTTGGCACAAGGCAAATAGATCGTTCGGTAAGTATTTATAGTTCGTTGTGTCGGTAAGATGTTTCCAGTATTTCTGAAAGCTTTTGATAATGTGCTTGTAGCACGCAGCTGCCTTAGTTTGCCAATTGCCTAATTGCTCAGAATCTTGCCTTTGTGCTGCTGTCCCATTTCTCATGTACCTTCTGAGGTTTGTGGCTTTCTGTACTATATAACATGTTGTGTTGAATTTCTTTTTAGGTGGGATTTGATGGCGTGGGTGGTCTTTCTGACCACGTTTCGGCTTTAAAAGAAATGGTCGTTTTCCCTCTCCTTTACCCTGAAGTCTTTGAGAGATTCAAAATCCAACCTCCAAGGTAAGAGACGTTGCTTGAAACTGTGACTTCAAATTCACCTCTTTTCCGCAGAAGGTTGGACTGAGGTATCGATGCGTTACCATTTTCAGCAGTATGGGCTGTTTCTTTTAGAAGTAGTAAAAAGTAATTTCTTAAAATGGGTAGAATCCAGAATATCTGTAGTTTCAAAGATTTGCCATGTGATGAGCATATACTTGAAAATTTTCTTGCCTTTAAACCGTGGGGTTGGGGTGGTTTTGAGCTTTAAGTCCAAGTCAGCCTGATTATTTTGATATAAACAGGAAGGAACCATCTCCGGGTAGTGAAGTGTAATTGGTTGCTTTTAAGTCCGCTTGTCTCTCCCACAGACTCTTTTTGCAAATGCTTACGTATCAGTTTTCCAACTGATAGGACTTGCAGCTGGAGCCTTGCAATGTGTGTTGTGCTTGGGCTAGAATAAGAGTTGGTGTGCTTCTTACACAGCCAAATTAGTTCTGTGTTACGAAATGAACTTTTTAGGGATTTAAGTATTAGATTAATATATTCTTGGTCAGCAAAAGTCAGTCATGGTCTATTGAGATATGACTTGAAATTCTTTGCTTTCAGTAACGTGAAAAGTATTACAAGTAGTGAAAATCTTTCCAAGTTTTGCTTTTTATTGACTGAAGTTCTCAACATGAGTGTCTTGGCTTTTCTGCTTGATGGCTGTATTGGTCGGGAAATGCAGGGTACTCTGTCAGCTTTAGACTTCCTTCTCGTCTCCGCCATGGATGATCTGGGAGGCAGATGCAGTAACATAAAGATTTTAAGGGGAAGGAAAGGCTTTACTAGCAAATCTTGCCTTTTGTGAAAGCCACGTTGAATATGCAGCGTATCCCTGAAGAATGAACTGGTGATTCCTAAGTCAGGCCAGGCTCACATTCTGCGCTGAAGTTTGTTCTCCTTGGGCTCCACTGTGCTGTAACCACCCGTGTGGGTTTGTCGGTGGTTTTGGCAATGTCCTTCTGAGACGCTATGTTCTTTTCTCAGTCCAGGTTTTGTACTTCTGCGTTATCCTCTTTATTCATTTCATTTCCTGCCTTGCCGAATGTTGTAGGAACATAAAACTTGCCTCTTTTTTGGCTTTTCTCACACTTTAGCTCTTAGTGCTGCCTTCTACGTGAAGTGTTTTGGTTAGGAGAGAGGAGTTGTGGCCTTCGGCATGGGGGTTGTGACAGGTACTTATAGGTGACGGTTTTTTCCTATGTCTATTTTTCTGTTTCTGTTGCAGAGGCTGCCTGTTCTATGGCCCACCAGGGACTGGAAAGACACTCATTGCTCGGGCACTGGCTAACGAATGTAGCCGAGGTGATAAGAGAATCGCCTTTTTTATGAGAAAAGGTGCCGACTGCCTGAGGGAATGGGTGGGGGGATCCGAGCGACAGCTTCGTCTCTTATTTGATGAGGTAAGGTTGAAACATGCCGTGTGTTCTGAGAAGTTGTAACCCAAACAAACCCAAACCATAGCCACAGGAGAGGTTTCCAGAGGCAAAAGATGGTGACTTTTGACCAGAGGCTCGCGGATGCAGGCTGAAGGCACGGCCATAGAATGATAGACTAGCCTGCTGGCTGCGCTTCTTTTGATACAGCCCAGGATAGGGGTGGCCTTCTGGGCTGCGAGCGCACACTGCCAGCTCATGTCGAGCTTCTCATCTACCAGCACCCCCAGTTCCTGCTGTCCAGGGTGGCTCTCAGTCATGTCACCTCCCTCACGTGTCGGGGATTGCCCCGACACAGTGTAGGACCTTGCAGTTGGCCTTGTTGAACCTCACGGTGTTCTCCCAGGCACGCTTCTCCAGCCTCTCCAGGTCCTTGTGGATGCCATCCCGTCCTTCTGGAGTGGCAGCTCCACCGCTCAGCTTGGTGTCATCTGCAAAGTTGCTAAGGGTGCACTCAAACTCGCTGTCAATATCATCAGTCTCAATCCCGGTACAGCCCTCTGAGGGATGCCACTAGTCACGGCTCTCCATCTGGACTTTGTGCCATTGACTGCTACTCTCTGAATACGACCATCCAGCCAGTTTGTTACCTGCTGTACTGTCCACCCATCAAATCCATATCTTTGCAATTGAGAGAGGAGGAGGTTGTGGGGGACCCTGTCGAAGGCTTTACAGAAGTCTAGATAGATGACATCTGCAACCTGCAGATTATGAGTGATGCACTAGCTCCTGAGCTGACGAGGTGGCTAATGGTCATTTAAATTTATAACAGAAGCTTGCTTCCAGAATCTGTAATTGAATTAAGTAACGACTCTGATCTCGGCAGCTGCCAGATAGCTGTAGAAACTACTGGTGTGATTTGTTTCCTGTCAGCCAGTCTCAGTGGATTAGCAGAGGCTGCTGTCTTCTGTTATTTGTGCCACTTACTCCATTAGGTGGATTAGGAGAGATCCCCAACGGTCGTCTGAAAAATCTCATTCTGCTGACTTTTCAACCATAATGCTTTTCATGCATTTTCTCTTGAAAATAATGTTGTTTTACTTATGTCAGTATTCTTGTGTTTTCATTCTAGGCCTACCAGATGCGACCTGCAATTATATTCTTTGATGAGATTGATGGTCTTGCTCCTGTGCGTTCCAGCAAACAAGACCAGGTTTACAGGTAGGGCATTTTTGACATCTGTGTAGAAGCTGTTTGATCCTTGTGGAAAGACCACAACCTATTTTAACTGTGACACATTAATTTATGCTGAAAATTAGTTATTCAATGCTACTAAGTTTCAGATTATTTTTAAACAATAATCGACAACAATTCACTGTTTGTTATCAGCACAAGTTCTCTGTTACTGTATCTGCTTTCTGTGTTTTAAAGTGAGTCTATCACTAAAGAGCATCTCATCAATAAAAGCTTGTCCTTGACTGGTCGTTGGAGGAGGCTATGTAGAATATAACAAAATGTACTAAAGCAGTTAATGAAAAATGTATTCTTCGTTAGCTCTATTGTGTCAACGCTTCTGACGCTTATGGATGGCTTGGACAGCAGAGGAGAGATTGTAGTCATCGGAGCCACCAACCGACTAGATTCTGTAGATCCCGCCTTACGACGACCAGGGCGGTTTGATCGCGAGTTCCTCTTCAGCTTGCCAAATAAAGAGGTCAGAACCTAAAGTCAACCTTAATGCTAATGTACCGTGGTCCCTCCTTATAACAAGAGCACGTAACAGTGCAGTATGACGGAGCAGTTAAAGTTGAAAGGCATATTGTACAAGTTGGAGAGAAGAGGGATATCTGGAAGGACTGTGTTGTGCTGTGGAGGGCTGGTGTGGTACTGAATATGTATGATGCAGAAAATGTCAACAAGTCCTTAGTTCTCGAGGTAGTTTTGGTTTCAGTGTGACCAGCCAAGAAAATGGGATGCTGCTAGTCATGTGTTTAAATGAAAAGAAATGTCTCAAATTGCTATAAATGACATTATGTGATTTTGAAAATGAAAGAAATGAAGAAATGATGTGTGCACAAAACTTCCTTTTTGCTGGCAAAAGTTTTTCTAAAGGCTGATGCTGGAGCAAATGAAAATTGTTCATCCCCAAAGCAGTTCGTGTTTGCTTAGCTCTTCAGTCCACTTAGGCACTTTCACTCTGAGGTGCTCCTGCTTTCCGTTCTTGGTTTATGAGTGGCTAGTGGAGGTACGTGTGTTGGATTGTTCCCAGTCTGGGTATCCTGGAAGATACCTAGGAGTATTTTAGGACTGGGATCTGACCTCCTTACTTGTACTTGTTACCGGGGGCTTGCACAAAGATGTCAATTCCGCTGCACAAGTGCAGAGATTGGGAAGCTCCTCATTCAGTGGCAATAGCTAAGCTATGGAAAAATACGTATATATTGCAATAAACCCAACAAACAAAATAATACTGTGGGGGAGGATGGTGTGCAAAACTGAAAAAAAAACCAACCTGGTTTTGTGGTTTTTTTTCCTCTATCGTTGATATTTTCTTGACACTGTTTAGGAAAGAATCAAGTGCTTCTTGAAATGAAGCCTCTAGTAAAAGTGCACTTAACAGTGTATTTAAGGCAAACATTTGTCTGCAGTTTTTTTCTGCTTTCAAGAAGAGGTGCCACGAAACAGATGATAACATGATTCTAGAAGTTTGCCATAGTTTCTCTGTGTAGCAAGGCCAATGTAAATGACAGTCTTGCTAAGATCAGAGAGGGAGATAAGCCATGTTTGACATTTTCTGGATCAGAAATCACCATAATTTTTGTTGTTCTTTGTAGTAAT
The DNA here is from genome assembly GCA_033558105.1 of Coccyzus lansbergi. Lineage (NCBI taxonomy): Eukaryota > Metazoa > Chordata > Aves > Cuculiformes > Coccyzidae > Coccyzus > Coccyzus lansbergi. The sequence continues at coordinate 21,818 of JAUMJK010000927.1, forward strand.
TGTAGTGATTTGAAAAGGTAGTGCTAGGACTGTTTCCCTTGAATGGAGTGGCAGAAAAGCAAATATGATGACTTAGGAGACTATCACTATGAAATTTTGCAACATTTGCAAGAATGTTATTGAAGCAAAACCTCTGCTTCCAGATGAGGGTTTTTACTACATTTTTTTTTCGCTCGGGATCATTGGGTCTCTTACTTGTGGAAGCTTCCATTTTATGAAAACTATAAATGCCTTATATTTCACTGCGGGCCCCTGGAAAGAGTTGACTGTAACCAATACAGAATTATCTGCTTGACAAAACAGACAGCTTATTAACTGAACTTTAAAAACCTTAGAAGTTTAGTAGATAAGTATTTGAAATAACGTGAAGGGTTTGAGGGTTTTGGTGTGGTTTAGTCTTCAAGAGGTTTTTAAGAGAATACTTAGGACAAACTAAAATGCAACCATTTTGTTTCAGGCTCGAAAGGACATTTTCAGTATCCACACACGAGACTGGACCCCTAAGCTGTCGGACGTGCTTCTTGAAGATCTAGCCGAAAAATGCGTGGGTAAGTTGTCTCTCGTAACAGTGAATGGGCTTGGGACATCATCTCTGGGAGGAAAGTTTTGATTAGAAGGCTGGCTCGTTAAGCACAGCATATCAGGCTGCAAGCCACATAACAAAACTTGTTTGCTGTGCAGTAACTGTCTTAATTTTGGTCTGTGTCCCAAGTCTTTCAGTGTTGCATTTTGGAAACCTTGTTACCTGAAACTGATGTAACCTTTGATCCTTGTTTTATTTCTTTAGGATACTGTGGCGCTGATATTAAATCTTTATGTGCTGAAGCTGCCCTCTGTGCTCTGCGCCGCCACTATCCTCAGATATACGACAGCAGCGAGAAGCTGCAGTTAGACGTGGCTTCTATTAAAATAACAGCAGAGGATTTTGTGACGGCCGTGCAGAAGACTGTCCCAGCTTCACAGAGGGCTGTGACTACACCGGCTAAAGCACTATCAGCAATTTCAAGACCACTGCTAGAAAAGACCCTAGCAAGTATTTTACAAGTGCTGCAGAAGTTATTTCCCCACACGGAGCTTGCATTAAAGAAGGACCGACAGCAAGGTATAGCAGTAACATCCACTTCTTTTTACTTTGTGTATAGAGAAAGCTCTCAGCTGTACTGGCAGTAGAATTTTATAATGTGCACAGTTCTAGATCGGAGCTGCGAATGAGTCGCAGTATGTAGCAGAGACATGTGCGCTGTCTACTAGAGCACCCTATTTCTGACAGCACGTAACATCGTACTTCTGATTTGTTGAGTGGATCTAAGGTTTCTGTTTGAGGCACCTCTTTAAAAACAAATGTTTAAATGGGGGGGGGGGGGGGCGTTTTTCCATGAATGCTTCCAATTACTGTCTGAAGAATGTCAGGATCACAATATAAGAATAAAAGTTTTAAGAGAAATATTCTTTTAGCTCTCATGATTTTTAGGCATAGGTTCTTAATTTAAATGTGTGTGCATCACACTGTACGCTTGCCTGTGAGATCAGAATGTTTTAGTGCTGAATACTTTGTGACTACTTTGTGAGTTTGCTCTCATAGCATAAGTGAGCTCACACTGCTGACTGCATCAGCCTTGATCACGTTTAGCCTGTCAGGTGGTGAGAGCAACTAGATGAATAAACTCATTCCGTTCCTGATGAATGGAGATCTGTGACTAGTTGCTTATTATGCTGTTCCCTGGAGAATATACTAGTAATATTGCTGCCAGTGGAGCTGGTAGGTCATCTGCCTTGGTCAAGCAGAGGCAGAAACCCACCAACCAAGTAAAAGCGGAGAGGCTAGGAGACTGGTAATTACCTCCCCTCTCTGTTTCCCACCTTCCATTATCTCCTCCTTTGATGGTCTTTGAGGAACCTTATGTAGAAGATGTGTTGATTCATGTATTCTAGACAAATGGAAGTCTGTGGTGATGCCATTCATTTAATGCCCTAATTTCCAGTGAGGGAACCTCCTGTAGAATGAAGTGGCCTTATTGGGTTTTTTAGGTGTCTGTGAATTACGGAAGTTGTTCCAAGTCATCTTTATTCTAAAGGAAAAAACTCCCAAATTTTCACTAACAGAGAGGTGCCTACTGCAAATCATGGGACTTGGGGCAGCTTTGTAGAGACTTCTCCTTAGAATTGTGGCAGAATGAACTTCTCAGAAAGTAGCATTCTGCGTGTTCCCTCAAATGAAGAAATACAAGCAAAGCAGTTTCCAGCACTGATTTAGAAGCTGTATTAATGCAAGCGTGAGATACAGGTTATTCAGGAAAGTTAAACCTCTTACCTTTCAGACAGCTTAAATCATCATTTAAGGACTCAGACAGTTGAGAGTGATGAAGCACTATCAATCTTTGAGGATCAGGCAGCTCCTAAAGCGCCTGGCAGAATAAAGGAGGAGTTCCACACTTTTAGCAGGTAAATGTTTGTCCCCTTTATTGTGAGAATTTTCAGGTGGCTGGGTCTGTCAAGAGTTTTGTCACGAGGGGTCACGGATGGAGTGTGAGGTGAGTGGTGAGTGTGAGGGTGATCAATATTTACAGCAAGTATGCCTGCCAATACAGCTGGGTACTAATGTTCTAATGGAAGAGAGTGCTCTAACCCATCCAAATGCATGGCCCAACTCTCTTTTCGTGTGTCAGAGTGGGCCACAGACTAGCAGAACGTGTTGGTTCAACACATGGCTTTCCTTGAAAGACTCGAGATGAAAAAAATGTGATGTCTTGTCTGTCCTCGTAACGAAAAAACCTATATGGGTTTGTGTAGCCCATCTTTTGCCCTTCTACCTCCCAAGATCGCTCAACGCGTAGCAAATTGTGTAGCAGAAACAGTCAAGATGCTAAAATTGTTAAAATACTGTGAGGAAAAACTTCCACAAGGTCTGCATTTTCTAGCATTAACTTAGTAAGTTGATGTTAATCTTTTGATGTTTTAATGTGGAAGTTGTAGAAGTCAACAGTTGAAAAAACCAGGTTGTTGTTGGGTAAGTTTCTTGTTTTCTGCTGCTTTGCTGTCCAGAAAACCTTCTGACCTGAGCTTAGTTAGGTCTCTCCAGTCTTTGACTTCAACCAGTAAAGCTACAACAGTTATTGTGGTGGTAAAAACAAATGCTCTCTGCAAATGTATTTCCTAAGAGCAAAGCAAGATTACTAGGGTATTAATACACGATTCAATGATGAAACAATGAGAATGACTGAATAAAACCAATATAAATCTTAAACTTATTTAGTGCACTACTGTAATTCAACCAATGCACTTGTGTACTTCTTCAGATACAGCTACTGTGTTTCAGTGCCCACGTTAATTTTTTTCTAAAAATGTTGTTCTGCTCCTTTCTTCCCACCATCTCCAGTAAGTTTGGCCAAATTTCAGCTAAACTTGACAGATGTAATGATCTCACACTGACTTAAACACAAGACCTGCTGAAAGTTAGTGCGTATGGTCAGGGAAGAGATGCACATTGGTGTGTGCTGAGAGGAGTTGTTATTCTCCTCGATGTTGGGTTATGGACTAGTTGCTGCGTGTGTGTTTAGCTGGACAGCCCCACCAGTAGGATTTCAGACATAGTGGGGATTGGCAGGATTTCTTAGGGGAGGTACTGTCCAAGTTTGTAAGAAAACTGGCTTTGATGTCTTTGATGGGTAATGGTTTTAAGATGAAAGATTTAGATTAGATGTTAGGAAGAACCTCTTTCCTGTGAGGGTGGTGCGTCACTGGAGCAGGTTGCCCAGAGAAGTCCTAGATGCCCCATCCCTGGAGATGTTGAAGAGCACGTTGGATGAGGCTTTGAGCAGCTTGGTCTAGTGGCATGTGTCCCTGCCCAGGGCAGGGGGGTTGGAACTGGATGATCTTTAATGTCCCTTCCAACCCAAAGCTTTTTGTGCTTCTTGATCACAGACAAGCTTATTATTTGTTGGAGTATATGGAGTGTTTATCCATACAAAAAAAAAGCGTGTAGGAAAAATTCTATAACATCTATGTGTCTCTTCATCTTTAAACTTGTGTTCCATTCTAGAAACGCTTCTGATCAACCAACATCATGCAGGCCCCGACTCCTGCTTGTGGGAGAGCCCGGATATGGGCAAGCCTCTCATTTGGCACCGGCAGTTATACATGCCCTGGAAATGTTTCCAGTTTATACACTGGACTTTTCCATTTTGTTTGGTGGTGCCACAACAGCAGAAGAGGCATGTGCACAGGTATCTTTTTTTTTTCTCATTAATTTCATTGGATTGGTGACCTGTATGTAAGGAAAGCAAAACTCATTGTTAATGGAGTTGATTGGAACGTGCTGTTCTGTTTACTTCTGTGGGAAAGTTGACTGTACTTTTGGATCGAATGATACTGCGTAAGGATGTTGTGTACATGTCCATATTTTCCATTCCAAATTAAACGGTGAGAATGTTGTTAGGAGCTCAGGAAGCTGAGAGGTGCTGCTAAGGAACTTCTCTTTATGGCAAGAAACCTTGCCCGTCTCAGTGGGATCCAGAAAAAAGTTGTTTTCCTGGCCTTTGAAGACTGTGCTCCCAGTAGATGTCTCTGCATCAGCCTGAGTGCATGTCATGCGCCTTTTGTAGCCACCTTTTTTATTCTATTGCTAAGGCAATGTAGGTTTTGGAGCAAAGAAACGTTTTTTTTTATATACCTACACAGTTTCTACTGCTGCATTATATGCACTAAAAGTATTAAAATTGATGGAACACCTTTATATTTGTACATTGGTGTGTTTTTCATAAGTAGGAAATTTTGATATAAGCAGTTTTCATTTTTACTTTTAGGCAGGAAGTGTATTTTTTTGTTTGGCATCACTGTGTTGAAATATTTTAAGCTGTTGTAGCAGCATTTGAGAGCTGTGCAAGTAAAGACAGACACGCTCCATGACTGGATATTCCTTTGTCACAATCCCTTTTTTGTTAGGTGTTGGCTGTATCTGCAGTCCTAAGTGCCCTGTCTAGTTGCTGCCCAGGTATAGCATGTGCGCTTCCCATCTTGTGATGGGAACTCCCTTAATATTGATAGACTGAAAGGATGCAGAGAGAAGTTTGTGACCTGAAAGGACTGTTGCCACTTCCCTCGCGCAGTAAACACCTGTGTGCTTCTGTGATTGAGGTACCATCTGCAGGCAGTGGCTTGTAACCAGGCTTCTTTTACATGGGCAGCCCAAGTCTTCTCACACAGCTCTTTGTTCAGCTTGTGCTCCAGACTGACTGGGATATGTGCCTGCTCAGAACTGAGAACGGTGTAGACACAGTCACGCAGCATTTTACCCAGACTAATACATCCTACTGATAGGTTTTAGTCTTGTTTTTGGGGCACACTACCATGCTAGCTGAGTTGAGAGGCTCCTTAGAAGTTGTCTCATGCCTAAGAAATTTTAATGTCAAGTAGAGGTTCAGGCCTGCTTCTGTCCATGTAGCAATGTCAGTATTTGAGTCCAAGGGCAAATTTTACCTTAGGGTTAAGGAGTTGTTCTTTTGTTGGTTTGTTTTGACGTTTTGGCTTCACATACTCCTATTTTTTAAGATAATTTCACTGATATGTAGCTATTTCTTAGCCTGTTCTACGTGGTTTAGGTTTCTTATCCAAGCTTTCCTTTTACCAGTTGTTGCGAGAAGCGCAGAGAACAACACCAAGTATAATTTATATCCCACATAACCATTTGTGGTGGGAGGCTGTTGGAGCTCCAGTGAGAGCGACATTTACAACATCGCTGCTTAACATTCCATCATTTGCTCCAGTTTTGCTGCTTGCAACTTCTGATGTGCATCATGCAGCTCTCCCAGAACAGGTATTTCTGTTGTTACTTTTCTTCCTCTTCTATTCAGTTTCTTGTTAATTTATAAATCCTTGAAGTGCTGGAGTAGTGTACCCTCTTAAGCAAATCCATAGTGTTATTCCTCAGGCACCCTAACCGGGTCTCTTAAAATCTGTTTAGACCAAACAGTGCTGAAAGCATTATGTGAAACTCTCTTATTCTCCTTCTCACACACTGATGCTTAGTAGACATTTGCCAAAATGTACTTCAGGCAATAATTCCAATGACTTCCAGACGCCTTGGTATGCTCTTAGTCAAGAGTATACGGTGCTTGAAAAGTAAACAGGAAAAAGCTACTTTTACGGAAAATGTTGTTACTGAAGAGGGAAAGGTGTTTTCCGTGAACAAGTACAGTGGTCACACAGTTGATGCTGCAATATAATTTCAAATTTAAGTTCTTAAATAAGAATTTTGATTTCTTTCTTTCTGTAGATGAAAGCTTTACAAACTAGAAAGCTCTAAGTTCCAACTTCTCTTTAAGTAACTTGGAAATAACATTTGTATTGTATTCCTTAACAAAATTGAGTAAGAGCACATGCTTAGCTTTCTAGACATCTGAGAGTGTGCCTTAAAGGAAGTTCTTCAAAGTGCAAATATGCTGCTTTTCTTATTTTATCTGGGTTACTGGGGGAGGCCTTACCTAGATAAGTTTATCATCAAATGCTGTGAAGAGGTTTAATTTATCTAGATAAGTTTTTATACTTTTAACAAATTCCTTCTAAAATAGGTATTGAAATTCCTTCCATGCCTTTTGGTAGTAGGAATTGAAAAAAGGAGTAGAACTTGGAAGTATACAAATTTAGACACCTCGTTTAAATTAATTAAAAAAAAAACAAACCAAACCAACCCCAAAAGCCCTACCTGTTCCTTCTGTAGCTGCCATAAAGATTCAAACTGACACACAGCAAGACAGGTAAATACAAATGAAGAAGTCTTGGGCAGGGTGGGTATCACCAGTGTGTTGTATGGTCCCTTTGTTGAGCTTTAACTCTCGAGGTGTTCCTTAGAGTAGATATTTTCATTTGTCATGCTAAGCTGTGAAAAATAAAGCCTTTTAAGACCAAGAGGATAACTTTTCATAGTTTTTTTATCCGCATGACTTTTCAGTTTAATTTCAGTTGAACAAGGATTGGTCTGAATTATCTTTTCTTCTTATGCTTTAGATAAGAGAATTATTTCTTAATGATTATGAAGTTTTCAACATCGGGTTGCCTAATGATCAGGAGCGCAGAATGTTTTTTGAGGACCTGATTTTGAATCAGGCTGCGAAACGTCCTGCACCAAAACCCAACACAGGTGAGGATATTGTACACATAAAACTCTGGTAACTGCAAGTTGACAGTGTTTGCTTTAGTGGTAATTTTCTATCAAGAATTGCTCTTATACTTGTGTTTGAGAGTTCTTCACTCGCTAAGCTACCCTTGTATAAACTTTACTGGAGATAAGGACAAAGATACGGAATTTCAGGTGCCCCGTACCATCAGTTGTCTTGGAAACACCTAAAGCTTCACAATGAAGCCTGTCCTGGGGCTCCTGCACACATTCCTTGTCCATTTCTGCTTTAGCGTGAAACACCAAGCTTCCTTAGAAGCTTAAAATTGTCTCCAGTTTTACCCAAGCTGTGTTTAGCTTTTGAAGTTTACAGCTTTATAAGTTTTGAAGGCTTTTCTGTTCATCTTTAGTTGTTCATGTAGTAAGCGACTTCACCTAAGAACTTTGCTTTGCAGTAGTACTTGCTCTCTAAAGTAGCAATTCTGTGTTTGAAAAAAAAAAAATCTTGAAGAGACTATGTTCTGGGTACAGGATACGGCACTAATTCTGTATTCCAAAGAAAGAGAAATCTTGATTTAAGAAATCTGTGTCATTACAGATCCAGTCGTCGGAGTCAAGAGAGCAAAGGAGATTGTGCCACAGCCTGAGATTGCGGATTACTGTCAGCTCAAAGTAAGTCTAGTATTCACAAAACTGAAATTCAAGAAAGACATTTTCTTGCTACGTGTACATTGTAAATTAAGTCAGTTGTTAACCAATGCCAGTTAAAACAATTTATGGGAAGGACATTGAGCTCGTGAAATAGTTCAGCCTGTAAAGAACGATGAGTGTTGTGTTGCCACATCTGGTGTAGGCTGCTGTTCTTGCTCTTGGTGATTTAAATTCAAGGAGACTGTTTTCCTAATTTTTAATTTCAAAGGACTTGTTGAATTGTAAAATACCCCACTGACAACCTGATAGCACCACTGGCTGTTAATTTCTTAATAGTTTTTATGATGGATATGTGGGGTTTGGTTTGTGTGTTGCATGTTTTCAGTTCTTAGGAAACTGAAAAGGATCTTTCTTTCTAGCAGCGATGACTCTAAACTTGAAGTTAGCAGGTTGACGTTAAGCTTATAGTGGATAAAATACTAATACCTACTTTTCTCAAAGTCTTTCCTAATTCAATGTTAGAATTTTGTGTTGCTCCAGTTCTGGCTTTCTGAGTGTTTTCCAGTCCCTCAGAGGTGAAAAGTTGCTGTCCTTGGCTACCGTTAGGGAAAGGGCTAAACTGAGGCCTAGCTGGAGGGGGTAAAAGGAATTCCTTTGCACAAATTGGAGAGCATAGCCCAAGGAAGTGATCTTCAGGGGCTACTGCAGTGAGAAAAATAGGGAAAGTTGCTAGGTTGGAATCCTGGAAGTTGGCCAGTGCAGAGGAAAGGGCTGCTGTTGAGCTGCTGTGGTGAAAAAGGGAGTAAGTATCACATGGATGTTTCCTCTGTGAGGGGCGAGTGTGAGCAGATGAGAATTCCTTGTGATGAAACAGCTCGTCAACACAATTACTGCCACATGTTTAAACTGTGACATAATTTGTAGAGGAGAAGCTCCATTTTTAAAGCTGCCTTCTTAAGGAAGCAGGTTTCAGGGAGTTTTATTGTTCATGTCTGCCTGTGTATGTTGAGAAGCCCCAAAGGTTTTTCTCAGAGTCAGGGCACTAGTAGCATGTGTTCCATAGTTATCACCCATTAGAGAACTGGTACGGTAGAGCCCTTATATACTTTTGAGGTGACACGTGTTTCTGCTGTGAGGAGAGCTACAGTCCTGAAATGCATCTTGTTTTCTTCACATGGGTGTCATTGGAGCTTGCTGCTCCCACCAGAGAGTCTCTTTGAAGCTCCCCTGGGGTGAATAAGCTAGGTGAACCTCCCAAATGTAGCTGTTTGGTTTTGTTTGGGATTTCTTGGTTCATTTATTTGCTTGGCAATGGACCTAGAACTTTGATGAAGATAAGAGGAAGATGCAGTCATCTGTGTGAGAGCAGTCAGAAGTGGTCACACAGGACCTTGAGCAGGCATTTGTGTCCCGTCCTGTCTTTTCTGCTTGCAGCAGCTGGAGGGATGCTGCGTGGGTTTGGTGCATCTTCTCCGTATGTTATGTGGAAGGAAGTTGAGGAGGATACACACTCTTTTGTGCTAGCTGGTCTGAGGGAGGCAGAGTTTGCTGATGGGCAGTGGGGAGGCAATAATATTTTCACTTGGTGTGACTGCTCTCTTAAGCTACATCTTCGCAGCTTCACACAACACAGCAGTGGAACAAGGTGCTGCCGCTAGCTGGTGACTCTTGCTTTGCCAGACATTCTCACACTCCCATCTTTGGTAACAGAAAGGACAGCTTTGGTAACAGAAATGACTCTGCTTCATGATCTACTTGAGGCTCTTGAGCAGTGTGTTCTGAGAGCAGAGTTGCAGGCAATGCAGAGTTGCAGCTCCTGGGTCAAGGTGATCCCCTAAGGATGCTTCTGTCTCCAGCTGGCACATCTGTGTCTAGAAGCCGTGTAGCCTGGCTTCCAAAGATGCGTTTTAGGGTGTCCTGCATTGCCACGACAGTTTCTCTCCTACAAGGCAACAGTGGCTTTGCTGCAGCAGCAAAGTGACAAAGTCTCCTTCCCTGCTGTTCTGGAAGCAGTTGATTCACAATCGTGATCATTGATGTGCTAGATTGATTCCTAATAAGATATTGCCTGGAATGGAAGCCTGCTTTTTCTCTCAAATATGAAAGCTTAACTCATTTTCTCTAGTTACACTTCTGAGAACAAATCTCACAAGATATAAGTCCTATTTTATTTAGCAGCCTAGGAAAGTAGGATGTTGTTTGTGTTGTATTGTTAGAGTTTAGCTTGTGAAAGAATAAAGAGCCCATTCAAAGGATTTTGTGCTATTCTAAACACGCTTCTGTTTTTTTCTTCAGCAACTGTTAAGTTTTGTAACTGCAATAACTGAGACCTTCAATATATTTCGCTTGGAGAAACTATATGCTATTCTCAGTCATTGCATTTACCAACATCGAGAAGATGAGGACAAAACTGGACTAATGAAGGTAATTTTTTTTTTTTGTCTTGCAGCATTTTCTCTCACTGTTCTGACTGTGGGTGTGATGCATTTGTATCTGTGCGCTCTGGACATAACGCTTCTTTCCTCTTTACTGCTTAGTTGCCTGCGTTACAAGCCATTTTCAGTCTGAAAGACATTTGTCCATATTGCAAAACCGTTCCTGTAACACAGGCATAATTGTGGGCAGTTTCAGCAGGAAAAGGCTTGAACTTGACTGCAGTGGGTCCACCCACAGCCCTCTCCAAGCAGTTCATGTCAGTCTGTCAACAGTCCTTTTCCAGAACCTTTGTAGGGGTGGGAGGCTATAAAGGAGGGTGCTTTTCTCAGTCTGTCACTTCCTCCTTCTCCCCTTAACAGGCTGTCAGACGTGGTCAATACTTCTTATAGCAGTCGCTCCGCTCTTAAGAAGAATTTAAGTATGAAAGCTCAAGAGTGTGAGACTTGTCTACTAACATCATAGCCTGTGTCTAACTAGCACAGCTGGAGCATCTTTAATTTGACATATGGGCAGATGTCAGCTTATGGCAGTTTAATGTTAATGAGTCAAATTCTCCTATCTCTTCCTCTCTGAAAGGATTCCTGAGTTGTCAGAAGACAGCAGAAATCTTCTAGAGGCAGCCTTGTTCGCAATCAGGCATTGCCGGTGTTGAGTTGATTTAGATATGTTGGGTATTGAGTCTTCAGATTGAAGATCCTTGAATCCATTTGTCTTTGAGATACTAGTGCCTGAGAATAGATAGAATTCTTGATACCTCTCAGTCTGCTTTAAGACAGGGGGAGCCTTTTCTCTGCGGCTTTAGTCATCTCAATCTCTTCCACATCTGATGAAGAGTTAGAAGGGATGCTCCTTTCTGTTTGTGTAGCAGTGAGGATTCATGCCTTGGATTGAGGGAGCAGTGAAGCTGGTGAGGGGCTGGAGAAGAGGCCTTCTGAGGAACGGCTGAGAGAGCTGGGGTTGTTTAGCCTGGAGAAGAGGAGGCTGAGGGGAGACCTCATTGCTCTCTCCAGCAACCTAAAAGGAAGTAGCGGAGAGGAGGGTGCTGGCCTCTTCTCCCGAGTGACAGGGGCCAGGACGAGAGGCAATGGCCTCAAGCTCCGCCAGGGGAGTTTTAGGCTGAACATGAGGAAAACAATTTTCATGGAAAGGGTCATTGGGCAGTGGTAGAGGCTGTCCAGGGAGGTGGTTGAGTCCCCTTCCCCGGAGGTGTTTAAGGGACAGGTGGACGAGACGCTGAGGGACAAGGTTTAGTATTGGATAGGAGTGGTTGGAGTCAATGATCCGGTGGGTCTTTTTGAACCCGGTGATCCTATGATTCATTTGCGTTATATTAGGGTGTGTGAGCTTTTATGACTTAACTTTTGAAGCGTAAATGAAAAGGGACTTTCTTTGTTTCTTCTACCTTTACCTTTAAACTATCTGCTCTTTGGAGTGACTGTGCAAATTGGTCAGTAGCAAGCTCTACTGAAAGACAAGATAGACTTTAACAAGTAATTCTTCAGAGTGCCGGAAATAACATTTCCAGCTTTACTTAGGGCTTCTCAGGAACTGTCTCCTCTTTCTACTTGTTGACACCCTGTTGATAGAGACGCATCATCTCTTGATACAGATCCATAGAGTTTCTCTGCCCACTTTCTATTTTGGATGCATAAGGATGTCTTTGAAGCTAGTGGGTACAGCAGGACATTGTGATGGTGGTAGCTAAATATAATTGACAACCGAACGGATGTCTTGATTTGTTTTATGAGGAAATAACAGGGTTCTTAAGCTTCTATTTGTGCTGACAGCGCGTTTGTCTTTTTTCTTCCTAGGAAATGCAGAAAGAATTGACCGTCTTCTTCCGCTGTGGACAGTGACACTTCGGCGCCGTAGTTTTATCTTTTTATTTTATGTTGTTGTTATTGTATCATTAAAAATGATTAATTGTACATATGTATTTGTATAGATAAGAGATTTAAAAATATATCAATAAAGATGAATTGTAGAAAGGGACAACAGGGGGAGGTTTCCCTTTCCAGCAAGGGACCAGGGGTGGAGTTGTCCTTTTCCAGAAAGAGGACCAGGGGTGGAATTGTCCTTTTCTGGAAACCGACCAGGGGTAGAGTGTTATCATTTCATTGTATGTTATGGTTACTGTATAATTCACAAACAATTACTTGTACATATGTATTTATATATGTAAGAGATGTAAAAATGTATTAATAAAGATCAGTTGTAGAAAGGGACAACAGGAGGAGGTTTCCCTTTCCAGAAACGGGACCAGGGGTGGAGTTGTCCTTTTCCAGAAACGGGACTGGGGTGGAGTTGTCCCTTTCTGGAAACGGACCTGGGGTGGAGTTTTCCTTTTCTGGAAAGGGACCAAGAGTGGAGTTGTCCCTTTCTGGAAAGGGACCAGGGGTGGACTGTTATCTTTTCACTGTATGTTCTTTTTGTTACTGTATAATTCACGAATGATTATTTGTACATATTTATTTATGTAGATAAGAGATGTAAAAATATATGAATAAAGATCAATTGTAGAAAGGGACAACAGGGGGAGGTTTCCCTTTCCAGCAAGGGACCAGGGGTGGAGTTGTCCCTTTCCGGAAAAGGACCAGGCGAGGAATTGTCCTTTTCCGGAAAAGGACCAGGGGTGGAGTTATCCCTTTCCTGAAAGGGACCAGTGGTGGTGTTGTCCCTTTCTGGAAACGGATCTGGGGAGGAGTTGTCCCTTTCTGGAAAGGGACAAGGGGTGGAGTTGTCCTTTTCCAGAAACAGGACCAGGGGTGGAGTTTTCCCTTTCTGGATACGGACCTGGGGTGCAGTTGTACCTTTCTGGAAGTGGACCAGGTCTGGAATGTTATATTTTCATTGTATTTTGTTGTTACTGCATAATTGACTAAGGATTATTTCTATATATGGATTTATATGTATAAGAGAAGAGATGTAAAAATGTATTAATAAAGATCAAGTGTAGAAAGGGACAAGAGTGGGAGGTTTTCCTTTCCAGCAAGGGACCAGGGGTGGAGTTGTCCCTTTCCAGACAGGGACAAGGGGTGGAGTTGTCCTTTTCTGGAAACCGGACCAGGGTTGGAGTTACCCCTTTCTGGAAAGGGACCGGGTTTGAGATGTTTCTTTGTGGAAACAAAGCAGGAGTGGAGTTGTCCCTTTCCAGAAAGGGACGCGGGGTGGACTTGTCCTTTTCCAGAAACGGGACTAGGGGTGCAGTTGTCCTTTCTTGAAAGGGACCAGGGGTGGAGTTTGCCTTTTCCAGAATTATTACTTTGTAATAAGTGACCAGGGGTAGTGTTGTCCCTTTCCAGAAAGGGCTCAAGAGTTGATTTGATCCTTTCAAGTTATGCATCAGGGTTGGATGTATTTATATGTATGGATGAATATAATGTAATTATATGTAATGTGTATTTATATATAATATAATGTAATTAATGTAAATGTAATAAAAGAATTTTTGTTTAACTTTGGCTGCTGTTATCCATTTCTGCGGGACTGTGGGAGCAGTTTGCTGAGTGCATTCCCCAAAATGACTGAAAAATGGAACGAGAATGTCAGCATGTGGAAGAGGAACTAGGAACATTCCCAGGATCAAAACTTTTATTCCTCAGAGCCTGGATCAGAATTTCTATCACTGCTGTTGACTCAATACTGTACCTATGGGGTTTTTTTAAACAATTATAATTGCAAGTCTTGATCTTGCATGACCAGCTGTTAACAGCTGTTAACAGTCCCCATGGGCCCCAGGTTTTTTTTTTTTTTTTGAGGCAAACCGTCAGTTTCTCAGTGTCTGAACCACAATTTTAAGCAACAATGAAGAAGTTGCCCCAAGAAGCGGTAAATGCCCCATCCCTGGAAGCATTTCAGGCTCAGGTTAGATGGGGCCCTGAGCAACCTGATCAAAAGGATAGCAAAGTGCTGGAGTGTGTCCCTAGGAGGCCACAAAGTTGCTGAAGGTTTTAGAGGGGAAGCTGTCTGAGGAGCAGCTAAAGTCATTTGGTCTCTTTGGTGTCGAGAGCAGAGGACTCAGTGGAGGCATCTTTGCAGTCCCCAGCTTCCTCACAGCGGGAGGAGGAGGAGCAGGGCTCTGATGACCAGTGATAGGTGCCAAGGGAAAGGCAGGAAGATGTGCTAGGGGAGGTTTAGGTGGGATATAAGCAAGAGTTTCTTCAGCCAAAGGGTGGTGGAGCACAGGAACAGGCTCCCCAAGGAAGCAGTCATGGCCCCAAGCCTGACAAGATTCAAGAAGCATTTGGACAGCACCTGCAGACCCAGGGGGTGAATGTTGGGGTTGTCCTATGCAGGGACAGGGAGGTTATTCTCCCTCTGTACTTGGCACTGGTGAGACCGCACCTTGACTACTGTGTTCTGTTGTGGGCCCCTCAGCACAAGAAGGATGTTGAGGCTCTGGAGCGAGTGCAGAGAAGAGCCACAAAGCTGGTGAAGGGTCTGGAGAAGAAGTCTTAGGAGGAGCGACTGAGAGAACTGGGGCTGCTTAGGCTGGAGAAGAGGAGGCTGAGGGGAGACCTTATTGCTCTCTACAATTACATGAAAGGAGGCTGTGGAGGAGGGTGTTGGCCTCTTCTCCCAAGTGCCAGGGGACAGGACAAGAGGGAATGGCCTCAAGCTCCGCCAGGGGAGGTTTAGGCTAGAGATTAGGAGGAAGTTTTTCACAGAAAGGGTCATTGGGCATTGGAATAGGCTGCCCAGGGAGGTGGTTGACTCACCTTCCCTGGCGGTGTTTAAGGCACGGGTAGATGAGGTCTTGAGGGACTTGGTTTAGTGTTTGATAGGAATGGTTGGACTCAATTATCCGATGGGTCTCTTCCAACCTGGTGATTCTATGATTCTATGATTCTATGAAATGCAAAGAGAAGGCTCCACAGAGACCTTAGAGCAGCTTCCAGTGCTGAAAGGGGCTCCAGGAAAGCTGGGGAGGGGCTCTGCATCAGGGAGGGCAGGGAGAGAATGAGGGGGAATGGATCTCAGCTGAAAGAGCGAAGATTGAGATGAGTCACAACTATGCTGAAATCCTGCCCCCACCTCCCAGTGCCCACACATCAGCATTATCAAGGCCCTGCACAGATGCACAAGATCCATTTCATGCTCTGGGGAAGAGAGAGCTGGAAGAGCCCTGGCACCCACAGTGAGTAACAACAATGTCTGCTCTCAGCTGGAGCTTGGCTCGTGTGCAAGGACAGGGCTGAACCAGCCACAAAGCTAAGGACATCCCTGAATCCCAGCTGCCACGTACACGGTGCCTTCTTCCACCACCTTCTGTCAATGAACAGTGTTCAGGGCTCTTGCATCTTACCACGGCTTCGATAAGTGTGCTCTGACGCAGGGCTCCCCAAGGGAGCTTCTCAACACTTCAACTTTGCTTCAGGCTTGCTTAGAGCACGAGGCTCCGTCCCTCTGCCTTGGCCCCCAGCAGAAGGCAAGCAAGGTGCAGGCTTGTGAGTGGTTTGATGGAAAAGAGCTTGGGCACCTCCCAGAGGTTAAAGCCCAACCAAAGAAAGAGACCAGAGCAACTCTGTTAGGGAGGAGCAGAAAGAACCATCAGGGCTGACCTCTGTTTAAATGGTGGGTTTGGAATTCTGGAGACTGAAGCTTCCAGAGGACTCAGCTCTTCAAATGGAAACATCCTTTAACTTTAGATCCTGATCCTGGCAGGCATATTACAGACTGCCCCACCTCTATTCTGCAGTTACCTAGAGCATTTGCTTGTCCCTGCCCAGCTCTCTTCCGTGTTTACAAGGTCTATTTTAATCTGACAGTCGGTACTACAAACGATGAGACAAAACCCTCTTCCCTCACAGATGGGAAAGTGCATTCACAGACGACCAGGAGAAGCCTTGGGTCTGGGATAGGTTTAAAAAGGGAGGACTTCTGAGCATCTGTTTTCCACAAGGTGACTCCATCCTTCTGATCCAAGTCACTTACGGGATCTTTGTTCTGGCAGCCAACAGAGAAAATGGCAGAGTGACCACAAACCCATCCAGGCTGGGGTGAGGGACTCCAGCTCCCAAGATGCCTTGAGGGAGGGAACCAGCTCCCAACATGCTTTGGGGAGAGACTCTGAATCTATCACTGGGCTTTGGGGAGAGAGTCTCAGTCTGTCATTATGCTTTAGGGTGAGTGTCTGAATCTGAAACTTTCTTTGGGGAGAGGATCTCAAGCTGTCTGCGTCTTCAGGGGATGGATTCAAGCCTCCAGCATGCCGTGGTGGGAGATGCTCCTGATCCCCACTTTTGGGTGGGTGAACATCTCCAAGAATGCCAAAGGGTGAAGGACACCATTTCTCAGCCTGGCGTCGAGTGAACGCCACCAGTTCCCCGTGTGCAGAAGGCTCCAACCCTGGCACGCAACCGTGGTTACTGTAGGAAAAAAACCATGAAGAATGGCCTTTCTGCATTGCAATGCCCTGTGACATGGGGGAGAATTGTGAATTCCAAGTGTTGTCCCTTCTAGGGATAGAGTGTTTGAAAAACCATATGGATGTGGAAAACTTTCAGAAAATGGTATTCCTTGGACAAGGCTGAGCAGAAAAGTTAGAAAATCAATTCTGCTTTAGCTCAAACCTGAACATGTTTACATCATGCTATGGTCACTCCTATTGATTTCTTCTAATATATGCACATTCACGTAGATTACTGGTCTAAGATGCTCTTGGCCTTCTTGGCCATCTGGGCCACTGCTGGCTCATGTTCAGTCGCTGTCACTCCCAGGTCCTTCTCCACCAGGTATCTTTCCAGCTGCTCTTGCCCAAACCTGTAGCGCTGCCCAGGGTTGTTTCGTGCCAAATGCAGGGCCCAGCACTGGGCCTTGTTGAACCTTATCCCACTGGTCACACTCCCTCGATCCAGCCTGTCCAGAGCCCTCCGAAAAGCCTCCCTACCCTCAAGCAGATTAACCCTCCCTCTCAGCTTAGTGTCCTCAGCCAATTTACGAAGGGTACTTTCAATCCCCTCTTTCAAGTCATTGATAAAGATATTGAAGAGGACTGGCCTCAGCACTGATCCCAGCGACACTGCTTGTGACCGCCAGGGAGCAGGGAGGCACAGGGCCTTCCCGGCAGGGTTAGGGACACGAGCACCACCCCAGTGCACGCAGAGCCTCTTCGCATCTATGCCAGAGCCAGGCCACCCAGCCCGGGCGGGACTGTCCTGCGGTGGTGGCACAGCCAGCTCTGCTGCCATGGCCAGAGTGTGCCAGCGCGGTGGAGGGGGAGCCAGGCCCAGGGGGGAGCTGGACCCTGATCCCAGGGGAGCAGCTTCTAGGGGCAGGGGTACAGCAGGGTCCAACCTGTGGTGCTTGAGGGGTCTGTGCTTCCCAGGGCACCCTGCAAGGACTAAGGGGAACAGGATTTCCCAGGGGCACAAAGGTGCTTGCCCGAGGCCCTGCCAGGAAGGAAAGAGCAAACTCTACAGTTTCCCCTGGCTGGAGAGCCAACCTGAGCCCTCGTAGCGCCCAGGGATGGCCCCGTGGGGCCGAGGGAGGGCTGAGGGGCAGGGAGGCGTCACTGTCACCATGTGCAATGCTGCCCCATGGGGCACAGGCGTGTCCTTGCCCAGCTGTGGGGGCCAGAGCCCCAATGATAGCCCTGGTCTGGCAGCACCGCGTGCCACTGCCTCCAGCACATCCTAGCAGCATGATCCCCTCGGCAAATGGCAGGGGAGGCTGTGCCAGGGTGTCCATCGTCTCCTCAAGCACAAGACTTGGTCCTGCGCACATGATGGGATGCAACTGTGTCCATGTGTCTGTTTATCAAAGGTGTAAGTGCTCCTGTATAGTATTCTCCTTCAGCTTATTCTGCCTGTGGGCTCTTTCCATGCAGAGGCTTCTCCAGAGGGAAAGGAGGCAGCAAGACTTTTTATTATAAACACTTTTCTTTCCCCATGATCTTATAATGTAATGCAGAGGACCTGTAGCAAATAAAGACCTGGCTGTGCTCAACCTCCTGTGTTCTCTGTGCAGCTCAGGATGGGCAGGACCCACTGTCTGCCAGCACCAGGCTGAGTCCTCTCTCCAGGTCATGTTCCCTCTGCTCCTGAGGAAGGAGAATATGAGAGGCTTGCCTGGGGTGGTGGTGGAGGGCATTGTGTGACAAACTCAGCAGCTGAAGGAGGAGATGTTTGTGAGGGGCAGCCTTCGAGGAGCTCGTGCCAGGGAGCTGGGGCCAAGCTCGGCATTTTGGAATGATGTAATTTGTTAATTCAATGATATAAAAGCTAGATCAATTGCAGCAATGGCTGGGAGACCTCATCCACGAGTTGACACCCTGTGTGGGCTTCCCAATTGCCTCTCCAAATGTTCCCTGTGAAAATGAAAATGTCCCCTCCCCCGCAGTAACTGCAGATCCAGTTGATGATAAGAAAGCAGTTAGTGATGTATCTTTCTTAATCACTATGCAGAGTATTTGAGGGGTTTGGGCTTTTATGAGGCTTTTGTCTAAAACTTCCTTTATTTCACAGAGTTTGCTTTGCTGTGTCCTATTCGCAGTTACTTGTTCCTGGAGAGGCTCCTGCGTCATCAGGCGGCTGATCATTGGACACCTCTTCTACAAGGTTAGAGGGGACGAATCCTCTGGTGCCATCGGTCAGCTCTCCCACATAGCAACCATCTTCATCCACATCTCCAAAGACGTAAACACATTGTCCAGCAACAAGAGGAAGCTCCAGTTGCGGCTGCTCATTTGGACCATTGAAAGGATCATAACTGTATGGAGCTATGAACGCTGGAAGCTTTGCCGGCTGTTTTCTCCTAGCCCCCAGGAGGATGAACTCCTTGTCTGCTGCCTGGGTAGCTGCGGCAGCCTGGAAGTTAAACGCTTGGATCTTTCCAGCTATTGCAGATCCTGAAAGAGCTGCTGCCATTGTTCATTAGGCTTCAGAAAGCAATCATTCAGTTCACTCAGCAGGGCTTGAACCACTGGCAGGGTTTCTTTCTCTTCCCTGCATTCTGAGGGCTCAGTCTGAGCCCTCTGCAAACCTTCTGATTTCCTCTGCAGCGCTTTTTCACCTCATGCTCCTTCTCCAGTTGTTGATTCCTTTCTTTCAAGTCCTGCTCTGCCTCTTCCAGCACCTCTGCCGCCTGCACGAGTTTCCTTTGCAGGTCAGTATTTTCAGCTTTAACCTTTTCTGTCAAATCCATCTGGCTACGCAGATGAGCATTTTCTTCAGCCAGGGGAGTGTTTGCAGTTTTCATCTCCATGGGCAGAACCTTCAGCATTACATGCATTGGGCAGTAGGTGCTGCCTCTTCATCTGCAGCCAGGTCATTGATAAAGACATTGAACATGGCTGGACCCAGCTCTGAGCCCTGGGGACACTGCTTGTCATTGGCCTCCAGCTGGAGTTAACTCCATCTCCCACCATTTGCTCCAGAACCTCAACATCCTTCTTGTGCTGAGGGGCCCACAACTGAACACAGGATTCAAGGAGCTGCCTCACCAGTGCCGAGTACAGAGGGAGAAGAACCTCCCTGGAGCTGCTGGTCACACCACTTCTGATCGAAGCCAGGATGCCATTGGCCTTCTTGGCCACCTGGGCACACTGCTGGCTCATGTTCACCAACACCCCCAGGTCCTTCTCCTCCAGGCAGTTTCCAGCCAGACTTCTCCCAGTCTGTAGCTCTGCTCAGGGTGGTTGTGCCCCAAGTGCAGGACCCAGCATTTGGCCCTGTTAAACCTCATGCCATTGGACTCAGGCCATGGATCCAGCCTGTTCAGGTCCCTTTGCAGCCTCCCGACCCTCCAGCAGATCCACACTTCCACACCGCTTTGTGTCAGCTGCAAACTTGCTAAGGGAGCACTCGATGCCTTCATCCAGGTCATTGATGAAGACATTGAACAGGGCTGGACCCAGTACTGAACCCTGGGGAACCCCACTTGTCCCTGGCCTCTAGCTGGACTTAACACCATTTCCCACCACTCTCTGGGCCCTCCAGTAAACCAGTTTTCCACCCAGGAGAGTGTGCGCCTGTCCAGGCCAGAGGTGACAGTTTCCGTAGCAGAGTCCTGTGGGAAACTGTGTCAAAGGCTTTGCTGAAGTCCAGGAAGATCCATCCACAGCCTTTCCCTCATCCAGCAGCCAAATCACTTTAACATAGAAGGCAATCAGGTTAGTTTGGCAGGACCTTCCTTTTGTGAACCCATGTTGACTGGGCCTGATCACCCAGTTCTCTTGCATGTGCTTCATGATAGCTCTCAAGATCCCCTGTTCCATGACTTTCCCTGGTACTGAGGTCAGACTCACTGGCCTGGAGTTCCCCAGATCCTCCCTGTGACCCTTCTTGTAGATGGGCACAACAGCAGCCTCCCGTCCAGTGGAGACTTCATAGAATCATAGAACAACCAGGTTGGAAGAGACCCACCGGATCATCAAATCCAACCATTCCCATCAGTCACTAACCCATGTCCCTCAGCACCACATCCACCCATCCCTTAAACTCTCCAGGGAAGGGGACTCAGCCCCCTCCCTATTCCAGTGCCAAATGACCATTTCTTTGAAAGATTTTTTCCTGATGTCCAAGAAACCAACCTTTTATTTTACCTACATTTCCATTTGGGGATCCAGTAGAGCAGCTGGACACCCATCCAGGTCCCACCACAGGTAGGACCACCTTTCACTGGATAAAGTTGCTCCAGGAATGGAGGGGATGAGGGGGACAGGGAGGAGAGAGATGGGGAGGGGAGAGAAAGGAGGGGGAGCAACCTGATCCAGTGGGAGGTGGCAAGGGATGGCAACTGAATAGCCTTTGAGGTCCCTTCCAACCCAGTCATTCCATAATTCTTTGGTTCTTGGCTCCAGCTTTCCTGAAAGAGAGCTGTGGTACCTCGGAACGCTGCCCCTTGGCCTGTCTCAGTCCCAGCAGCAGAAGATCCTTCTCAGAAATCGTTCTATTCCTTGGTTCCTCTGTTGTGAGAGCAGTAGGGACATGGTATGTCGTGTCATGTGCCGGATTGTGGGGGAGGCATGATTTCTGAGGAGTTCAAGGCCTGTGATGGAGAAAGCCAGAGCTGAGATGAAGCCCCATGTCTACGGAGACCTCCGGGCAGCCCCTCCAGACCCCACCAGCCCTATGCAGATAACAGCTGTGGGGCAGGAGTGCTCCACAGAGACCTCCCCAGAGCAGGACCTGGCCTGGTAGAACCCCTAACCCCTGTCCCACCAGCCAACCCCACCCTGCCCCTCCTCACCTCTCATGATCTCTAACATCATCTCCGGGTTTAGGGCCTTCAAATAGTCAACAGCAATCGCTAAAGAGAGAAGCTCCATCAGATCCCCCCTTGCTCCCCAGCACCGTGGTGGGAACTGGGACAAGGGTGTCCCCACAGAGGGACCAAGGGCTGGTGTCTCACCAAGGAACATCACAGCTGTCTCTTGCACTATATACTCGCTGCAGTGGATGTACTGCAGGCTCTGGTTTACATAGTCCTCAGCCCTCTTCTTGTCCTGCATCAGCTGCAAGAGACCACAAGGGTCAGGGCATGTCCCACTCCCTGCCCAGCTGCCCACCCCAGTCCCTCCTGCCAGTATCCCCCGTGGCTGGGAGCTCTCCATCCCACCAACCATGGAGAAGAACCCTTGGGGGCTCTGTTCTTCAGGCCAGGGAGCAAGAACGCGGCTCCAGGCTGGAGCAAGCTGGGTCACGGCCCAGATGTGGGGGGCAGCCCTCGTCCAGCTCGGGGTCTGGGGGATCTTCTCACCAAGTAGTCTGCGATGATCCACATCAACTGAGTCTCAACATAGCATCTGTTCAGATGCCAGCCCAGGAACTTTGCCGCAGCCAGGAGACCTTCCTGGGAGGCCTGTGGAGCAGCAGAAGGTGGGAGATGGCACCACAACCCAGACAAGGAGACTTGGGGTCCTCCTCCTCTTGGCTTTGTTGGTGGGGCCGTGGTGACATTAGAAAGGTGACACCTGCCCTGGCCCAGGAGCCTGGTTGTCTCCTCCCTGCGTCCCTGCTCAGCTTTGAGATCCGTACCTTGGCCACTCTTGGTGTTTCATCCTGTACCCGAACAACAAGAGGGAACAGGGCCGTTCGTACGCTGTCCCTCATTTCCCGCTTGTGGCTCCATGACACGCTCTTCAGCTGCTCGGTGAAGAACCTGATGGCTTGTTCTCTCACCTGGCTGTGCTCCTGGCAGGGAGAAGGAGAGCAGCATTTCAGAACCAAGATCTCTTTGCCCATGGCATTTGCTCCAGGCTTGGATTTGGTCTCTGGAGGTATGGGACAACTCAATAGGTGCAGCTGGATGGCCCCAACCTTGTCCAAGGCCCCTCCGTGGGCTCTCCTGACCACCCAGTTCTCCCCCACCAGCTCCGTCAGGGATGAGTTCCCACCCAAAAGGGACGAGGAGGAGACCAGGCTGCTCCTCGGCAACTGCTGTGAGCCACACGGCCCTGGGCACGCTGCCTGGGGAGAAGATCTGGTCCTGTTCCCCAGCACAGCGAGGGTAGGAGGAGCCCTCAGGGCTCTCAGAGCAGCTCTCAGGGAGAACCTGGGCTGCCAAATGCAGGGGAGAAAGGTGAGCAGAAGCTCCAGGTGCTGCAGTTCCCATGCCCAGTGACAGTCTATGGGGTTCGGGCTCTCCCATAGCCTTACGTGATGGAAGAGGGGCAGCAGCTTCTCCATCAGCTGCAGGGTGAGGGAGCTGGCCTTCTTCTTCTTCAGGTGACCCAGAAGGTTTTGCAGGGTCACCAGGGCCTTCACAATTACATCTCCTCTGTCATCCTCCAGGTCCTCAGCCAGGTCCAGAAACAGGATCTCCATTCTTCTTGCCTGCGTGAAGAAGAGAATTTCCTTGTTGGGACAAGCTCCATGCCTGGAAAGGTCCCCAGGTGCCACCCTGGCAGTGATGGCGCTTGGGGCCATCACCCCCGCCTGACTCCAGCCAAGGCCAAACCACCACCTCCCCCTCAGCCAGGCCGTGCTCACCGTCTCGGCTCTCCGAGAGAGCGTGAGGAGACCCTGGAGAACCGCAGGGCGCAAGGCCCGGCTTGGGCGCCTGAGGGATCTCCAGAATTTGTAGAGTCCCTCAAAGTCCTCGTTTTGAAAGTCCTTGCAGGCCAGGACCTGGAAGAAAGGCAGCAGTGAGCGGGCGGCAGAGCAGCTCTGGGTTCCACCAGCAGCTGAGGCCGAGGTCACCAGGGCTTTGGGTGGTAACTCACCAGCAACTGAAGGATCCCAGTGTCCTCAGGCAAAGTGCAGAGGAGCCGAGTGTGTTTCTCCTGATGCCACCTGAACAGCTCCAACAAGACTCTCTCCATCACTTCGGGCACGGAGAAGAGGACCTGCCACACGGGCACGACCAAGATGCAAGGCAGCTTGTATCTGGCTGTAGCGATCTCGATGAGCGCTGAGACCAGTTCTGTCGGGTGATGCTCAGCCATGAGGAGCAGAAGGGACTCCAGTCTCTGCCGATGCGATTCCATGCTCATGCCTTCCATGTTTAAATGGATGCACCTTAGAAGGCTGGGCACCTGGAGGGGACACAGATGAGGATGGAGCTGGCCCTGGAGAGCAGCCACCTCCTTGGCTCCATCCCTCTCTGCTGGTCTCAGGTGGGTTCAGGCGCCTGAGACACCTGGGTTAGGAGGGAGGGATGGAGGAGGAAGGTCTGGCAGGGCTCAAGGGTTGGGCCTCCAGCCCCAGACCACTTACGCCCATCAGCCAGGACTCAGGGGCCCTCAGGGCCATGTCCAACATGTTCCTCGCTGCCTTCTTGTTGAAGACACTGAATTCTCTCAGTGCTTCGATGGCCACACAGATGATGTCCGTCCTCTCCACAGGGTCCAGGTATCTTGCAACCACCTACAGGAGGAAGGAGGGGAGGAAGAGATGTCCCAGCGAGAGCCTGGCAGCGCTGGAGGCAACACAAGTGTCGGACACATGGGGGCAGTGGGTGATCCTCAAGTCATCCAGGCCTTGGCCAGCAGGGCTGGAGGTGCTGCTGGGACCTGGAGTGCAGCCTCGCTTGGGGACAGCAGGGACCTTCTCAGCAGGGAGCCCCTCTGAGTCTCCACACCTTTGCTCCTCCAAGTCCCCTGTCAACACCTCACAAGTCCCAGCGACAGAGGAGCTCCTTACCATGGGCTCATCTATGATGAGGAGAAAATCCATCACAGAGATGTCCTCAAGATCCTCCTGTGACTCTTCTCCTGTGTCATTTGCCATGGACCTGCCTAAAGAAGCAGGGAAGAGGCAGAAGGTTCAATGAGACAAAGCAGCTCGGCAAGCAAGGTCAATGCTATCGTCACCATCCTTAATGTCTGATGACGCTTAGAGAGAAGCGGAGTTATCAGGAGATGTGGGTATGGAGGGATGAAACCCACCATGAGGTCTCTTACTTCTTTGCTTGCGGATGAAGTTGATCAAACAGTGAAGTGTTCTCAAAGCCAGACGTTGCATCTCTTTTGAGGAATACGGGAAAACAAAGAGATGACCGAGCAGTCGGCCCAGGAGGGGGATCTGCAGCCCTTCGAAGCAGACAGGGCTTGATTCCTCATCTGGGACCTGTGTGAGGGAGGCAGAAGAGGAGAAGGGTTGAGGGCTGCATCCCTGGAGAGTCAAGGCTTTGTCGGGCGATGCCGGCTCTGGCTCTCAGAGGGCAGGAGGGGCAGGAGCTCCACGCAGAGAGACCTTTGGTCACTCTGGTGGGCAGGGAGGGGACGTGGCCTGGCTGGAGGGTTCCTTGCTCCTCACCTGTGGAGTGGGGTTGGTCAGCAGAAGAATCAGCTTCTCAATCCTGCCCAGGGCCCTCTCGCGCACATGTGGTTCCCAGCAGCCAGTGAAGTTCAGAAGGGTCTGGGAAGAGAGAAGGTTCCGGTGAGCCCTGGGAGCAGATTTTTCCTCCAGGATCTCCTGGGCTGGACTCATCCAGGCCATGAAGGCTTCCTCTGCTCTCCAGTGGGGACCCTGCCCTAGGTCACCATCAGCTGGCAGCCCCTGGTTGCCTGAGGAGCTGGGCACCCTCCCAGCAGCCCTCTCTCTGCCTGGCGTGGAGGTGGGGACCATCCAGAGTGGACACCCCCTCCTTCCAGGGGGAGGAGCAGCCCCCTCAGAACCCAACTCCTCACAGACCTTGAAGACGTCCGTCAGCTCCTGGTTGAGCCTGGGGACCGGGATGATGCCCACCAACTTCTCCATCATCACGTCCAGGATTTCCAGGGTCTGCAAAGAAGATAAAGAGTTGTGTCAGGGTGTCCCGCTGTCCCCCCCAGCACCAGGATCCCTTCTCCCAGTGCTGGGACGGGATTGCTCCACGTCCCAAAGCGCGGAGCATCCCAGGAGAGTGACAGGAACATGAGAAGAGGGCGAAGGTGTGAGGGTGGGTGAGTGAAGCTAAGCCCCTGCCTCGCGCCCCTGGTGGTGTCACAGCACAGGGCGGTCAGGGAGCAACTCGGAGGGCGTTGGGGGTTCCTGGGGCTCCTTCACCACTTACTAGGCTGTACGGGTCACAGATGATGTCTGTCATATGGAAATCTGAATCACTCACAGAGAAGGACACGATGGCTGACAGGCACGTTTGGAGCAGGAGCATCTCTTTGCCCTCCAGCGCTCCCGGCAAGGAGCTGCGGAGAGAGAGGGAGAGGGACCCGTCAGGCTCTGGTGCTGGGAGGGGTGCCTTGAGGCCTCGTGCATATGGACGTGGCCCCCAGGGGTGATCAAGAGGGACGTTGAGGTACCTCAGCTCGATGATAGCACACATGGCTTTCTGCCACAGCTTCATCTGGAGTTGCTGGTCAGCACAATCCTCTTCGATCAGCTCCTGCAAAGGCCAATGAGGTGAGACCTGGCAACCAGCAGCACCCAGGGACACCAGGTCCTCACCACCCAGGGCCTCCAGAGCCTCCTAAACCTCTTTGAGCATTCCATCTCCACATGTTTTGAACCCCTCCATGGACAGAGACTCCACTGCTTCCCTGGGCAACCTCTTCCAATGCTTCTCATCTCCTTCCGCAACAACATCGTTCTGACATCCAATCTAAACCCCCCCTGGTGCCCCTTGAGGTCATTTCCCCTTGCCCTGCCCAAGGGTTGTCCTCTTCCTCCTCGCACCTTGATCTTCTCCACCACATTGAAGTCTCTTAACAAGCTGTAGTTCTTGCCGGTCTGGCACAGGGAGCCAGTGCACTCAAGGAACTGGAGCTTCTTACTGCTTTCCTGCTACAAAGACCAAAGAGGGAGCGTGAGAGGGGGCCGCCTATGGCCAGCAGGACCAGAGCAGCAGAGATGGAGACCTGGGAGAAGCAGCTCTGCCCAGGCAGCCAGGGGCAGGTTTACCTCCTCTGTGTCACGGAGGAAGGTGGAGATGAATTGCACGGTGTCCTCTTCGTTTTCAAAGATGGGCGACCACTCGGCATCTAAGAGAGGAGGAGAGCAGGGAGGCTGTGAGAGGGGGTGGTGGAAAGAGACAGGAGACTCCGCTGGGGACAGAACTGGCTGCCTGGAAAGCCCTCGTGACACCAGGTTGAGGGCAGGGAAGATCCCTGTCCCCCAGCATCGCTGCCTCTACCCCAGAGTTGGGTCCCTTCTGATCGCTCCAGCCCTGGGAGAAGTTGGAAGGGACCCACAAGGGTCCTCGACTCCTGTCCCTGCATAGGACAACTCCAAATCACGGAATGATGGAATGGTTGGCGTTGGAAGGGACTTTAAAGATGATCCAGTTGCAAGCCACCGCCATGGGAAGGGACACCTCCCAGTGGATCAGGTTGCACCATGTCCCATCCAACCTGGCCTTGAGCATATCCAGGGATGTTTCAGCAGCAACATCTCCAGGTCCAGGGAGGTTATTCTCCTTCTGTACTTGGCACTGGTGAGGCCGCTCCTTGAATCCTGTGTTCAGTTGTGGGCCCCTCACCACAAGAAGGATGTTGAGGCTCTGGAGCGAGTCCAGAGAAGAGCAACAAAGCTGGTGAAGGGACTGGAGGACAGGCCTTATGAGGAGCAGCTGAGAGAGCTGGGGTTGTTTAGCCTGGGGAAGAGGAGGCTGAGGGGAGACCTCATTGTTCTCTCCAACTACCTGAAAGGAGGTTGTAGAGGGGAGGGAGCTGGGCTCTTCTCCCAAGGTACAGGGGACAGGACAAGAGGAAATGGCCTCAAGCTCCGCCAGGGGAGATTTAGGCTAGACATTAGGAGGAAGTTTTTCACACAGAGGGTCATTGGGCATTGGAATAGGCTGCCCGGGGAAGTGGTTGATTCACCTTCCCTGGAGGTGTTTAAGGCACCGGTAGACAAGGTCCTGAGGGACCTGGTTTAGTGTTTGATAGGAATGGTTGGACTCGATGATCCAATGGGTCTCTTCCAACCTGGTGATTCTATGATTCTATGATTCTATGATCTCCAAGCAGCCTTGGCCAGGTCCTCCCCAGCCTCACAGGAGAGCATTTCTCCACAAGATCTCATCTCAATCTGCCCTCTTCCAGCTCAAAACCCTTCTACCTCATCCTGTCCCTCAACTCCCACATCAATAGCCCCTCCCCAGCTTTCCAGGAGCCCCTTTCCATATTGGAAGCTGCTCTAAGGTCTCCCCAGAGCCTCCTCCTGGATGGACAACCCCAACTCTCGTAGCCTGTTCTCGTATGGGAGGTTCTCCAGCCCCCAGATCACCCTCGTGGCCTCCTCTGGACTTGGTCTCACAGATCTGTGTCCTTCCTGTGCTGAGACCTCCAGAGCTGGACGTAGGACTCCAGCTGAGGTCTCACCAGAGAAGAGGAACAGAATCCCCTCCCCGACCCCGGTGTCCAGCCCTGCCCAGCCCACCAGGACCCTTCACTCACAGATCACCATGGGCATGATGGAGGTCACCGCATTTTGCAGTGGGGCAGAGCTGCTCCTCTTGGGAGCGTTATTCTCCTGCCAGGCCAGCCTGGGTCTGCAGGGAGGTCTCGTGGCCATCGTTAGGGACGGAGGTCCCAGAGGGCTCCAGAGGAGTCCTGGGGGTCCTAGAAAGATCTTGGGGTGTTCTAGAGGGATTCTGGGTGGCTCTAGAGGGGTACTGGGCATCCTAGAAGGCTTGTAGAAGGCCCTAAAGGGATCCTCGGGGGCTCTAGAGGATTCCCGGGGTCTCAAAATAGGTCCCAAGGGGCTCTAGAATGGTCAGGGAAGTCACTAGATGGGTCCTTGGGTTCTAGAAGGGTCCTAGAAGACCTTCAAGGGGTCCCGGTGGGTTCAAGAGGGGCCCTGAGGGTCTCTAGAAGGGTCCTGGTGGTCCTAGAAGGTACGTAGAAAGCCTTAAAGGGACACAGGGACCTCTAGGATATTCCTGAGGGTCGTAGAGAGGTCCTAGGGGGATCTAAAGGGGTCCCAGGGGAGTCTAGATGGGTCCCGTGGGTCTCTAGATGGGTTCTGAGATTCCTAAAGTGGTCCTAGAAGAACTTTAAAGGTCCCACTGGGCTCAAGAGAGGTTCCTTTCATCCTAGAGCGGAACTAGAAGGTCTTAAAGGGGATCCAAGAAGCTCTAGAGAGTTCCTGTGGGTCCTAGTGGGGTCCTAGAAGGCTCTTAATGGGGACCCAGGGGGATCTAGAATGGTCCTGGGCAACTAGAAATCAGGTTGGCAAAGTCCGTGAAAGAGAACAAAAAATCTTTCTATAAATATATAAATAATAAAAGGAGAACTAGGGAGACCATACAGTCCCTTTTGGACACAGAGGGAACAGTGACAGGGGATGAGGAGAAGGCTGAGGTACTTAATGCCTTCTTTGCCTCGGTCTTTAAGATTCAAGAAAGCTCTTCCCTCTGTGTACAAACCCCGGAACTAGAGGAGCAAAATGAGTCTCCCATGATCCAAGAGGAGGTGGTCAGAGCCTTGCTTGCCCAACTGGACACCCACAATGCTATGGGACCAGACAGGATTCACCCAAGGGTATGGAGGGAACTGGTGGATGTACTGGCCAAACCCCTTTCCATCATCTTCCAACAGTCCTGGAAGACTGGGGAGGTTCCACTGGACTAGAGGTTGATGTTGTGCCCATCTACAAGAAGGGTCACAGGGAGGATCAAGGCAACTCCAGGCCAGTCAGTCTGACCTCAGTGCCAGGGAAAGTCATGGAACAGGGGATCTTGAGAGCTATTATGAAACACATGCAAGAGAACCGGGTGATCAGGCCCAGTCAACATGGGTTTACCAGAGGCAGGTCCTGCCAAACCAACCTGATCGCCTTCTATGACCAAGTCACACAGTTTCTCACAGCATTCTGCTACGGAAACTGTCACCTCTGGCCTGGACAGGCACACACACTCCTGGGTAGAAAACCGGTTGGCTGGAGGGCCCAGAGAGTGGTGGGAAATGGAGTTAACTCCAGCTGGAGACCAGTGACAAGTGGGGTTCCCAAGGGTTCAGTGCTGGGTCCAGCCCTGTTCAATGTCTTCATCAATGACCTGGATGAAGGTATCGAGTGCTCCCTTAGCAAGTTTGCCACTGACACAAAGCTGTGTGGAAGTGTGGATCTGCTGGAGGGTAGGGAGGTTCTGCAAAGGGACCTAAACAGGCTGGACCGCTAGGCAGAGTCCAATGGCATGAGATTTAACAAGGCCAAATGCCGGGTCCTGCACTTGGGCCACAACAACCCTGTGCAGAGCTACAGGAGAAGCCTGGTTGGAAAACTGCCAGGAGGAGAGGGACCTGGGGGTGTTGGTCGACAGCCGACTGAACATGAGCCAGCAGTGTGCTCAGGTGACCAAGAAGGCCAATGGCATCCTGGCTTGGATCAGAAACGGTGTGACCAGCAGGGCCAGGGAGGAGATTCTCCCTCTGTGCTCAGCACTGGTGAGGCCGCTCCTTGAATCCTGTGTTGAGTTCTGGGCCCCTCAGCACAAGAAGGACGTTGAGGCTCTGGAGTGAGTCCAGAGAAGAGCAACAAAGCTGGTGAAGGGGCTGGAGAACAGGCCCTATGAGGAGTGTCTGAGAGAGCTGGAGGTGTTTAGCCTAGAGAAGAGGAGTCTGAGAGGAGACCTCATTGCTCTCTACAACTACCTGAAGGGAGGTTGTAGAGAGGAGGGAGCTGGGCTCTTCTGCCAAGTGCCAGGGGACAGGACAAGAGGGAAAGGCCTCAAGCTCTGCCAGGGGAGATTTAGGCTCAAGATTAGGAGGAAGAAAATTTTAACAGAAAGGGTGATTGGGCACTGGAATAGGCTTCCCAGGGAGGTGGTTGATTCACCTTCCCTGGGGGTGTTTAAGGCACGGGTGCATGCTCCACAGCTCCACAGTCCCTCACCTCCCTGTTCCCCCAGCTCCACAGCCACTCAGCTCCCTGGACCCTCCAATCCACAGTCCCTCAGCTCCCTGTTCCCTCCAACCCACAGTCCTTCAGCTCCCTGTTCCCTCAGCTCCACAGCCACTCAGCTCCCTAGACCCTCCGATCCACAGTCCCTCAGCTTCCTGTTCCCTCAGCTCCACAGTCCCTCAGCTCCCTGGACCCTCCGATCCACAGTCCCTCAGCTCCCTGTTCCCCCAGCTCCATAGCCACTCAGCTCCCTGGACCCTCCGATCCACAGTCCCTCAGCTCCCTGTTCCCTCATCTCCACAGCCACTCAGCTCCCTCGGCCCTCAGCAACACGGCCCCTGAGCTCCCTCGTCCCTCAGTTGCAAGGCCCCTCTGATCCACAGTCCCTAGGCTCCATGACCCCTCAGCTCCCTGGTCCCTCAGCTCCACGGTCCCTCAGCCCCCTGGCCTATAGTTCCTGCTGCAACCAATATAGTCGGCGTGGGATGAATGCAAACTACGATGATAGCCCGAGACAGAATTGCATTTTATTTCAGAGATGGGGCGTCGGTCTCGACACAGCCATATGTAATAAATTTGCCAGTAGCATTATCAGGGCGAGATGTGTTATCTCAAATGGGAGCACGATTGGTATCAGATTTTGGGGAGCGACCACAGATGAGCAGCCGGACATGCCTGTACTAAAACTCACATGGCTAGTTAAGTCTCCCGTATGGGTAGATCAGTGGCTGCTGCCTCATGACAGGCTGCAGGTAGCGACACAATCAGTTGATGAGCAATTAAAAGTAGGACACATAAAATAGTCAAATAGTCCATGGAACTCTCCAATTCTTACTATTCCAAAAAAGTCCAGTAGATGGCGCCGCTTACATGATCTTAGAGCCATCAATGCTGTTATGCAGGACATAGGCTTAGGGTTTGGAGTAAACTCTAGGGGACTTCAAGCCTTACAAGTATGGCAAATCATAGAATCATAGAACAACCAGGTTGGAGGAGACCCACCGGATCATCGAGTCCAACCATTCCTATCCACTAAACCATGTCCCTAAGGACCTCATCCACCAGTCCCTTAAACACCTTCAGGGAAGGAGAGTCAACCCCCTCCCTGGGCAGCCTCTGCCACTGCCCAATGACCCTTTCTATGAACATTTTTTTCCTAAACTCTAGCCTAAATCTCCCCTGGTGGAGCTTGAGGCCATTCCCTCTTGTCCTGTCCTCTGGCACTTGGGAGAAGAGCCCAGCTCCCTCCTCTCTACAACCTCCCCTCAGGTAGTTACAGAGAGCAATGAGGTCTCCACTCAGCCTCCCCTTCTCCAGGCTAAACACCCCCAGCTCTCTCAGCCGCTCCTCATAAGGCCTCATAATGCCATCCCAGCACCCCAAGAGGGTTAACTGGCATCAGCTGAGCTCTGATTTTGTGACCTTGGCTGCAGGCAGCTCTCCAGTGACAGCAGCTTGAGAAAGGCCTTCAGGATCACATCCAGCTTCAGGCTGCTTCACACCTCCAAAAAGAAGGACCAAGTCTTCCAAAGTAGAGGACTCCAAGGGGAACAAACCTTTGCCCCAACCCTTCTCTACAACGTCTTCCCAACCAGCATGCTGGGAAATGGAGCATCTGGAGCCAGAGGGTGGAGGACGTCCCTGAGATCAGATACACAACCAGGCCACACTGGCCCTGAGCAAACAGCCCTTGAGGGGCTGAGGAGAAGGGAGGAGGCAGCAGGCGGGAGAGCTGTGGGCAGGGGAGAGCCAGGGGAGCAGAGATGTTGCAGGGAAGGCAAAGCTCTAAAGATATTAGGGCTGTGGGAGGAGGTCAAGGACAAACAAAGAGAGAGGTGGAAGCGGCAGAGCCAGCGAGAGGAGCAGCGCAGATGCTGAGATGGCTCAGAGGTGTAGGGGTAGGAGGGGGAATGAGGAGTGCAATGCTACAAGGAGAGGACACCACAAAGTCCTCGGGCATTGCTCTTCTTTAATGTTTGCTTTGTCTGGATCCCTTCAACTGGCCAAGCCTTGACTTCTGAGAGACTTCCTTGGAAACATGTTTCTGAAAGGAAAACAAAACAACAAACCAAATCCATTCAAAATTCCAGGGAGTTAAAACATGCCCAAGGTATCCCATCCCTAAGAAAATTCATCTCCCCTCCTGCTTGGGTGTCAAAGAGACAGGACACACTGACGGACTAAGGGAAGAAGTTGTAATTCCCATTCTTTCTCCTTCTCCACACTGATCCTCACTGTGGATCCAGCTGAGAAAGGACACAAGGGAATGCTTTCACCCACAGCAAACGTGCAGCCTAAGGAACCACTGTCACACCACTGGGTCAGCAGTGTTCACACAATTCCTGGAGAGAACAGGAGAGCCCTGGGCTGTAAATAACAAAAGATCTCTAGCCTCTGACTGTGAACAGACTTGGAAAATTATTTCTTTCCTACTCGGAAATCAGTGACCCTAAACAGGCCCTGTGTCACATCTCAAAGTCAGACAAAATTACTTTCTCTCCAAACCAGACCACACTCAGCAATTCCTTCTGCCCTGAGCTGGAATCAAGGTAAAAGCCTCCTTGCTCGGCCTCTGCCAAACACACTGGCCAATGTGCCCAGGTGGAGAGAGCCCTGCCTGAAGAGCCAGGAAATGAGGTGCCCTCAACTATTGCCTCCCTCTCAGTCTGGGAGAGCAGACGGATTCGCTCTAACAGGTCTGTGTCATTGGTATGTTGGGGCTTCCAGAGCTGAACACAGGCTCACCAGAGCGGAGCATAGGGCCAGAATCCCCTCCCTCGCTGGTCCCACTGCCTTGGACACAGCCCAGGACACTGCTGGTTTCTGGGCTGCAGGTGCATCCATCACTGGTGCTTCTCATCCCGTCATGTTTCTTGGGGGCTGAGGTCAGAATTGACACAAACAAATTGTTTAAGACACTTAATCTAAACCACTTTCCTCATCATCTGAATTTTGCCTGTCTCGTCTGAAATGAGGCCAGTGCCAGCCAACCACAAACCACCCCCAGTCGTCACAGGCACTGTCAGAACCACCTAAGGAACTGAACCAGAAGCTCAGCCTGATCCCCTGGGCCAGGGAACCACCAGCACAACCCAGAAGGTGCAGCAAAAGCTGACGCTCCCCTGGGGGAACTGGTGGGGTACCAGTTCTCACCAGTGGGATACAATGTCCTAGCTCCACCAAGCACTGGGATTTTTAACCAGTTTCCAGCCAGAACTCCTCCTAGTTCTGGCTGCACTCGGAGTGTGTTGTGTGCAAGTCCCCATTCTAAACTTTGCCTCACACTGAACCGTAGCTGCTTCCTTCAGGACAAGCTTTGAAGCAGATCTTCATTCAGACTGGTTCATAGAATCATAGAATCATAGAATCACCATGTTGGAAGAGCCCCATCGGATCATCAAGTCCAACCATTCCTATCAAACACTAAACCATGTCCTTCAGGACCTCGTCTACTCTGCCTTAAACACCTCCAGGGAAGTGGAATCAACCACCTCGCCTCACAGAATCACAGAACAACCAGGTTGGAAGGGACCCATCGGATCTTTTAGTCCAACCATTCCTATTCTAACACTAAACCAAGTCCCTCAATACCTCATCCACCCGTGTCTTAAACACCTCCAGGGAAGGTGAATCAACCACCTCCCTGGGCAGCCTATTCCAATGCCCAATGACCCTATGCGTGAAAAACCTCCTCCTAATCTCCAGCCTAAATCTCCCCTGGTGGAGCTTGAGGCCATTCCCTCTCGTCCTGTCCCCTGGCACTTGGGAGAAGAGCCCAGCTCCCTCCTCTCCACAACCACCTTTCAGGTAGTTGTAGAGAGCAATGAGGTCTCCTCTCAGCCTCCTCTTCTCCAGGCTAAACACCCCCAGCTCTCTTAGCTGTTCGTCATAAGGCCTGTTCTCCAGCCCCTTCACCAGCTTTGTTGCTCTTCTCTGGACTCACTCCAGAGCCTCAACATCCCTCTTGTGCTGAGGGGCCCACAACTGAACACAGGATTCAAGGAGCAGTCTCACCAGTGCTGAGCACAGAGGGAGAATAACCTCCCTGGCCCTGCTGGTAGCACCATTTCTGATCCAAGCCAGGATGCCATTGGCCTTCTTGGCCACGTGGGCACACTGCTGGACCATGTTCAGTCAGCTGTCGACCAACACCCCCAGGTCCTTCTCCTCCTGGCAGCTTTCCAGACAGACTTCTCCTAGTCTGTAACTGCACAGGGTTGTTGTGCCCCAAGTGCTGGACCCGGCATTTGGCCGTGTTAAACCTCATCCCATTGGTCTCTGCCCAGTGGTCCAGCCTGTTCACATCCCTTTGCAGCCTCTCAACCCTCCAGCAGATTGAAACTTCCACACAGCTTAGTGTTATCCGCAAACTTGCTAAGGGAGCACTCTATGCCTTCATCCAGGTCATTGATGAAGACACTGAACAGGGCTGGACCCAGCAGTGAACCCTGGGGAACCCCACTTGTCACTGACCTCCAGCTGTTCAACCCGAAACAGCACATGCTGTCTCCAGGAGCCTCTGATCCAAAGAGGTTTCTCAGGTCTTCTAAGTCCAGAGATGGGACAGGAGAGCCTGAGATCTCTGGAAGGAGAAGGCAGGACACTTGAATCCAATTGCAGCTCTTGCTCTGGGAAGACCTAACACAAGATTATTACTAAGGGACTGCTTAGCAGAAAAAAGAGCTGTTCAAATATTCCCTCATCAGTTAAAGAGCCTGTCACTGGCTGATCACTGCCACCAACTCATTCCTTCCAGAAGCTCCTCCTCTGGCCAGCACAGAACATCTCTGCCACAGTCACTGCTCCCTCTGTGGGGAGAAGTGAGCATAAATCCCAGGAGTGCATTTTTCCCTCCCTAAGGTCACCCACAACAGAAGCACAGGGATTTTCCATCCCTACAGAGAAGTTTCCTACATCCCTTGAAGCAACATCAGTTGCCCGGAGCTGAAGGAGCTTTAGGCCTCTGCGCAAAGGAATGTTGCACCAAGGACCCTGGGCAGGGGGAAGCCTTTCAGAGCACACTCTAGGAGCCCCAGAAAAGCAGAGTTTTAAGTGCAGAGTGGGAACTCCTGTTGTCCATGAGCTGTACATTTCTCCTACCCGATTTCCTGACCC
The DNA here is from genome assembly GCA_033558105.1 of Coccyzus lansbergi. NCBI lineage: Eukaryota > Metazoa > Chordata > Aves > Cuculiformes > Coccyzidae > Coccyzus > Coccyzus lansbergi. Next base: position 57,353 of record JAUMJK010000927.1, read on the forward strand.
CATGCAGAAGGAGGACTTATTGACCACCTCTCTGGCTAAAAGTTCCCTCACTTTCTGGCCTTTAACCCATTGTGGAAACAACTTCTGAATGTCATGTGCATCCATACACCAAACACAGACATGGGCAAAACCCACCTCCTTGGTTTTCAAATGTCAGTCCCTGGTTCTTCTCTGCAGTTTTCTCTGGAGATGGTTCCTGGGCTCAAGGACACTTCTCCACTCCCAACTCGACGCTGACTCGACTCACATGGAACGCATCCACCTGTTGATTCCTTCCCCCTGGAGCTGTGTGTTGTTAATCAGCACCTGAAAGGGTCCCTTCCAGCTCCCTGGAACTTCCGCTCTCCCACGTCTTGATGTTGACGCAGTCTCTTGGCTGGAAGGGGCATCTTGGAGAATCTGAAGCAAGAGGCTCAGCACAAGTTACACTCTGCCCCAGGTCATTCACTGATTACCCAACAACAGGAGAGAAGATTCTAGCTCTGTTTCTCAGCACTGCTCAGCACTGACTCTATCAGACTCTCCTCATGGCACTAAAGAGGCAGAGACCCTGCCTTCCCCCTCCTGCTGTCCTGCTGTACCTGGGCAGCTCTGTGGGACAACACCTTTGGAGTGAAGCTCTCCTTCCAGCACAGTTCAATGTTGTTGCAGCACAGAAAGCAGAAGGGGCTCTCCTCGGTCCATGCCCTGGAAATACAACAGGCTGTGATCACAGAGCCCATGCTTATGGCTGCTTTGAATCTGCTTGGTCAGGGCTGCAGCTTTGACTTACTCTCTGCTCTCCCAGGCTGTGACTGCTCCTCTCATGTGTGGAGTTGTTTGATTTGTTTGTCTGTCTCTGTTAAAGAAATGGCACCCGTGATGGCCAAGTGAATCTGCTCCATGCTGAGTGGGTCCCCCTAGTCCTGGGAGCTATGCCAACCATTCTCCTTCTCTCCTCTTCCTTTGACACAGACACCCCAAAAGCAGGAGAGTTGGGACCTGCCTTCAGCAGGGTTCCTGCCCTGAAGCACAAAGGCTGCGCGGAAAGGGTTTGCTCGATTCCAGCCTTTGCAAGCCCAGGCTGTTGCGCTTGGGCAATGTTTCTGGCCTTGGAGGGTGGTTTGGTGGCCTCCGTTGCCAGTGGGCTTGTTGAGCAGCAGTGCTGGTGAAGGAAGAGCATTTGGAAAAACTGAGAGGATGTTGGGATTTTGGGATCAATAGGCTCCTTTTAATTCCCCCCCATCACCTGTGGCAGGTTCTGGAGTACATCATCTACCCCAGATGCCAAGAATCCCTGGGGAGACACTGTGCTCCCAGCAGCCTGGAGGGTCAGCGACCCAGGGCTTGAAGACATCCTGAGCCGCTGTGAGGGAAATAGTGGGGTGAGAGGCAGTGGTTGTGGAAGGGTTCAGGTGCCTTTTCAGCACAGATGGCAGGTGAGAAGGCGGAGGCTTTCAGCAGCCCAGACAGAGCAGAGGCTCTGTAGGGGAAATAGGGATTCCCTCTTGGGTCCCCAGGAGCACTCAGGAAGCTCCCTTCCCTCAGTGTCTGCCTTGTAAAACTTCAGAAAGGACTCTGGAAGTTATTGATTTGATTGTGCTCCTTTGCCACAGAATTGCTGCTTTCTGTGGTAGGGGCCGGTTCCCGTGGATACCTGCTGCAGCCTTGTGACACGTCTCCAATTGTGATGAAGTTGCTGAGGTGTGTCCAGGCTCAAGGCAGGAGTAGGTCAGAGCAAGGGTGACCTTGTGCAGGACAGTTGGTTAGCCTTGGGTCTCCCAAAAGCTTTCCGCTTGCCTGAGATACAAGAGTCAAAGTGCTTGCTCGTGATCGCTAGGCTTCAAAGCCATGCCAGGGAAGCGCCGAGTCTCCGACATGGACAAAAGCCTCTTGGACTTTTCCTCGCATTTTGAGGAAAAGGAAGAGGAAGAAGCGTTTAAAGAATGTAAAATGCCCTTTGAGTGGTACCTCTCCTACGACCAACCCCAGAAAAAGAAGAAGAAAAAGGTCAGATCTGCTGTGGCAGCTGGGGAGAAAGGCCAGGGGCACAGCACAGGCAATGAAGCCAAAGAGAGTGTGAACAGCCCAAGGCAGAAAAGCCCAGGCCACCAGCAATCAAGGGAGGAAAAGGCAGAGAAGAAACAAGCAGAGCCTCCTAATCCAAAGCAGGTAAAGTTGTGGAGGTCTGAAGGGGAAGAAAGAAGTTGGCATGTGCTCCTCTCACTCCCGTGCCCTCCAGGGCTTCTCAGTTTTCCCCCTGGAGATGTCCCATTGCACTCTAGAGCTGTGACTCTGGGTTCCTGCTGGGAGACACTCTCTCTTCCCTGTGCCTGTGCGGCAAGCAGGGCTTTGTTCTGTTAAGAGTGGAACTCTGCTGGGGAAGTTGGCAAACAGGGATGGGGAAAATGCTTTTTGAAAAATGACAGGCAAAGTCAAAGAGAAGCCCTTCTGCTCCAGACTCCTAGGGAAGCAGATTGGACATCAGGCACTGGTTTGGTGTAGAGAAATCTCACCCTGCGAGTCAATGTCAAAGGCAGCCGAATATGCGGTGCACCTCCACCTGCCAGGGAGAGAGCCACACCTCTCCTTGCCAGTAGGTGTGCTTCTCTCAAACAGACCTTTTTGATCTCTAGTGCTGTTGCACTTTGGTTAACTAAATGTGCTGCTCTCCAGAACGGAGGGAGAAATGGGAGAACTGGTGTTATGTTAGGATGCAGCCTGTTCTAGGAGAGACCTTCTCTGGTGGAAGCTTGACAAAGGAGTCACAGTTGTGTACATGGTCATTGCCACATGGGGCCAGGGTTGCTACACCAAGAGGGTCTAAGATGTCAGCCTTGTTCTTCCCAAAGGGGCTTTCTAATATTTGCAGCCTTTGACAATCCAGGCTTGCCATCCAGTCGAAGAAGTGCCTCACATCCAAGTTGTTTGTTTCCCTCAGCTGGTAAAGTTTCCCTCTCTTCCCCCACAGTGGAGGATTTTGCAGGAGGCAGGGTGGAGAAGAAGAGGCAGCACAGGGCAATGAATGTTTGAGATGAAGGCAACCTTTCTGCCACCTTTCTCTTGTGGAGTTTCTCCAGGTCTTTGCATTATTGGTCTGACTTGGGTTCTTGCCAGAGGCCTCTAGTGCTGAACCCCGTATGACCTTTGGCTCATAGAATCCTAGAAGATATTGGATTGTAAAGGACCTTAATGATCACCTCATTCCAAGTCGTCTGCCATTGGCTGGAATGCTTTCCACTAGACGAGGTTGCTCCAAGCCTCATGTAAGCCTTGAACACCTCCTGGCATGGGACTTGTTGGTGCCTTCTCCTTTCCAGCCTAAAGTAACCCAACACTCTCAGCACATCCTAACAGGGGAGATGCTCTGGGAGCATGTGCATGGCTGATGGAGCATGTCCAGGAGGTGTAGGTGGCTCTTGTGGGACCGTGCAGAGTGAGTCAGATCCAAGGTTTGGCTTTGTGGTCTTGACAGGTGAGACTGAGCCACAGACACGATGCCAAAGTGCAGACCCCCGGGAGGGTGTTCCCTGGGACACTGATCCCTGTACCAAGCTGATCAGCATTGAGTGGCTGATTCTAAATATCAAACCAAATGCACCTCAGGGCCATTTGGATGCCATCAGGACGGAACATTCCCCTGCATTCTCCTCTTACTTCCATGGACATCCTTTTCTTCCAGATCCTTTTTCATGCCGTACCAGAGGTACCAGACATCCCACTGCCCCCGATCCAGGCAGATGAGGACTCTCTTCCTTCAGCTGGGACTGCTGCCCGGTCCCAGAGAAAAAGGAAAGGTACGTGGGGCAGGAAAAGAGGTCAGCAATGGGCCAGTCGGTCTTTGTTGGAGGGAGCAGGCTGTGATCATGTCTTCCTGTTGGGCTCTGACGTTCTGCCTCTGATGCCCAGAGTGCCAGAAAAAAAGGGGGCTGCTTTGCCACGTGCTCTAGCAGAAATGAGAAAGATCCTTTGTTGACCCTGTCAGAGGCTTGGGCTTTGGTCTTGCCCATCTCGATGTAGGTTGTGGCGCTCTTTGAGAAGGTTTGGCCCTTTCCATCCCTTCTGGGTGACTCCCATCTGTCTCTCCTGTGCTCTTGAGGAGGGTGGGCTCTCCATTTTCCTCTTCTCTCCTCAGTCCAAGCCTTTCTCTTTACAGCAGAGTCCTTGCCAGAGGAGGACTGCGAAGCAGGATTTATAGGTGTCAGGACATACTCAAAGACAAGAGTGTATTCTGGCTCTAAAACTGCCCGTGCCCCAAGGATGACGGCCCTGTCTCAGCAGAGTGCTGGAGCCATCTCTAACGACATTGCACGTAAGTCCCTTCCTCAGCTGTCTTCAAATCATCTTCCCAGGCAGATCTATTCCAGTCTGAGTCACTTGGTTGTCTGCTGTCCAGCAGCATATGGCTCAGAGCATCTCAACACTTGGCTGCCCCTGATCACAAGGCAAGCTAACAGGGATGAGAGACACCTTGATGGATCCTCTGGCACTTCTTCCCTTGGGGAAAATGGTGCCTGACAACCGCTAAAGCTCTTGCACCCGCGGCTCCTTTCTCCTTGCCCACTGTGGTGCCTGCAGCACTGCTCTTTCTCCCCTGCCTTTCAGGGGAACGAGCGCTTTCCTTGGCAAGGCAGATGCAGGATCAAGACTTTGTGCATCTTGCTTCTCCGTAGCTGTGTCAAGAGCAGGAGGCAGGACTGGAGAGATGCACCCGAGAATACAGCCACTCCCAAGCCCTTCTGGCCACAGCCACACTGGCAGCAGTGAGGAGCAGTCCTGTAGTCGGCCCCACACCTGCGGCACCCATTCTGCCCTTGATTCAAGGAGCACCTTCTCCTCCCAGAAGCACAGGAAACCACGAGCAAAGAGTAAGTACAAAGTGCACAACATCCACGTGCTCTCCTAGAGCTCCTCTTTGACAAGCGTACAAAGCTGCTGCTTTTGTTCTGAGAGCAAGCCAGGGGATGCAGGAGGGTTGCCGTTGCTGGCCTCTCCCCACTCTTCTGCCAATGTGACAGGTCATGATGGGAGAGCCCACACTGACTCCTGCCTTCCAGCTGCTTTTCCAGAGCTGCAGCTTTGACTTGTTTTCCACTCTCCCAGCCTGTCACTGCTACTTTCATTCGAGGTTTTGCCTTTTGGTTTTTTCTTTTGTTTTTTTTTTTTAATTGTTTGATTTGTTTGTTTCTTTCTCTGTTGCAGAAGTGCCCCCACTGATGGCCAAGACTATCAAAGACTACAAAAAACTGTTGTCTCGCAGATAAGCCTACTGAGCACCTCTGGGTCTTCCCAAACACGAGAAAATGTGAAGTATTGGCCTGGGCTGCGAGTGAAACATCCAGAGATTACTTATTATTTCACCTCTTAATAAATGAGAAGATTGTTTTCATTCCTATTTCACCCTTCTGCCCTGCTGCTATTATTTGTGCTGCTCCCAGTAGTCTCTGCTCTCCCATCCAGTTCGAGGGCAGCCGCTGCAACTTCAGCTGGTAGGAATCTGCCTGTCTGAGGGGACCCTCAGGCTGTCATGGGAAACTCTCCCCAGGATTTGTACCTGCTGGGCCCAAAGTACCACCTGGGCTCTCTGGGACAGCTGCTCAGGGAGCTTCTGGCAAGCACCAGTTCCTCAGGCTTTGAAAGCACTTGCCTGGGGTTGGAGGGAAGTGAAGAATGGACAGCAGTTTGGCCTTAATGGCTGTGCGCTTGAGAGCAGGAGTTCCAAAAGTGTGCTTGTCCTTAAGGCCCGAGGAACCGGAGATCTAGGAGGAAAGTATGTCTGGTGGCCCTTGTAGACCATAATGCTCGGCTTGGTGGAAGTATGGGGAGATGGCTGGAGCAGAGGTCCTCTTGGGAGGTCAGAGTTGCATGTTTGTGATCTCAGGTTGCCTCTCTGGGGCTGTAGTGGGGAGCTGGACACATCTGTGCATTTGCTTTTTCATGGCCTAACCTACTGAGGGGAAGATTCCCACCTGGGGTTTCTATCTTGTTGGAAACTAGCACTGGATGGAGCTCAATGGACTGATTTAGGGAGTGAGAGCACCTCTCTGGCAGCGCTCAGCATTGTGGCAAGATTGGCAAGGGGAGGGGAGAGCTTCTCCTGTCCCAAGCCATCTGTTCTGCCGCAGGATTGCAGTCGAGAGGGAAAAGTTGCTGTGAGTGGACGCTTCTTGTGGTGGCAGTTTTTGAGAAGCTCTGTGCTGCCTTTCTGTGACTGCCAAATCCCAAGCTGGTTGAGCTGCCTGTGTACGCTAACTGGAGGAAAGCTTGCTGGGAAGAGTCCTCCCTGGAGGTCTCTAGGAAAATTCCTCTGTGCTTCCAGCTTCTCTCTTTTTCTCTCTTTTGTTTCCCTCTCTTTCCATCTTTCCTCCACTGTGAACACCCGTCTGCTCTCTATTTGGACTCTTCCTCTTTGGATAGAGTCACTGGAGCTTTGAGGAAAGGGAATCAGTGCGAAGGTTGAGAAGCACCTTGGGTGGCACTGCCCAAATGCCACTGGATGAAGGCTGCAGCCGGACACTGGCATGCAGGATTGCCCAGAGCATGGGTGCTATGTGCTGCCGTCCCTTACCTCTGCAAGCAGTGTAAAAGTGAGCCAATAGACACTTTTTCATTTTGGTATCAGGTACATGTAAGTTTGCTCATGGGCAACCTGGTTTATTTCAAAAGAGACTCTCCACTTGCTCCTGTGTGGCTAGAAGGGGGCAGGGCAGAGGTAGCAGAGGGTGAAAGCTTTCCTACACACCACAGCACAGAGCCTCTGAACAATAGCTGCACTTTTATTTTCCTAACAGATAATTTAATACTTGGTGCTCTCTATGTAAAAAACGCCATATAGGAATGGTTGGTCTCAATGATAGAGCAACCGGGTTGGAAGAGACCCACCGCATCATCGAGTCCAACCATTCCTATCAAACACAAAATAATATCCTTCAGTCCCTCATCCACCCGTCCCTTAAACACCTCCAGGGAAGGTGAATCAACCACCTCCCTGGGCAGCCTCTGCCAGTGCCCAGTGACCCTTAGTGTAAAAAACTTCCTCCTGATGTCCAGCCTAAATCTCCCCTGGCGGAGCTTGAGGCCATTCCCTCTCGTCTTGTCCCCTGTCACTTGGGAGAAGAGGCCTCAACATGCTTCTTGTGGTGAGGGGCCCAGAACTCAACACAGGATTCAAGGAGTGCTCTCACCGGTGCTGAGTCCAGAGGGAGAATAACCTCCCTGGACCTGCTGGTCACACCATTTCTGATATATTTCTGATATACATATAGAGGGCTGGGGTTGTTTAGCCTGGAGAAGAGGAGCCTGAGAGGAGACCTCATTACTCTCTACAAGTACCTGAAGGGAGGTTGTAGAGAGGAGGGAGCTGGCCTCTTCTCCCTTCTGGCCATCTATGACTGAAACTGTACCAGAGTCAGCATGGAGCTGTTTGTAGCTCTGAAAGAAAACTACACCTGGAGGGTGTTAGAAAGGCGTGAGATGATAGAGCAGTGTGTACCCTGCAAATGAGGTCCTGTGACCATAAGCAGGCAAGCAGATGAGTTTTGCTTGTTTACTTTCTCTTGCTCTTGTTCTACTTTGAACACAGACATTTAGTTGAACTAGACAAGGGTAGCTGTTGATTGCAATTGTCATACCAGTCGAACGTAAGTTGATTACTTGCAGCATGGATTTTCTTAGCTAAAAGAAGTGTTTCTCTGTGAAGTGCACTGAATTTCTTTTCGGCAGTTTTGACTTCCCACAGGCATCAGCAGTCAGATACCTCTTACTGTGTCTGTTCCCGATTTGGAAGACAGCAGTGTGGAGACTACACTAAAATGTGAAGTCAGGAAAAAAAAAATTACTCTTTCTTCCTTTCTTTTGTTTGCTTTAACAGTTGTCACTCAACCAAGCCCGTCAGTTTCTCACCCTAGTACTTCTCAGAGTGAGGAGAGAGCCTCTGAACTGCCCAAACCAAAGAAGAAGAGATGTTTCGTCTGCAGAAAGAAGCTTGACCTTCTCGCTATGAAAATACTTTGTCACTTTTGAACAGATGTGTATGATTAGTTGCCATGTGCTAGATTAAGCTTAATGAAATACCTATACCATTAAACTTACTTGCTTAGTCACAAGCTCAACTATTTAGTTCAACTATTCATGTTTCTTACTCTCCGTGTCAGAGTTGATGAACGCACCCCCACTGTAGTGACTAAACTCTTCATTTACAGCTTAAATAAATACAAAAAGCTTCTTAGTAATGTTGCTTTTTTCCTCTGTGCAGGAATTGACTGCCGATGTGGAAACGTATTTTGTGGAATTCACCGTTATTCGGACAGACATAACTGCACATACCATTACAAAGCAGAAGCTACAGAAAAAAACAAGAGATAGAATCCAGCTGTGGTGCCTGAAAAAATCCAGAGAATATAGATCAGCCCACTTGTGGAAAGACTGACTACCTTTCTGACTGACTGTTCATTTTTACTATATTCTAGGAGAACACAGAAGAGCAGGTGCACGGCCATTTTCCTTTGTTCTCAAAAGTTTGGCTTTTAGTCTTGTCTGGTTTAATGATATTTCAGAATGTTTTAGTGTTTGTTACAGGTAGCACTGGATAGATACAGCCCTTGAAAATACGTCCTCCCCAGAATATAATTGGATGGTCAGAAAGGTGCAAGTGTGCACAGGAATGCACATGCACAAAGGACAGACTCTAGTTTACGTGTGTATAGATGTATACTATCTGCACGTTTGCAGGAGATCTGCCTTTTGCGATGCGTTTGAGGCGTATGCTCTTTGACTAGTGTTGTGTATCCATTTTGGAGAAGTTGGCAGTCTACTTCTGTCATTTAAAATCTCATTCTGATTTTAGTTTCTGCCATCCATTGCTTTCTAGCAGAATGTAAGCTACGTAGATGGGTCTGCCATCCCAGTAAGATAGGTGTTAGTGTTATATTTAAGAAAATCACCCAATTTCACTGAGAAAAATGGGGGAAAAATAGACAAAAGGAAAAAAAAGTAGTTAGTTAATTATAATATTACATTAGATTTAGAATAATACAGGTTTCCAAACGAAAAAGACCTGCTTGAACTTACAAACTGGCCTGTAACAGAATTGTCTACTTTTCCTCAAATAACTAAAAATGTCATGTCGCACAGTATTGTAAGATCAGTTTACCAAAAAAAAGTTTGTTCTTAGACATACCACAGCAGCTCCATCAAGCGACACACCTGACGAAGAAGCTGCTGAAGTTTGATATGTTCATATGTTACTTATCTTCTGTTTGTTCTGAGCTCATAAAAAATATTAGGAGTTAGTTTTTTCCAATTTTAAATTTAACAGTTGCATCCTTCTACATGGATAACCATACCCCACATGGCTATAGACCTGAGTGGTAGCTGGATTTACTCTCAGAGGGCTGCTTTAACTTTTTAAATTGTATTTGGGTGCAGGACTGTAGTGTTCTTGGTTGTATTGCGTGGGCTGCATTATCTACACCATTGTACAGTAACAACTCTGGAAAAGGCAGTACACTTCACTGATGCTTGTTTGGTAACATCACGTCTCTGTTACAACTGAAGAAGGATTTGTGATGTATGGAATTTGTGGGTTTTACACAAACAAGTACTGTTAAGGCTAGTGCTGTGGGAATGCCTGTTCTCATTTTCAAATAGTATGTATGTACACCAGGCACTGCTCCTGAATTTCTAATTTTCATTGCATTGTTCAGTCTCAATTTTTACTTTGTTATTTAAAATGTTCAGATTTTTGCTTCTCACTTTGTTGTCCTGAGTTATTAGGTATTCGGATATGTATAGGTAGTTCCTATTTATGTATTTTGCATAGTCATGCTCCCAAGCATCTATGTTATATTGTTATTATGTAAATAATAACAATTGTGTACAGAAAGACAGACTTCCTTTGATTGTTCATTGGTTTTAGTTATTACTGTAATCAGAAGGTGACCTTGTAGAGGCTGAGGTGCAATGTTAGTACTGAGTTCTTACCAATGTCGTGTTTATGCTTAAGCCTGCCTGTGTCCTTGCTTCTTGTTTAGATACACCAACTTCTTTTAAGATAACTTGTTTAAGCATCTGGAATACAGATGATGGACGGACTAAAATGCCAGCAAACAACAGCATGCTAAAACAAGCAAAGGGAAAGCATTAGCAATGAATTTTAGAGGTTTCTTTCATTTGTCTCCAAGACGTCTTTCCAGGGCATCTGTTACAATAGAGCCTCACAGAGCCAGTACACTGACTACACCATTCTATCCTCATCTTCACCAGCAGACCTGGGTAGAATTATTGTTAGGTTCGGTATCCAAATACAGCTGGTTAAATATACCAGATTTATCCTTCCCGTTGAGAAGGAGAAGGGCAGAGTACACAGCGCATTGTCTTGGAGGAAGACATCTTCATTGGGTAAAAGTTATTTAAATCGGAAATGGGTAATACGCATCCCACCAGTCAGCTGGTACTCGTGCTGTAAGTTACTATTGCAGCCACTGCATATACCTCCAGTTAGGGAACACAGACATGATCTGGGACTTCATTTTGCAGGATTAGCTTTAGGATTTGATCATGAAACCGCTTTAAAGCATCAAGATTACCATTTTTCTACATTTTTTGTATTAATCACATACTCCACTGCAGCATATTTTTTTTCCTTCTTGCTTTTAAACTCAAGAATGCCCTGTAATTTAATATTTGAGGAAAATGTGTCTGGGTTTGATACTGTCATGTCCAGAGTGTTTCAGGATGGGTAATAGTATTGATCCTGGTAGTCTGAGTGCCTCTGTATTCACCTGCTACTTTTTCAGCTGAGCAAAGGCTGTTCTTGGGAAGACTCTTTGAAATAATTGATACCAGCAAATCTGTGGAGGAGAGCATGGAATGAAAAATCCCTCGCTGTTCTGTAAAATCTCAAACTACCTGGCCTCTGAGTCTGTACTCGAAAGTAAGTCTGCAAATTTTCCTGAGCTTTGTTCTCACCGTCACTTATATAGCGTCTATAGTCATTCAGAAACCCCAATTCTCTTGAGGCTCACTAAACACTCAAAAGAGGGGAAGGATGTTGAAAAAGAGCAGGTATTGAAGAAGGGTGGAAGGAAGAGCATTTAAACGTAGGTGCAAGCACTATGCTGCATCTTCCTTGGCCAAGAGTGAGAATGTACGTGCAGAGTCTTCCATACCCCACTGACCGGCTTGAAGACTGGCATGTATTCCTAAAATACACATCTGACTCCCAGAGCAATTCCTTGTCACAGGCAGTTCTAATACAGTGGCATTACAGGTCTTTGAGAAGAAGTCCTTCTTTCATAATGTCTAAACACAAGGCGTTCTTAAAGATGCTGTTGTTTGCTCTTTTAAAGCATATCCATGTTCCAAGAAAGAAACATGAATGTTTCACTTGACACGTATCCTCATTTAGCATGTGGCTCTTAAACTGAGTGTTTCACTTGACACGTATCCTCATTTAGCATGTGGCTATTAAACTGAGGAGTTCTTAACTCATGCATAAAGGCACCATTATAGAAAGAGTCTTCACCTGTCCTGAACAAGTTTACCAGATGATGGGGACCTCTCTTTTAGTTAGGGAATAAAATGAACATACAAACAAATAAGTAAATGGGAGCAGCAAGGTGACTAAAAACTGTTTGGTAGTCTTAAATCTGATAAATATTTGCCCAGCTAGTGTCATAGCTGTGCCATACAGTGATGCACAAGATTCTGTGCAAACTAACTGACAGCTGTTACTGTTAAAACTGAAACTTGGAGAATTATGATCTTCCTGTGGTGTTTCCAATCTGTTGCTGTAAGGCTGACGAGCTGCCCGGTGACTTGGATAGTTGTGGTGCGTAAGGATACCATGGGGTGGGGAAGCCGTAATTTGTATCTGGCACCCAGCCACGTTGAGTAGCAAGGATTCAGTAAGAAAAAGGAACTGTACTCTCTGGGTATGTGTGTGATTTTTAAGTTTGTTTTATTAAGTTTCTCAGCCAACCAAACCATGCATTTTCTCACCAATTACCTATTAATGCAGGTAAACACTCCGGAAATTTGATGGACTGTGCTTTGACTCAGGAGGTAAAATGCTCTGGCAGTACATCTGAAAGTACCTGGATGCCATTGGGCTTCATAAATGAGAAACCCAAATAGCTAACCGAGGGGAACAGTTCAAAAGCCTGAGATATAAAAGTAATGAGTGGCTACCTGCTGACATATGAAAAGTGGTTAAAATGTGAGAACAAGAGCAAATTTCTACCTACGTGCAGTGAGGATTATTTATCAACACAGTGACGTAAGTATCTAACAGAAGAGAGTTTGTAATGTTATTCCACAGCCCTGAATTACTCCTTAATCTACTATAGACCCTCCAACAGAAAGTTCTTCAGCCTTTGGACTGCCCACTGCAGGATTAACTTAGTGATGGCCAAAGAAGAAATAATTTTGAAAAAGTTGATTATTGAACTGACTAGAGTCACGGCTTCTTGAATAAGATGTACCTCATTCTCACCTTTTGTACTACTAGATGATGGTAAGGTGTGGATGACTTTTTTTTCATGACAGTTGCATTTTACAGAATCAGAGAATCACAGAAGAGTTTACGCTGGAGGAGACCTTTAAGAACATTGATTCCAACTGTAAATCTAACACTGCCATGTCCACCACTAGACAATGTCCATAAGTGCCACATCTACACATCATTTAAATGCCTCCTGGGATGCGAACTCAACCACTTCCACAGGCAGCCTGTTCCAATGACAATCCTTTCAGTAAAGTGATATTTCCTGCTACCCAGTCTAAACTTGACTTGGCAAGACCTGGGGCCTCTTCCTCTCATCCTGACAGTTATTATTTGGGAGACCTACATGTGCTTCACTACAACATTCTTTCATGTCATTAGAGAAGGCAGTAAGGTCTCCTTTTCTCCACACTAAACAATCACAGCTCCCTCAGCTGCTCCTCCTAACACTTATGCTCCAGACCCTTCACCAACTCTCTTTCTCTCCTGTAAGGCCATGGCCAGTACAGTAGCAATGTTGGAAGCTGGGTTTCTTGTAGAAGCGTTACTCTGGCTCAAACTGCTTTTAAATGAGATACCTAATTTCTAAACATCCTTGTAGTCTTGGTTTCTATTTTCTGTATCTCCAATCAGCTCACAGGATTCACCTCCAAGTAGCAATAAGCCTTGTTATAAAGAAACAGAAAAATTCTATCTACTTGCACCTGGATTCAAGCATGCAGGGTAGACTATATTGTGGAATTGGTCAAAACTGGTCAAGTCTTGCACATGACCTTGCCCATCGGGGCACCTGAGAGCCTTGTAGGGTAAAGTGCCTACCTCTGCAGGCGTTTAACAACGAAGTTAGCCACAGCCTGTGCCAAGCGACGACATTTCCAGAGCCCTGCTCTTCCAAGTTCAGAAGGCAATGTTCATCCAGCTAAATGACAACCATTGCAGCACAATGCTATTTTTAATATATACAGAAGTGACAACATTTCTCAATTACATTAGTGTGACTGTGGAACAAGTTCTTACTTTGGGGTTTTCTTGTGGTGTTTGGGTTTTTTTTAGGTTTTTTGCATGTTTTGAGTTTTTTAAGAAATAATCAGGGAGTTGTGTGCGTATTAAGGAATTTTGGACTCAAATACTGACACTGCTACATGGACAGAAGCAGGACTGAACCTCTACTTGACATCAGAATTACTTAGGTGTGAGACAACTTCTAAGGAGCCTCTCAACTCAGCTAGCGTGGTCGTGTGCCCCAAAAACAAGACTAAAACCTATCAGCAGGATGTATTACTCTGGGTAAATTGCTGCGTGACTGTGTCTACACTGTTCTCGGTTCTGAGCAAGCACGTATCCCAGTCAGTCTGGAGCACAATCTGAACAAAGAGCTGTGTGAGAAGATGAGGGCTGCCCGTGTAAAAGAAGCCTGGGCGCCCTGGGCGGCGGCGGAGAAGGAGGCGAGGGAGGAGGCGAGGGAGGAGGGACATGCGCCGCCAGCCAATCCCGCGGCGGCAGAACCGGCGGCTTCAACTTTTTAAGGCAAAAGGGCTGAAAGTCGCAGTGCGCCCCCCTGTGTCCCTCCGCCGCCGGGACTCGCTGCCAGGGCACACAAAAAGTAGTTACCGTTCCAAAACGTGAACTATTGGTAGGAAGGTTAAAGTAGACTGAAGTTCTCCCAAGGAACCGTATCTTTTGCACCTCCTCTTGTCCAGGCTAAACCCCCCCAGCTCCCGCAGCCGCTCCTCAGCACCCTCGGCCCAGGAGATGGGGGAGGGGCGTGGGCAGCACGACACGCGCCGCTGGCCTCGGGGCGCCCCCTCCCCTCTCTCCCCGAGGGGCGGGGCCTCGGTCCCGAGGGGCGGATACCGCGGAGGGATCGCGACGCGTTGGCCTCGCTGGGCTTGTGCTGGGAAGCGCTGCGCGTCCTCCCTCCGGCTCCGAGTTGATCTTCGTGGAGCCCCTCGGGGGTGGCCGCCGCATCTGGATCCCATCCGAGGCGGCCGGAGCCCGCAGGACGCGGAGAGCCGGCGAGGCGGTGAGTTCCCGGCTAGGGGAGGAGGGGAAAAGAAGCGGGGAAAGCCGAGCCCCGCGCGATCCGAGGGCAGAAAAGCGGAGAGCAAAAGGCACTCCTTTGATGGACTCGCCCGCAGCCCCAGCCTCGCCCCGCGCTTTGGGGTCACCCCCCGGGGAGGTGACAGCTCCCTTGGCGAACTTCTTAGGTTGCAGATGTCATCCTGGCGAGATCTCGGCGAGCGCTTGAGTGGGGGTGAAAGTTGGAGAGAAAGAAAGAAAGAAAGGCTCTTCCTTGCCAAGTTGTCCTTGCTTGAAAGTCGGGCTAGGTGAAGGTGGAGCTGTGTGAGCAGTGCAGGTGACCCGCTCCTTCTTGCCTTTGTGCTCGGGATGCAAATCCCTTAGTGGGGATTAGTGGGCAGAGCCGCAGGGAGATGTGTGGATGTGTTGGAATGCGGCTCCATCCCTCTCGGCTTTGGTCTCGGTGTGTCTGTAGCTGCTGCTGGGGGCTGGCAGCCCAGTCTTGGCTACAGTCCTCTTGGCTGTTGTCTGTGCCAGAGCCCTGGGATGCAGAGTGCTATGAAATCCATTTGCTGCTTTGGAAAGGGGAAAAAAAGTTTCTTGTAAGATCACATGTCTGTTTGAAAGCAACTTTTCCAAAAGCATTCGGCCCTTTTGTTCAGGCTGGTGTCAACCAAGCAGCCCAGCCCTTGACAGGCATGCAAACTGTTGACCAGTGACCAGTTTTCCTTGAATCTCTTGAAAAATAAGCAAGGTGTAAATTTGATAGTTCTGGTATCAGTGCTTGCACGGATCAAGCTGAAAGTAAACAGTCAAAGCCATTAAATTGCCAGAGGAAAAGAAGCAAATTGATTTCAGCTGAACACTAGTCTGTGTCATCTCAGCAATGTTCTAAGATGATGATTGGAGTTTTAGAAGTTTGCGAATCAGAAGCACGTGCCTTTGTTGCTTACACCTTTTACACACATCCAACGGCCACTGCTACTTAAACCTTTCCTCTCTCTCCCTGTCTTCACATACATTTTAAATCTTTCTTCTTTCCTCTTTCTTTCATCACTGATCACACTTCCTATTAAGTCACATGAAGTTTTGTCTCTGCCAGTTAGACAGGTGTTCAAGGTGTTCCCCAACTCTACACAGGCAACAGCAAAACTGCCTGCAGGAATAATCACACCACAGCTTTTGGCTAAGTGGGTAGCTGGCACTCCCTTAAAATCTTAAGGGTCATTTCCTTCCTATTTTAATAAAGCCTGTTTAAGAATTCCCCAATAATCACTGGGGTGCTGATTATTTTTTTTCAATAAAATTGGTCATAACTTAGTATCCCCCTGCAGAGATAACGCGGTTAATTCCTGCAGCCTCATAAAGAATCTGGAAAGGGGAAAAAACCCTCCTTCACATTCAAGGAGGAGAAGGGCTGCATTCATACACACAGCTACAGGGTTGGGTTTTAGGTTGTTTTGTTTTTTCCCTCTCTTTTTTTCTTTTCCTTTTCTCTCTCTTTTTTTTTTTTTTTTTTTTTTTTTTAATCTAGGTGTTTTAAAATGTTGTCCTCTGCAGCCTTCCACTCCCCAGGTGGCAGGTAAATCCATCTGCTTGCCAGTTTAGTGGACATTTGAGCTGAAAGGCTTTGGAGATGTATTTCTGAGATCCCATCTGCACTAAAACCTAAATTCTGAGCGTCTCTCAAGGCCTGTACCATAACCAAGAGAGTGGGGGCTCAGGCCTGTACTTGTAACCCTAGGCTTGCCCAAGATTGCAGGTACAATCGTACCTTGTACCTTGCAGCCTTGTTAAAAGTCCTTAACCGTGACTCTACAGTCAGAGGCTAGCTAAAAGTTCTTATTGGAGCTAATCCTACCTTCTAGTACTGAAATCACCAAATCTGTACATAATATTCCAATATATAATAGGTTAGCAACTTATAACAAGTAATTTCTTCCTTCAGTCTCAAAGGTCTTTTCCAACCAAACCGTTGTGTGATTCTAATTAGATTTTAGTCCCCCAACATGCAAATGGTGCAGCTTGAGTGGTCCTCTGAATCTGTTCTGAAATAAACAGGTGTTTGGGGGTTTTTCATCATGAAATGCTAAGTTTATATGAAAGGCTTCAGTAAAATAATTTTTTTTGAAGGCTCTTAAGGTCAGGTTGTCCACAAGGAAAGTGTGGTGGAGGGCAGCTTTAGCTTTGAGAGTTGGTTTATTTTTTAATTAGTGCGGAAGTGGTTCAAGGCTTAAGTGCCATTGGTTGCACCACTATCAAGTGAAGAGAGTTGCAGAATCAATTTGCCTACCTGAGGGAGAATTTCCTTCTTAGCTCACCATCCGTCATTCAGAGAACTGTTGTCTTTTCCCTAGGAATTTTCCTCTGACAAAACTGAAGGCTTCAATGGACAGTCTTCAGGATCAACGACAAAAGACACGCCTACCTGTTGTGACTCTGGCTTTGAAAAAAGCATGGAAATACTAAGAGAAAATACCGATCAAAGACCCTTTACAAGGTATTGTATTTCTAGATCTTCAGTCTCTGTTCAGTTCATGGATTTAAAAGCAAAAGTGAAAGCAGCATCTTAAGTCATGTCACGCTAAATCTGCAGCTGAAAATCCCCAGGGGAATAGGATTATTTCAGTGTCATTGCCAGTGTCTTAGAAGGAGAAACACTCTTCTCAGTAAAGCCCTTTGTTTCCTGGTGTCTTATTTGCACTCTGAAGACTCCAGGGTTAGCAGGTTAGGAACTTTGTCCTTCTAGAAGTACCCGTGTATGGTACTGAGCAGACTTGGGATCTGAATCCTCCCTGTGGTCTGCAGGCTTTTCTTTGCCCAGTATGGAGTACTGAGAATATGAACTTTGTCAGGTTAGTGAGTTTCGGTGGGGAGTTCCACTCTGTAATTCTAATGCAATCATTCCTTTTGCCCTTCTGTATTCTTTCTTAATGTAGGCAGTTGGCAAAGACTAAATGGGACCAAATGAAAGAAGAGTCTAAAGAAGGTAAGTGGTGGTGACTCCTTAGAATTCCTTTTTTTTGCTTCATTTCTGAGAAGGATTGTATTTAGTCTCTGGGTCTACTTCATTTGGCCCCCAAAACTTCTGAGGTCATGAACCAAAGTCAGCCAAAGTTGTAAGAAAAGATATCTGAAAGATAGTGCATTTTCTGTGAGTTTTGTGAGAAGAGGTAGGTTGGTGCCAATAGGAGGAGGAATTCCTTTCAGGCTTGGGAAGTATGTGGTGTGAATTCCAGCCTGGTGTTTGGTGCTAGAGGATCAGTTTCTTCTTTTGGTTTTTATCTTGACGTGGTTTTTCTGGACTCTGCAGGACAGAAAATATCTGAAAATTGTTCTTGCAAATAAGAGGGAATATTGCAGTGTTACATGGGAGTTAAAAACCAATTGAGTAATTCCCTTGTTTGGGGGAGACATGAGTGAAGTTTTTTTCCTTGGAACCAAATTGCTGTGCTGAGTACACCAGCAAGCTTGGTACCGTGAGGGTGCTTTGCTGGCAGCTGGGGAAATGAGTTCTTTCTAGGCAGTCCTGCCAGCCATGGGCTGAGTGTGGGAAGGCTCCTCAAATGCATTTTGTGCGTAGCAATTCAAATTGTGTGCTGCTTTCTCCCTGCCCTCTCTTAACTGTTCTAATGATAGTGCCAGTAATGAACCCGTGGCTGACTCCTGTGTGGTAAATGCTGAGCAGATCTTGTTTTAAAGCAAGCAAGCAAGTGTTTTGAGTTCTTTGGTATTGGGGTGTTTATCTGAGACGTTTCTTAACTTTTAGAGATTTTTTGTGTGTCGTGATGCAGAAAATGAAAGCGATGCGTGTTTAAAAAAACATACCAAACCCATACATCTTGAGAAAAGACTTTGCACAGAAGCAATTTAAAATGATTGAATATAATTTTACATGTATGGAATGAAAACACCTTAAGGATTGATTGTTTTCACTTTTGTGTGAAGAATTAACTGGAATAAACTTACCTCCTCTGTGGAACAAAAGTTGTGTGGTTTTTTTCATCTGATTTACTTACAGTCTGTTACAAAGTTTGTTATAGAAATGGTGGGTTTAGGTAGGCAGTTTAAACAGAAGTTGGATGATGTGGTCATGATAGTAACTTCTAATTCAGTATTTAAAGTAAAAAAAAAAAAAAAAAAAAAAAAAACCAAACCACTGTAGATTTTTTTATGTTTTCCTAAAGCAATGGCAAAATAAAGAGAATGATACTTTGTGTCTCCAAATGTTTTATATGTTCATGTGTTTTAGTCACCAGAGCACTGAAGACCAGAGGTGATGTAAAAGCTGCGGAACAAGTCCTTTAAGAAAATGAGGACTTGAAGGTCTGTCCAAGATGCACACTTGGAGACTGTCGTTGTAGCACTACAAATCACCCTGTTTGACGTGACAAACTTCTAAGAAAGTAAGTGGCTTGGTTGACCTTGTTTTCTGAAAGGCTTGCAAAATGTAAGAGCAGTGGGGCATCCTTTCCAGTATGGAAACCAGTTTCCAGTCTGGGTTATTTTTTCTAGTGATGGAAAACCACTACGAAACTTCAATTGCAGTTAAGAGAAGAATAAATAACTTGTATGAGGAAGACTGTGAACTTGAAGTGACTTAATGTTGTCCTGCAGAGCAACTTAAGCCCTATTAACACATGCCACAGTTTTTCTGTTTACCTTCCTATGATCTTGAGATTTCTTTTTTTCCCTACTGAACCAGATTTTTTTTTTTGTTTTCCTATGTTCAGCGAGTAGGGAAAATAAATGTGAGAGCAATGTATGTTTGCAAATGCTCAAATGCTTGTTCTGAAATCTGTCTATGAGCAAGTAAACATTTGGCCTAAGTTGAAGTAGTGTTTAAAAACTTGGCTAAGTGTCAATGACTCTTGCTTTATGTCTATTATATTAAAATGTCCTCCTGATTGCATTGAGTGTTTGAAATGGGTGGGTTTTGTACTTGCCTGTCTTTGCTCTTACATGACACCTTTTTCTCTTAGGACTGCAGTAGTAGTCTTGCAAAAACTGGATGATGTGGAGAAGAGGCTTGGACGGCTACTGGAGGTAGACCTTGGGGTGTTCCACAATGCAAAAGAAGTAGATACTAATTGCTTTTACTATTTGTGTTTAAGTAGCATATTTCACATAGGGAAATGACTTAGCTGCAATTTGAATGTAGCTGAACTAACTTCTAAAGAATTGTCGTCTAAAATAACATTTGGTTTTGCTGTCTACTTATAATCTAGCATCTTGCTGTTTTAGTTGTGCTACAGATACAGTGTAGTGGTAGAGGAAGCATCTTGTTAAGGAGAGATGAAATAGCAGTGATGTGCTTATCTTGTACTACTGCCTGAGTTGCCCTATGATTTTTGGATGGACACATTACAAACAGCAGTTTGAGGGTTTGGCTTATTGCTTCAGATCTTACTGAAAACTAAATCAATTGATGTCTACTTTAGCTGTGTTTGTTCTCATGTCAGCCTTTCCCATGAGCTTGAGTAGTCCTCAGTCCCTAGAGGAACTTCAGTTGAAATGATATACCTGTTTCCTCTGTCTTAGTTTTGTTCTATTAAATTGAGTTATTCTACTGTCGTTTTTGGACAGCTTAAGTTTTCAGACATCTTTATACTCTGCTATCATAGGTCTTTGTTTCAAACGGAATGATTTTATTTTTTGGTTAATGAGAGCAGAGTTGTCCCTAGTACTTTGTGTATCACCTCTGAAATGCTTGTGCGATTGATTTGTTTATTGTCTGGGCTGGATTGCTTTTTCCTGGGTTCTGCCACACTCTTGGATTTCAACCTGTTGTTAATTTATATGCTGGGTTGTATACCTGGCTAAGTATTTAACTACCACATGTACTCAACGCTATGTTGGAGTGAAAATTCTCCTCAGTAATCTTGGGTGCTAGAACAATGTTCCTGTTATTTCCCACTGTACTTCAATTTAATCTTTGGTGTCCGTGGGGTACTTGGATAATGTTACTCTCCAGGCTCTAAATATGCCTGTGTGAGGTTTTCTGCACCTTTGTGATTGAGCTTCCTTGTTTCTTTTTATTAGGAAAACCTTGCTACATACTCCCCGGTAGAGAAAGAAACGCAGAGAAGTAACGAAGAACTAGCTGATGATGAAGGTAGCATTGTCAGTTAGTTCTGCTCTAAGGTTTCTTTCCTGTGCTGTAGCCAAAAGCCTTGCCTTAAACAACTGAGGCAAGCTGAGCTGTTGGGTGCTTTTCACTCGTTAAAAACAAATCTGTATTGCTGTGCTGTGCTGGTGCTTTTCCAAAGTGCCTACAAGAGCAAAGGCAGGTGATGACTGCAGAGAGATAGAAAAAGAAAGGAATGGCTGGCATGACTCAGAATGAGCAAGGGGGATCTTGCTGCAGTAGGAGCATGACAGTTGTCGTGGTCTTAAGCAAGACAGTGAGAGTTTTGAGGAAGTCAGCTAGGCTGCCAGATGTGTTTGGGAAACTCCTGAGCGTGAAGATGAGCAAAGGCAAAGACAGTGTAGTTTGGTTTTGTGTTTAGCAGATAGTGTGTGGAAGCTACTGTGTGGATCTGTACTTAGGACCTACCATGGCAGTAGTTGGTGGGAAATAGCATGAGGAATAAGGTTAAATCCTAAAAGGCCATGTTAACCTTCTGTTTGAAGACAGGTGTGGGAAACTTTAAGGTTTTAAGGAGAATGGTAATAGCGATGAAGGTAGTCAGTCCAGCGATCCTTGTAGGAGCTCTCTAGGGGGGCAAGAATGGGGTGAGCCTGTACTGAAGGGCAGAAAAAGACATGGAGGTAGTTGAGCCAATCAGCGTTAGAGTGTGTGATAGAGCTCATTAGCACACCCCCAATGGAGCTGAGAGAGAGAGTGGCAGGAGGGGGAGGCCGACTAATACCCGAGCAGGCTACTCCCACACTCCTTGCAGGGCCATCAGCCCATTCAAGTCCTATCTGTAGAGGCCGAGAGGAGCACAGGTAGGCCCAGTGGCAGGCAGGAAGAGAAATCGGGCTTGACCACTGGCAGTGGAGACCTAGAGGAAGGTTCAGGTTAGCTGTGCAGGTGTTAATGGGTACTGAGGTGGTCTTGTGTGTAAGCATGAAGAGGCCAGTGAACAGTTGTTCAGAGCCTTGTTGTTAGGCCTTTTCTTAGCTGAGAGCTAAGCTGTGGATACTAGGTGATCAGAACTCCTCCTAGAGCAGTGAGTGAACACATGGAAACCCCAGGAAGAGTGTGACGCCAGGCTGAGCGAAAGAAACCAAGGTTGGTCAAAGCTTTCAGCAAAAGAAACAAGCGTTGCAAGGGCATTTGTCTGGTAAGGGGAGCATCATCTTAAGGCTTTAAGAGAAGCGGCTTCCTTCCAAGGCATGGGCAGTGTAGAGGGAGGAGGTAAAAGGGCTGGTTCCAGAGTGACTAGAGAGGCAGAAAAGCAGAGACGTTGGTGCCTTTTGTGCTTAGAATGTTGGAGTCCCAAGGGCTGGGGATGGTAGTGATGCCAAAGTAATTTTTCTCTTTTCTATGTGTTGTCTGTGTCTGGTGTAACTTACCTTGTGTTCAGAAAGCAGTGCAACTTGTTTGTGGGGGGAGAGAAGAAAGGGTAGTGCTTTGCAAGGGATAACATTTAGTTAATTTTAGTGAGCAGGCAGGTGAAGAGAGCACGTAAATTCCTCACCTGGTGTCCAGCTCTTATTGTGAGAGGGTTTTATTAAGAACCGTCTGGATAATTGTAGTCTGGTTTTTGCATTCTTACCGTCTTGAATGGGAAAACTTGAAGTTACTGTAGAGAAGCTAGTGTCAGGAACTGTGTACACTTGACCTTCTTTTCTGGTTGGGGAAGTTCAAACCTATGTCTTGCCCATAATTGGTGACGTGATCCGTGCCAGAGTTAGGATTCGGAGCTGGATTCCCCTGCTCAGTGTTACCACTAGAGAGGATTAAAAACATTTCCTTGAAATACTTACTCAAAATCACAAGGAAGTAATTTCTGAAACAGTTGTTTTTCTTGGGAGCTGCGTCTTAGCTAAGCAAAATGACAGACTTGTTGCTAAGACTGATGAGAAGTTCCTAAGCCATTTCAGCAAGGGCAGAACAATATGTATATGTTTGCTCCTCTGTGTTTTGGAATTTCTGGAATGTGTCTTGCCTAAATTGCTCCTAAGTTTAGTGCAGGTTTCAGATCTATTGTGGCATTAACACGAAGGCGATAGTAAAACCCGTAGGCATCTCTGTAGCGCGTCTTGAATTTAATATAATTTGTTACAGTACTTCAACAGTTTAATATTGTGTCAATGTACATTAGTTTCATCAGACAAAAGTGAAGAGAAAGATGATGATGACGGTGAAGGCGCTCAAAAGCGTTATGACTTGCGGCAGAGGAAAACCGTTGAAAGCATTCGAAATCGTGACAACTTCCAACACTGGAATGCTGTTGACCGCCATCAAGCTCCATTACAAAGTAGGTTACGTGCACAGTTTCTCTGGAGAGCTAATTTCTTGGGTAGAAGTGAGATTTTTTTAATTTTTGAATGAAAATCTATACATGCTCGATTTCTATTTCAATTTCTAACCCACTGTCCTGATCCAATATCGGGGAGGGTTCTTAATCTCGCTCTTGGGATCATTTTAAGACACAAATGGGGTCAGATGCTGTACAATCTTGTTGAGCTTTATTTCCTAGAGCAACTGCTAACAGCGATAGGAGAGAGAGCAAAGGAAAGAAA
Organism: Coccyzus lansbergi; assembly: GCA_033558105.1. Classification (NCBI taxonomy): domain Eukaryota; kingdom Metazoa; phylum Chordata; class Aves; order Cuculiformes; family Coccyzidae; genus Coccyzus; species Coccyzus lansbergi. The sequence continues at coordinate 80,547 of JAUMJK010000927.1, forward strand.
AGGTCAGAAATCCCTAAGCAAGGAAACAGTAGAGGCGCAGCTAGTTCCCAGCAACATGAATCCAGTGAGGTGCAGTTGGTTGAGTCGCAGTGCAGGTAATGGTGCTCCAAGTTCCAGGGGGACGCAAAGAAGAGCGAGAAGGGCAAGAAGAAAATGTTTCAGCACATCGACGCAGCAATGATTCTCAGGAGTACCCAGTGACAGCTTCTAGTGTGTGGTGGGAGAAACTGCTGTCTGTCTGGTTCTGAGAAACTTCTCTGTGTCTGGTTCCACGGAGATCCCTTTTATCCTGTCAGACTCCCACTGCTGCATCCCCCTCGCTCCCCGTGCCCTGAAGTCAGATCTGGACCCTCGATTAGATAAGCGGCTCTTTTGTTGACCCCACAGACAACCTGGTGCCACAGGACAGGTGGTCCCCAGCTAAAATGTTTAAGGCAAAGACATACATAATGTGACTCTCCAGTGCCCTGGTGAAATGTTGAAGGGAAATCCACCTCCCAAATAACAGAAACTTCCCCGGAGGTTAGAGGTTAATGATGGGTAAAAGACATCACTTTTTCTGCCTCATTCACTATCCTGCTTCTCTTAAACTTTTTTGTGACGTTCCTGTTTGCTTTCAACAGAACCAAGAGAACGACGCTCTTCACCTGTCAGTCAGAGAGACTCATTTAGAAGTGCTCAGGCACAAGGCCCTTGCTGCAAAAGAAGGAAAAGGTTGACGTATAGTTAGTGATAGTTATTTATCAATAAGTCAGTCACATTATGGAATGATGCTTTCAAAGCTTTTTGATTGGTGATAATTAGAGATTCCTAACATCATTATTGCAGTGGTAGTCTGAGAGTATAAAGAAAACAGATGTTGGGGGGAAACTCTACTTTTTCTTAGGAATTATGTTTTTTTTAAATGCAATATTTGTGGTCCCTGGTAAGGTGATTATGGGGCTTGTGGCTACGATTGTAACTGAACTTCCTTTTTTCTGGAACTGAAGCCGGGATTTCCCTATGGAAATGTTAGACTATTTAATCTTGAAGGATTTTCTTCAAAGTGAAGATAATGTAGTCAGAGGGAGAGCCTGTCTGGAAGTTTGAGTGGAATTTTTCTTTTTTAAATCAATACTGATCCTGGTTTCTCTTTGGAATCAGTTCATCTTTCTGTATGAAAGTGCCCTTAAACAAGACAAATGCTAAATGAAATGCTAAATTGCACTGGTAATGGCAAAGGGGGTTGGATTCTGTGGCAGTTAGAGCATGGAAAATGGTCTCTCTTGCTAGATATGAGCCCTTTGTTTAGCAGCCTTGAAAGCAGACAGTTATGAAAGGGAAGATTTTTGAAGCCAAATTTTTTCAAAAGTTTAAGAGGTTTCTATTTCACCAAGTGGATACATAATGCAAAGTGAAACTCCATTTGCAAGTGTGAGAGAGATCAGACAAAAAGAGTAATTAATGAAGGAAATTTCTTTGCAAAATAGTTTGAGTCCTTTACCTTCCTGTGAAAAATGAAAATTTGCTGTCACAAAGAAAATGACATAATGTACTTGAGAAGTGGATTCACACGCAGTACAGTGATGTGGAAACTTCAATGTAAATTCTGAGACAGAATGCACTTTAATTTTTCTCCTTGTTTCTTTAAATATTTGCAGACGGAGACATGCAGACGCCGAGAGTGGTTCCACCTCCTCTTCCTTGTCATCCTCATGTGATGCTGGAAAGCGTTTTGAGAGGCGTCAGAAGCGCAGCTGTAACAGAGATTTAAGAAGGTTAGTGAAATTGGAGACTAGAGGAGGGAGAAATAGACCTGGGAGGAGTCTGCATGTGCCTATCTATGCCGTGTTCTTCTCTTCATCTTGTCCATTGTGTCAATTGTGGCAATATTTAATCATCACTGTTGGTACTGGAGACTGTAACTGGGCTCTCCAAAACTGGATTTTTAGAAATTTTTTTTTAATAAGCAATTTGATATCTAGGTGGGAATAGGAGGAGGAACACTGTTAGGTAACATTTTGATGTCCAATTGTACTGCTTCTGTGCTTTACAGTAGTTTCTTGAGGAAGAAACCCACCATCCCAGAAAACGTTCTAAATAGAGGAGATGACAGAGGTTTTGTTACTTAACAAATGCTTTAGAAAAACCTGGTTTAACGTATTCCAAAGTGCGTGGGATGGGCCAGCTGAGATGGGCAGCCTTTCTAATGTTAATCCACAGTGAAATAAGTATCCCCTTGGCCTGCAACTTTTTGAGAGTAGAAGCAAAAAGTCTTTGCAAGATGTCAGTGTGTTTTGAGGTGTTATTCCATCCCAGAAATCAAGGTCGGGTCACAGTCTCCACGTACGGAATAACTTGTTCAAAGTTTGCCTTCGTATACGTGTGCTGTGTTGACTGGTATGAATCTTCTGAAGTGCTGAGAGCGGTTGAAGTCATTAAGTGCAGTTGAATGTCTGGAGTGACCATTTCCTTTTCTTTGCTCTTGGACTTTGAATGTAAACCAATGTGAAGGTATCTTGAAATTTGTAGGAAGTCGGTGCTCATTTATAAGCTCTTCTGCATGCACTTGCCATCATAAAAGCAAAAATCTTGTAGGTGCATTGTAAGTTAGAAAGCCCCTTTCTCTTTCTGCTCAAGTCAAGACAGGTGTCTTCCACCAAACTTTGGGGAGGATGATTTAAAGGCACTTGACAAGGATGGAACGCATATTGGAGCAAGTCTGGGTGATGTTGCTACAATGCAGATGGATCGTTCGGTAAGTATTTATAGTTCGTTGTGTCAGTAAGATGTTTCCAGTATTTCTGAAAGCTTTTGATAACGTGCTTGTAGCACGCAGCTGCCTTAGTTTGCCAATTGCCTAATTGCTCAGAATCTTGCCTTTGTGCTGCTGTCCCATTTCTCATGTACCTTCTCAGGTTTGTGGCTTTCTGTACTATATAACATGTTGTGTTGAATTTCTTTTTAGGTGGGATTTGATGGCGTGGGTGGTCTTTCTGACCACATTTCGGCTTTAAAAGAGATGGTGGTTTTCCCCCTCCTTTACCCTGAAGTCTTTGAGAGATTCAAAATCCAACCTCCAAGGTAAGAGACGTTGCTTGAAACTGTGACTTCAAATTCACCTCTTTTCTGGAGAAGGTTGGACTGAGGTATCGATGCGTTACCATTTTCAGCAGTATGGGCTGTTTCTTTTAGAAGTAGTAAAAAGTAATTTCTTAAAAATGCGTAGAATCCAGAATATCTGTAGTTTCAAAGATTTGCCATGTGTTGAGCATATACTTGAAAAGTTTCTTGCCTTTAAACCGTGGGGTTGGGGTGGTTTTGAGTTTTATGTCCAAGTCAGCCTGATTATTTTGATGTAAGCAGGAAGGAACCATCTCCGGGTAGTGAAGTGTAATTGGTTGCTTTTAAGTCCGCTTGTCTCTCCCACAGACTCTTTTTGCAAATGCTTACGTATCAGTTTTCCAACTGATAGGATTTGCAGCTGGAGCCTTGCAATGTGTGTTGTGCTTGGGCTAGAATAAGACTTGGTGTGCTTCTTACACAGCCAAATTAGTTCTGTGTTACGAAAAGAACTTCTTAGGGATTTAAGTATTAGATTAATATATTCTTGGTCAGCAAAAGTCAGTCATGGTCTATTGAGATATGACTTGAAATTCTTTGCTTTCAGTAATGTGAAAAGTATTACAAGTAGTGAAAATATTTCCAAGTTTTGCTTTTTATTGACTGAAGTTCTAAATATGAGTGTCTTGGCTTTTCTGCTTGATGGCTGTATTGGTCGGGAAATGCAGGGTACTCTGCCAGCTTTAGACTTCCTTCTCGTCTCCGCCATGGATGATCTGGGAGGCAGATGCAGTAACATAAAGATTTTAAGGGGAAGGAAAGGCTTTACTAGCAAATCTTGCCTTTTCTGAAAGCAACAATGAATATGCAGCGTATCCCTGAAGAATGAACTGGTGATTCCTAAGTCAGGCCAGGCTCACATTCTGCGCTGAAGTTTGTTCTCCTTGGGCTCCACTGTGCTGTAACCACCCGTGTGGGTTTGTCGGTGGTTTTGGCAATGTCCTTCTGAGATGCTATGTTCTTTTCTCAGTCAAGGTTTTGTACTTCTGCGTTATCCTCTTTATTCATTTCATTTCCTGCCTTGCCGAATGTTGTAGGAACATAAAACTTGCCTCTTTTTTGGCTTTTCTCACACTTTAGCTCTTAGTGCTGCCTTCTACGTGAAGTGTTTTGGTTAGGAGAGAGGAGTTGTGGCCTTCGGCATGGGGGTTGTGACAGGTACTTTTCGGTGACGGTTTTTTCCTATGTGCATTTTTCTGTTTCTGTTGCAGAGGCTGCCTGTTCTATGGCCCACCAGGGACTGGAAAGACACTTGTTGCTCGGGCACTGGCTAACGAATGTAGCCGAGGTGATAAGAGAATCGCCTTCTTTATGAGAAAAGGTGCCGACTGCCTGAGGGAATGGGTGGGGGGATCCGAGCGACAGCTTCGTCTCTTATTTGATGAGGTAAGGTTGAAACATGCCGTGTGTTCTGACAAGTTGTAACCCAAACAAACCCAAACCATAGCCACAGGAGAGGTTTCCAGAGGCAAAAGATGGTGACTTTTGACCAGAGGCTCGCGGATGCAGGCTGAAGGCACGGCCATAGAATGATAGACTAGCCTGCTGACCGCGCTTCTTTTGATGCAGCCCAGGATACGGGTGGCCTTCTGGGCTGCGAGCGCACACTGCCAGCTCATGTCGAGCTTCTCATCTACCAGCACCCCCAGTTCCTGCTGTCCAGGGTGGCTCTCAGTCATGTCACCTCCCTCACGTGTCGGGGACTGCCCCGACACAGTGTAGGACCTTGCAGTTGGCCTTGTTGAACCTCACGGTGTTCTCCCAGGCACGCTTCTCCAGCCTCTCCAGGTCCTTGTGGATGCCATCCCGTCCTTCTGGAGTGACAGCTCCACCACTCAGCTTGGTGTCATCTGCAAAGTTGCTCAGGGTGCACTCAAACTCGCTGTCAATATCATCAGTATCAATCCCAGTACAGCCCTCTGAGGGATGCCACTAGTCACGGCTCTCCATCTGGACTTTGTGCCATTGACTGCTACTCTCTGAATACGACCATCCAGACAGTTTGTTACCTGCTGTACTGTCCACCCATCAAATCCATATCTTTGCAACTGAGAGAGGAGGAGGTTGTGGGGGACCCTGTCGAAGGCTTTACAGAAGTCTAGATAGATGACATCTGCAACCTGCAGATTATGAGTGATGCACTAGCTCCTGAGCTGACGAGGTGGCTAATGGTCATTTAAATTTATAACAGAAGCTTGCTTCCAGAATCTGTAATTGAATTAAGTAACGACTCTGATCTCGGCAGCTGCCAGATAGCTGTAGAAACTACTGGTGTGATTTGTTTCCTGTCAGCCAGTCTCAGTGGATTAGCAGAGGCTGCTGTCTTCTGTTATTTGTGCCACTTACTCCATTAGGTGGATTAGGAGAGATCCCCAACGGTCGTCTGAAAAATCTCATTCTGCTGACTTTTCAACCATAATGCTTTTCATGCATTTTCTCTTGAAAATAATGTTGTTTTACTTATGTCAGTATTCTTGTGTTTTCATCCTAGGCCTACCGGATGCAACCTGCAATTATATTCTTTGATGAGATTGATGGTCTTGCTCCTGTGCGTTCCAGCAAACAAGACCAGGTTTACAGGTAGGGCATTTTTGACATCTGTATAGAAGCTGTTTGATCCTTGTGGAAAGACCACAACCTATTTTAACTGTGACACATTAATTTATGCTGCAAATTAGCTATTCAATGCTACTAAGTTTCAGATTATTTTTAAACAATAATCGACAACAATTCACTGTTTGTTATCAGCACAAGTTCTCTGTTACTGTATCTGCTTTCTGTGTTTTAAAGTGAGTCTATCACTAAAGAGCATCTCATCAATAAAAGCTTGTCCTTGACTGGTCGTTGGAGGAGGCTATGTAGAATGTAACAAAATGTACTAAAACAGTTAATGAAAAATGTATTCTTTGTTAGCTCTATTGTGTCAACGCTTCTGACGCTTATGGATGGCTTGGACAGCAGAGGAGAGATTGTAGTCATCGGAGCCACCAGCCGACTAGATTCTGTCGATCCCGCCTTACGACGACCAGGGCTGTTTGATCGCGAGTTCCTCTTCAGCTTGCCAAATAAAGAGGTCAGAACCTAAAGTCAAACTTAATGCTAATGTACCGTGGTCCCTCCTTATAACAAGAGCACGTAACAGTGCAGTATGACGGAGCAGTTAAAGTTGAAAGGCATATTGTACAAGTTGGAGAGAAGAGGGATATCTGGAAGGACTCTGTTGTGCTGTGGAGGGCTGGTGTGGTACTGAATATGTATGATGCAGAAAATGTCAACAAGTCCTTAGTTCTCGAGGTAGTTTTGGTTTCAGTGTGACCAGCCAAGAAAATGGGATGCTGCTAGTCATGTGTTTAAATGAAAAGAAATGTCTCAAATTGCTATAAATGACATTATGTGATGTTGAAAATGAAAGAAATGAAGAAATGATGTGTGCACAAAACTTCCTTTTTGCTGGCAAAAGTTTTTCTAAAGGCTGATGCTGGAGCACATGAAAATTGTTCATCCCCAAAGCAGTTCATGTTTGCTTAGCTCTTCAGTCCACTTAGGCACTTTCACTCTGAGGTGCTCTTGCTTTCCGTTCTTGGTTTATGAGTGGCTAGTGGAGGTACGTGTGTTGGATTGTTCCCAGTCTGGGTATCCTGGAAGATACCTAGGAGTATTTTAGGACTGGGATCTGACCTCCTTACTGGTACTTGTTACCGGGGGCTTGCACAAAGATGTCAATTCCGCTGCACAAGTGCAGAGATTGGGAAGCTCCTCATTCAGTGGCAATAGCTAAGCTATGGAAAAATACGTATATATTGCAATAAACCCAACAAACAAAATAATACTGTGGGGGAGGATGGTGTGCAAAACTGGAAAAAAAACCAACCTGGTTTTGTGTTTTTTTTTCCTCTATCGTTGATATTTTCTTGACACTATTTAGGAAAGAATCAAGTGCTTCTTGAAACGAAACCTCTAGTAAAAGTGCACTTAACAGTGTATTTAAGGCAAACATTTGTCTGCAGTTTTTTTCTGCTTTCAAGAAGAGGTGCCACGAAACAGATGATAACATGATTCTAGAAGTTTGCCATAGTTTCTCTGTGTAGCAAGGCCAATGTAAATGACAGTCTTGCTAAGATCAGAGAGGGAGATAAGCAGTGTTTGACATTTTCTGGATCAGAAATCACCATAATTTTTGTTGTTCTTTGTAGTAATTGTAGTGATTTGAAAAGGTAGTGCTAGGACTGTTTCCCTTGAATGGAGTGGCAGAAAAGCAAATATGATGACTTAGGAGACTATCGCTATGAAATTTTGCAACATTTGCAAGAATGTTATTGAAGCAAAACCTCTGCTTCCAGATGAGGGTTTTTACTACATTTTTTTTTCGCTCAGGATCATTGGGTCTCTTACTTTTGGAAGCTTCCATTTTATGAAAACTATAAATGCCTTATATTTCACCGCGGGCCCCTGGAAAGAGTTGACTGTAACCAATACAGAATTATCTGCTTGACAAAACAGACAGCTTATTAACTGAACTTTAAAAACCTTAGAAGTTTAGTAGATAAGTATTTGCAATAATGTGAAGGGTTTGAGGGTTTTGGTGTGGTTTAGTCTTCAAGAGGTTTTTAAGAGAATACTTAGGACAAACTAAAATGCAACCATTTTGTTTCAGGCTCGAAAGGACATTTTCAGTATCCACACACGAGACTGGACCCCTAAGCTGTCGGACGTGCTTCTTGAAGATCTAGCTGAAAAATGCGTGGGTAAGTTGTCTCTCGTAACATTGAATGGGCTTGGGACATCATCTCTGGGAGGAAAGTTTTGATTAGAAGGCTGGCTCGTTAAGCACAACATATCAGGCTGCAAGCAGTTTGCTGTGCAGTAACTGTCTTAATTTTGGTCTGTGTCCCAAGTCTTTCAGTGTTGCATTTTGGAAACCTTGTCGCCTGAAACTGATGTAACATTTGATCCTTGTTTTATTTCTTTAGGATACTGTGGCGCTGATATTAAATCTTTATGTGCTGAAGCTGCCCTCTGTGCTCTGCGCCGCCACTATCCTCAGATATACGACAGCAGCGAGAAGCTGCAGTTAGACGTGGCTTCTATTAAAATAACAGCAGAGGATTTTGTGACGGCCGTGCAGAAGACTGTCCCAGCTTCACAGAGGGCTGTGACTACACCGGCTAAAGCACTATCAGCAATTTCAAGACCACTGCTAGAAAAGACTCTAGCAAGTATTTTACAAGTGCTGCAGAAGTTATTTCCCCACACGGAGCTTGCATTAAAGAAGGACCGACAGCAAGGTATAGCAGTAACATCCACTTCTTTTTACTCTGTGCCAAAGTAAAAACTTGTGATTTGTGCAATCAGCATAGAGAAAGCTCTCAGCTGTACTGGCAGTAGAATTTTATAATGTGCACAGTTCTAGATGGGAGCTGTGAATGAGTTGCAGTATGTAGCAGAGAAATATGCGCTGTCTACTAGAGCACCCTGTTTCTGACAGCACATAACATCGTACTTATGATTTATTGAGTGGATCTGAGGTTTCTGTTTGAGGCACCTCTTTGAAAATAAATGTTTAAATGGGGAGGGGAAAGGGGCTTCTTTGCACGAATGCTTCTCATTCCTGTCTGCAGAATGTCCAGATCACAGTACAAGCATGGAAGTTTTAAGAAAAATACTGTTTTAGGTATCGTGATTTTTAGGCATAGGTTCTTAATTTAAATGTGTGTGCATCACACTGTACGCTTGCCTGTGAGATCAGAATATTTTAGTGCTGAATACTTTGTGAATACTTTGTGAGTTTGCTCGCATAGCGTAAGTGAGCTCACACTGCTGACTGCATCAGCCTTGATCACGTTTAGCCTGTCAGGTGGTGAGAGCAACTAGATGAATAAACTCATTCCATTCCTGATGAATGGAGATCTGTGACTAGTTGCTTCTTATGCTGTTCCCTGGAGAATATACTAGCAATATTGCTGCCAGTGGAGCTGGTAGGTCATCTGCCTTGGTCAAGCAGAGGCAGAAACCCACCAACCAAGTAAAAGCGGAGAGGCTAGGAGACTGGTAATTACCTCCCCTCTCTGTTTCTCACCTTCCATTATCTCCTCCTTTGATGGTCTTTGAGGAGCCTTATGTAGAAGATGTGTTGATTCATGTATTCTAGACAAATGGAAGTCTGTGGTCATGGCATTCATTTAATGCCCTCATTTCCAGTGAGGGAACCTCCTGTAGAATGCAGTGGCCTTATTCGGTTTTTTAGGTGTCTATGAATTACGGAAGTTTTTCCAAATCATCTTTATTCTAAAGGAAAAAACTCCCAAATTTTCACCAACAGAGAAGTGCCTACTGCAAATCATGGGACTTGAGGCAGCTTTGTAGAGGCTTCTCCTTAGAACTGTGGCAGAATGAACTTTTCAGAAAGGAGCATTCTGTGTGTTCCCTCAAATGAAGAAATACAAGCAAAGCAGTTTCCAGCACTGATTTAGAAGCTGTATTAATGCAAGCGTGAGATACAGGTTATTCAGGAAAGTTAAACCTCTTACCTTTCAGACAGCTTAAATCATCATTTAAGGACTCAGACAGTTGAGAATGATGAAGCACCATCAATCTTTGAGGATCAGGCAGCTCCTAAAGCGCCTGGCAGAATAAAGGAGGAGTTCCACACTTTTAGCAGGTAAATGCTTGTCCCCTTTATTGTGAGAATTTTCAGGTGGCTGGGTCTGTCAAGAGTTTTGTCACGAGGGGTCATGGATGGAGTGTGAGGTGAGTGGTGAGTGTGAGGGTGATCAATATTTACAGCAAGTATGCCTGCCAATACAGCTGGGTACTAATGTTCTAATGGAATAGAGTGCTCTAACCCATCCAAATGCATGGCCCAGCTCTCTTTTCGTATGTCAGAGTGGGCCACAGACTAGCAGAACGTGTTGGTTCAACACATGGCTTTCCTTGAAAGACTCGAGACCAAAAAAAATGTGATGTCTTGTCTGTCCTCGTAACGAAAAAACCTATATGGGTTTGTGTAGCCCATCTTTTGCCCTTCTACCTCCCAAGATCGCTCAACGCGTAGCAAATTGTGTAGCAGAAACAGTCAAGGTGCTAAAATTGTTAAAATACTGTGAGGAAAAACTTCCACAAGGTCTGCATTTTCTAGCATTAACTTAGTAAGTTGATGTTAATCTTTTGATGTTTTAATGTGGAAGTTGTAGAAGTCAACAGTTGAAAAAACCAGGTTGTTGTTGGGTAAGTTAATTTTCTTGTTTTCTGCTGCTTTGCTGTCCAGAAAACCTTCTGACCTGAGCTTAGTTAGGTCTCTCCAGTCTTTGACTTCAGCCAGTAAAGCTACAACAGTTATTGTGGTGGTAAAAACAAATGCTCTCTGCAAATGTATTTCCTAAGAGCAAAGCAAGATTACTAGGGTATTAATACACGATTCAATGATGAAACAATGAGAATGACTGAATAAAACCAATATAAATCTTAAACTTATTTAGTGCACTACTGTAATTCAACCAATGCACTTGTGTACTTCTTCAGATACAGCTACTGTGTTTCAATGCCCACGTTAATTTTTTTCTAAAAATGTTGTTATGCTCCTTTCTTCCCACCATCTCCAGTAAGTTTGGCCAAATTTCAGCTAAACTTGACAGATGTAATGATCTCACACTGACTTAAACACAAGACCTGCTGAAAGTTAGTGCGTATGGTCAGGGAAGAGATGCACATTGGTGTGTGTGCTGAGAGGAGTTGTTATTCTCCTCGATGTTGGGTTGTGGACTAGTTGCTGCGTGTGTGTTTAGCTGGACAGCCCCCCTAGTAGGATTTCAGACATAGTGGGGATTGGCAGGATTTCTTAGGGGAGGTACTGTCCAAGTTTGTAAGAAAACTGGCTTTGATGTCTTTGATGGGTAATGGTTTTAAGATGAAAGATTTAGATTAGATGTTAGGAAGAACCTCTTTCCTGTGAGGGTGGTGCGGCACTGGAGCAGGTTGCCCAGAGAAGTCCTAGATGCCCCATCCCTGGATGTGTTGAAGAGCACGTTGGATGAGGCTTTGAGCAGCTTGGTCTAGTGGCATGTGTCCCTACCCAGGGGAGGGGGGTTGGAACTGGATGATCTTTAATGTCCCTTCCAACCCAAAGCTTTTTGTGCTTCTTGATCACAGACAAGCTTATTATTTGTTGGAGTATATGGAGTGTTTATCCATACAAAAAAAAGCATGTAGGAAAAATTCTATAACATCTATGTGTCTCTTCATCTTTAAACTTGTGTTCCGTTCTAGAAATGCTTCTGATCAACCAACATCATGCAGGCCCCGACTCCTGCTTGTGGGAGAGCCCGGATATGGGCAAGCCTCTCATTTGGCACCGGCGGTTATACATGCCCTGGAAAAGTTTCCGGTTTATACACTGGACTTTTCCATTTTGTTTGGTGGTGCCACAACAGCAGAAGAGGCATGTGCACAGGTATCTTTTCTTTTTTTTTCTCCTTAATTTCATTGGATTGGTGACCTGTATGTAAGGAAAGCAAAACTCATTGTTAATGGAGTTGATTGGAACGTGCTGTTCTGTTTACTTCTGTGGGAAAATTGACTGTACTTTTGGATAGAATGATACTGTGTAAGGATGTTGTGTACATGTCCGTATTTTCCATTCCAAATTAAACAGTGAGAATGTTGCTAGGAGCTCAGGAAGCTGAGAGGTGCTGCTAAGGAACTTCTCTTTATGGCAAGAAACCTTGCCCATCTCAGTGGGATCCAGAAAAAAGTTGTTTTCCCGGCCTTTGAAGACTGTGCTCCCAGTAGATGTCTCTGCATCAGCCTGAGTGCATGTCATGTGCCTTTTGTAGCCACCTTTTTTATTCTATTGCTAAGGCAATGTAGGTTTTGGAGCAAAGAAATGTTTCTACTGCTGCATTATATGCATTAAAAGTATTAAAATTGATGGAACACCATCATATTTGTACATTGGTGTGTTTTTCATAAGTGGGAAAATTGGATATAAGCAGTTTTCATTTTTACTTTTAGGCAGGAAATGTACTTTTTTATTTGGCATCACTGTGTTGAAATATTTTAAGCTGTGGTAGCAGCATTTGAGAGCTGTGCAAGTAAAGACAGACACGTTCCATGACTGGATATTCCTTTGTCACAATCCCTTTTTTGTTAGGTGTTGGCTGTATCTGCAGTCTTAAGTGCCCTGTCTAGTTGCTGCCCAGGTATAGCATGTGCGCTTCCCATCTTGTGATGGGAACTCCCTTAATATTGATAGACTGAAAGGATGCAGAGAGAAGTTTGTGACCTGAAAGGACTGTTGCCACTTCCCTCGCGCAGTAAACACCTGTGTGCTTCCGTGATTGAGGTACCATCTGCAGGCAGTGGCTTGTAACCAGTCTTCTTTTACATGGGCAGCCCTCATCTTCTCACCCAGCTCTTTGTTCAGCTTGTGCTCCAGACTGACTGGGATATGTGCCTGCTCAGAACCGAGAACGGTGTAGACACAGTCACACAGCATTTTACCCAGACTAATACATGCTGCTGATAGGTTTTAGTCTTGTTTTTGGGGCACACTACCACGCTAGCTGAGTTGAGAGGCTCCTTAGAAGTTGTCTCACGCCTAAGTAATTCTGATGTCAAGTAGAGGTTCAGGCCTGCTTCTGTCCATGTAGCAATGTCTGTATTTGAGTCCAAAGGCAAATTTTACCTTAGGGTTAAGGAGTTGTTCTGTTGTCGGTTTGTTTTGATGTTTTGGCTTCACGTACTCCTATTTTGTAAGATAATTTCACTGATATGTAGCTATTTCTTAGCCTCTTCTACGTGGTTTAGGTTTCTTATCCAAGCTTTCCTTTTACCAGTTGTTGCGAGAAGCGCAGAGAACAACACCAAGTATAATTTATATCCCACATATCCATTTGTGGTGGGAGGCTGTTGGAGCTACAGCGAGAGCGACATTTACAACATCGCTGCTTAACATTCCATCATTTGCTCCAGTTTTGCTGCTTGCAACTTCTGATGTGCATCATGCAGCTCTCCCAGAAGAGGTATTTCTGTTGTTATTTTTCTTACTCTTCTATTCAGTTTCTTGTTAATTTATAAATCCCTTAAGTGCTGGAGTAGTGTACCCTCTTAAGCAAATCCATAGTGTTATTCCTCAGGCACCCTAACCGGGTCTCTTAAAATCTGTTTAGACCAAACAGTGCTGAAAGCATGATGTGAAACTCTTATTCTCCTTCTCACACATTGATGCTTAGTAGACATTTGCCAAAATGTACTTCAGGCAATAATTCCAATGACTTCCAGACGCTTTGGTATGCTCTTAGTCAAGAGTATACGGTGCTTGCAAAGTAAACAGGAAAAAGCTACTTTTACGGAAAATGTTGTTACTGAAGAGGGAAAGGTGTTTTCCCTGAACAAGTACAGTGGTCACACAGTTGATGCTGCAATATAATTTCAAATTTAAGTTCTTAAATAAGAATTTTGATTTCTTTCTTTCTGTAGATGAAAGCTTTACAAATTAGAAAGCTCTAAGTTCCAACTTCTCTTTAAGTAACTTGGAAATAAATTTTGTATTGTATTCCTTAACAAAATTGAGTAAGAGCACGTGCTTAGCTTTCTAGACATCTGAGAGTGTGCCTTAAAGGAAGTTCTTCAAAATGCAAATATGCTGCTTTTCTTATTTTATCTGGGTTACTGGGGGAGGCCTTACCTAGATAAGTTTATCATCAAATGCTGTGAAGAGGTTTAATTTATCTAGATAAGTTTTTATACTTTTAACAAATTCCTTCTAAAATAGGTATTGAAATTCCTTCCATGCCTTTTGGTAGTAGGAATTGAAAAAAGGAGTAGAACTTGGAAGTATACAAATTTAGACACCTCGTTTAAATTAATTAAAAAAAAAACCAAAACAAAACAACCCCAAAAGTCCTGCCTGTTCCTTCTGTAGCTGCCATAAAGATTCAAACTGACACACAGCAAGACAGGTAAATACAAATGAAGAAGTCTTGGGCAGGGTGGGTATCACCAGTGTGTTGTATGGTGCCTTCGTTGAGCTTTAACTCTCGAGGTGTTCCTTAGAGTAGATATTTTCATTTGTCATGCTAAGCTGTGAAAAATAAAGCCTTTTAAGACCGAGAGGATAACTTTTCATAGTTTTTTATCCGCATGACTTTTCAGTTTAATTTCAGTTGAACAAGGATTGGTCTGAATTATCTTTTCTTCTTCTGCTTTAGATAAGAGAATTATTTCTTAATGATTATGAGGTTTTCAACATCGTGTTGCCTAATGATCAGGAGCGCAGAATGTTTTTTGAGGACCTGATTTTGAATCAGGCTGCTAAACGTCCTGCACCAAAACGCAACACAGGTGAGGATATTGTACACATAAAACTCTGGTAACTGCAGGTTGACGGTGTTTGCTTTAGTGGTAATTTTCTATCAAGAATTGCTCTTATACTTGTGTTTGAGAGTTCTTCACTCGCTAAGCTACCCTTGTATAAACTTTACTGGAGATAAGGACCAAGATACGGAATTTCAGGTGCCCTGTACCCTCAGTTGTCTTGGAAACACCTAAAGCTTCACAATGAAGACTATCCTGGGGCTTCCGCACACATTCCTTGTCCATTTCTGCTATAGCGTGAAACACCAAGCTTCCTTAGAAGCTTAAAATTGTCTCCAGTTTTGCCCAAGCTGTGTTTAGCTTTTGAAGTTTACAGCTTTATAAGTTTTGAAGAAGGGCTTGTCTCCAAAGGCTTTTCTGTTCATCTTTAGTTGTTCATGTAGTAAGCGACTTCACCTAAGAACTTTGCTTTGCAGTAGTACTTGCTCTCTAAAGTAGCAATTCTGTGTTTGAAAAAAAAAATCTTGAAGCTGATGGTTTTGTTTCAGGTTGGTGTCTGTCATTGCAGAGAGAGACTATGTTCTGGGTACAGGATACGGCACTAATACTGTATTCCAAAGAAAGAGAAATCCTGACTTAAGAAATCTGTGTCATTACAGATCCAGTCGTCGGAGTCAAGAGATCAAAGGAAATTGTGCCACAGTCTGAGATTGCGGATTACTGTCAGCTCAAAGTAAGTCTAGTATTAACAAAACTGAAATTCAAGAAAGACATTTTCTTGCTACGTGTACATTGTAAATTAAGTCAGTTGTTAACCAATGCCAGTTAAAACAATTTATGGGAAGGACATTGAGCTCGTGAAATAGTTCAGCCTGTAAAGAACGATGAGTGTTGTGTTGCCACATCTGGTGTAGGCTGCTGTTCTTGCTCTTGGTGATTTAAATTCTAGGAGACTGTTTTCTCTTCCTAATTTTTAATTTCAAAGGACTTGTTGAATTGTAAAATACCCCACTGACAACCTGATAGCACCACTGGCTGTTAATATCTTAATAGTTTTTGTGATGGCTTTCTAAGTGTTTTCCAGTCCCTCAGAGGTGAAAAGTTGCTGTCCTTGGCTACCATTGGGTAAAGGGCTAAACTGAGGCCTAGCTGGAGGGGGTAAAAGGAATTCCTTTGCACAAATTGGAGAGCACAGCCCAAGGAAGTGATCTTCAGGGGCTACTGCAGTGAGAAAAATAGGGAAAATTGCTAGGTTGGAATCCTGGAAGTTGGGCAGTGCAGAGGAAAGGGCTGCTGTTGAGCTGCTGTGATGAAAAAGGAGGTTGTAGAGAAGAGGGACCTGGCCTCTTCTCCCAAGTGCCAGGGGACAGGACAAGAGGGAATGGCCTCAAGCTCTGCCAGGGGAGATTTAGGCTCGAGATTAGGAGGAAGTTTTTCACAGAAAGGACCATTTGGGCATTGGAATAGGCTGCCCAGGGAGGTGGTTGAGTCACCTTCCCTGGTGGTGTTTAAGGCACGGGTGGATGAGGTCTTGAGGGAGTTGGTTTAGTGTTAGATAGGAATGGTTGGACTAGAAGATCCGATGGGTCCCTTCCAACCTGGTTGTTCTATGATTCTATGATCTTCGCAGCTTCACACAACACAGCAGTGGAACAAGGTGCTGCCGCTAGCTGGTGACTCTTGCTTTGCCAGACATTCTCACACTCCCATCTTTAGTAACAGAAAGGAGAGCTTTGGTAACAGAAATGACTTTGCTTTATGATCTACTTGAGGCTCTTGAGCAGTGTGTTCTGAGAGCAGAGTTGCAGGCAATGCAGAGTTGCAGGCAATGTACATTTGCAGCTCCTGGGTCAAGGTGATCCCCTAAGGATGCTTCTGTCTCCAACTGGCACATCTGTGTCTAGAAGCCGTGTAGCCTGGCTTCCAAAGATGCGTTTTAGGGTGTCCTGCATTGCCACGACAGTTTCTCTCCTACAAGGCAACAGTGGCTTTGCTGCAGCAGCAAAGTGACAAAGTCTCCTTCCCTGCTGTTCTGGAAGCAGTTGATTCACAATCGTGATCATTGATGTGCTAGATTGATTCCTAATAAGATATTGCCTGGAATGGAAGCCTGCTTTTTCTCTCAAATATGAAAGCTTAACTCATTTTCTCTAGTTACACTTCTGAGAACAAATCTCACAAGATATAAGTCCTATTTTATTTAGCAGCCTAGGAAAGTAGGATGTTGTTTGTGTTGTATTGTTAGAGTTTAGCTTGTGAAAGAATAAAGAGCCCATTCAAAGGATTTTGTGCTATTCTAAACACGCTTCCGTTTTTTTCTTCAGCAACTGTTAAGTTTTGTAACTGCAATAACTGAGACCTTCAATGTATTTCGCTTGGAGAAGCTATATGCTGTTCTCAGTCATTGCATTTACCAACATCGAGAAGATGAGGACAAAACCGGACTGGTGAAGGTAATTTTTTTTTTTTTTTTGTCTTGCAGCATTTTCTCTCACTGTTCTGACTGTGGGTGTGATGCATTTGTATCTGTGCGCTCTGGACATAATGCTTCTTTCCTCTTCACTGCTTAGTTGCCTGCGTTACGAGCCTTTTTCAGTCTGGAAGACATTTATCCATATTGCAAACCCGTTCCTGTAACACAGGCATAATTGTGGGCAGTTTCAGCAGGAAAAGGCTTGAACTTGACTGCAGTGGGTCCACCCACAGCCCTCTCCAAGCAGTTCATGTCAGTCTGTCAACAGTCCTTTTCCAGAACCTTTGTAGGGGTGGGGGGCTATAAAGGAGGGTGCTTTTCTCAGTCTGTCACTTCCTCCTTCTGCCCTTACAGGCAGTCAGACGTGGTCAATACTTCTTATAGCAGTCGCTCCGCTCTTAAGAAGAATTTAAGTATGAAAGCTCAAGAGTGTGAGACTTGTCTACTAACATCATAGCCTGTGTCTAACTAGCACAGCTGGAGCATCTTTAATTTGACATATGGGCAGATGTCAGCTTATGGCGGTTTAATGTTAATGAGTCAAATTCTCCGATCTCTTCCTCTCTGAAAGGATTCCTGAGTTGTCAGAAGACAGCAGAAATCTTCCAGAGGCAGCCTTGTTCGCAGTCAGGCATTGCCGGTGTTGAGTTGATTTAGATATGTTGGGTATTGAGTCTTCAGATTGAAGATCCTTGAATCCATTTGATTTGAGATACTAGTGCCTGAGAATAGATAGAGTTCTTGATGCCTCTCAGTCTGCTTTAAGACAGGGGGAGCCTTTTCTCTGCGGCTTTAGTCATCTCAATCTCTTCCACATCTGATGAAGAGTTAGAAGGGATGCTCCTTTCTGTTTGTGCAGCAGTGAGGATTCATGCCTTGGCTTGAGGGAGCAGTGAAGCTGGTGAGGGGCTGGAGAAGAGGCCTTCTGAGGAACGGCTGAGAGAGCTGGGGTTGTTTAGCCTGGAGAAGGGGAGGCTGAGGGGAGACCTCATTGCTCTCTCCAGCAACCTAAAAGGAAGTAGCGGAGAGGAGGGTGCTGGCCTCTTCTCCCGAGTGACAGGGGCCAGGACGAGAGGCAATGGCCTCAAGCTCCGCCAGGGGAGTTTTAGGCTGAACATGAGGAAAACAATTTTCATGGAAAGGGTCATTGGGCAGTGGTAGAGGCTGTCCAGGGAGGTGGTTGAGTCCCCTTCCCCGGAGGTGTTTAAGGGACAGGTGGACGAGGCGCTGAGGGACAAGGTTTAGTATTGGATAGGAGTGGTTGGAGTCGATGATCCGGTTGGTCTTTTTGAACCCGGTGATCCTATGATTCATTTGCGTTATATTAGGGTGTGTGATCTTTTATGACTTAACTTTTCAAGCGTAAATGAAAAGAGACTTTCTTTGTTTCTTCTACTTTTACCTTTAAACTATCTGCTCTTTGGAGTGACTGTGCAAATTGGTCAGTAGCAAGCTCTACTGAAAGACAAGATAGACTTTAACAAGTAATTCTTCAGAGTGCCGGAAATAACATTTCCAGCTTTACTTAGGGTTTCTCAGGAACTGTCTCCTCTTTCTACTTGTTTACACCCTGTTGATAGAGACGCATCATCTCTTGATACAGATCCATAGAGTTTCTCTGCCCACTTTCTATTTTGGATGCATTAGGATGTTTTTGAAGCTAGTGGGTACAGCAGGACATTGTGATGGTGGTAGCTAAATATGTCTGACAACCGAACAGATGTCTTGATTTGTTTTATGAGGAAATAGCAGGGTTCTTAAGCTTCTATTTGTGCTGACTGTGCGTTTGTCTTTTTTCTTCCTAGGAAATGCAGAAAGAAACGACACACTTCTTCCGCTGTGGACAGTGACACTTCGGCGCCGTAATTTTATCTTTTTATTTTATGTTGTTGTTTTTGTATCATTAAAAATGATTAATTGTACATATGTATTTGTATAGATAAGAGATTTAAATATATATCAATAAAGATGAATTGTAGAAAGGGACAACAGGGGGAGGTTTCCCTTTCCAGCAAGGGACCAGGGGTGGAGTTGTCCCTTTCTGGAAAGGGACCGAGGGTGGAGTGTTATCTTTTCATTTCATGTTGTTGTTATTGTATAATTCAAAAATGATTTTTTGTACACATGTATTTATATAGATACGATATTTAAAAATATATCAGTAAAGATCAGTTGTAGAAAGGGACAACAGGGGGAGGTTTCCCTTTCGAGCAAGGGACCAGGGTTGGAGTTGTCCCTTTCTGGAAATGGGACCAGGGGTGGAGTTGTCCCTTTCCCGAAAGAGGACCAGGGGTGGAGTTGTCCCTTTCCCGAAAGGGACCAGGGATGGAGTTGTCCCTTTCCGGAAAGGGACCAGGGGAGGAGTTGTCCCTTTCCGGAAAGGGACCAGGGGAGGAATTGTCCCTTTCTGGAAACAAACCAGGGGTAGAGTGTTATCATTTCATTGTATGTTATGGTTACTGTATAATTCACAAACAATTACTTGTACATATGTATTTATATATATAAGAGATGTAAAAATGTATTAATAAAGATCAATTGTAGAAAGGGACAACAGGGGGAGGTTTCCCTTTCCAGAAACGGGACTGGGGTGGAGTTGTCCCTTTCCGGAAACGGGACTGGGGTGGAGTTGTCCCTTTCTGGAAACGGACCTGGGGTGGAGTTTTCCTTTTCTGGAAAGGGACCAAGAGTGGAGTTGTCCCTTTCTGGAAAGGGACCAGGGGTGGACTGTTATCTTTTCATTGTATGTTCTTTTTGTTACTGTATAATTCACAAATGATTATTTGTACATATGTATTTATATAGATATTTGAAAATATATCAATAAAGATCAGTTGTAGAAAGGGACAACGGGGGAGGTTTCCGTTTCCAGCAAGGGAGCAGGGGTGGAGTTGTCCCTTTCCGGAAAAGGACCAGGCGAGGAATTGTCCTTTTCCAGAAAAGGACCAGGGGTGGAGTTATCCCTTTCCTGAAAGGGACCAGGGATGGTGTTGTCCCTTTCTGGAAACGGATCAGGGGAGGAGTTGTCCCTTTCTGGAAAGGGACAAGGAGTGGAGTTGTCCTTTTCCAGAAACAGGGCCAGGGGTGGAGTTGTCCCTTTCTGGAAACGGACCTGGGGTGCAGTTGTACCTTTCTGGAAGTTGACCAGGTCTGGAATGTTATATTTTCATTGTATTTTGTTGTTACTGCATAATTGACTAAGGATTATTTCTATATATGGATTTATATGTATAAGAGAAGAGATGTAAAAATGTATTAATAAAGATCAAGTGTAGAAAGGGACAAGAGTGGGAGGTTTCCCTTTCCAGCAAGGGACCAGGGGTGCAGTTGTCCCTTTCCGGACAGGGACAAGGGGTGGAGTTGTCCTTTTCTGGAAACCGGACCAGGGTTGGAGTTACCCCTTTCTGGAAAGGGACCGGGTTTGAGATGTTTCTTTGTGGAAACAAAGCAGGAGTGGAGTTGTCCCTTTCCAGAAAGGGACGCGGGGTGGACTTGTCCTTTTCCAGAAACGGGACTAGGGGTGCAGTTATCCTTTCTTGAAAGGGACCAGGGGTGGAGTTTGCCTTGTCCAGAAAGGGACCAGGGGTTGAATTGTTACTTTGTAATAAGTGACCAGGGGTAGTGTTGTCCCTTTCCAGAAAGGGCCCAAGAGTTGATTTGATCCTTTCAAGTTATGCATCAGGGTTGGATGTATTTAAATGTATGGATGAATATAATGTAATTATATGTAATGTGTATTTATATATATAATATAATGTAATTAATGTAAATGTAATAAAAGAATTTTTGTTTAACTTTGGCTGCTGTTATCCATTTCTGTGGGACTGTGGGAGCAGTTTGCTGAGTGCATTCCCCAAAATGACTGAAAAATGGAACGAGAATGTCAGAATGTGGAAGAGGAGCCAGGAACATTCCCAGGATCAAAACTTTTATTCCTCAGAGCCTGGATCACAATTTCTATCACTGCTGTTGACTCAATACTGTACCTATAGGGTTTTTTTAAACAATTCTAATTGCAAGTCTTGATCTTGCATGACCAGCTGTTAACAGCTGTTAACAGTCCCCATGGGCCCCAGGTTTGTTTTTTTTTTTTGAGGCAAACCGTCAGTTTCTCAGTGTCTGAACCACAATTTTAAGCAGCAATGAAGAAGTTGCCCCAAGAAGCAGTAAATACCCCATCCCTGGAAGCATTCCAGGCTCAGGTTAGATGGGGCCCTGAGCAACCTGATCAAAAGGATAGCAAAGTGCTGGAGTGTGTCCCTAGGAGGCCACAAAGTTGGTGAAGGTTTTAGAGGGGAAGCTGTCTGAGGAGCAGCTAAAGTCACTTGGTCTCTTTGGTGTCGAGAGCAGAGGACTGAGTGGAGGCTTCCTTGCAGTCCCCAGCTTCCTCACAGCGGGAGGAGGAGGAGCAGGGCTCTGATGACCAGTGATAGGTGCCAAGGGAAAGGCAGGAAGATGTGCTAGGGGAGGTTTAGGTGGGATATTAGCAAGAGTTTCTTCAGCCAAAGGGTGGTGGAGCACAGGAACAGGCTCCCCAAGGAAGCAGTCATGGCCCCAAGCCTGACAAGATTCAAGAAGCATTTGGACAGCACCTGCAGACCCAGGGGGTGAATGTTGGGGTTGTCCTATGCAGGAACAGAGGGAGGTTATTCTCCCTCTGTACTTGGCACTGGTGAGACCACTCCTTGAATCCTGTGTTCAGTTGTGGGCCCCTCAGCACAAGAAGGATGTTGAGGCTCTGGAGCGAGTGCAGAGAAGAGCAACAAAGCTGGTGAAGGGGCTGGAGAAGAAGTCTTAGGAGGAGCGACTGAGAGAACTGGGGCTGCTTAGGCTGGAGAAGAGGAGGCTGAGGGGAGACCTTATTGCTCTCTACAATTACATGAAAGGAGGCTGTGGAGGAGGGTGCTGGCCTCTTCTCCCAAGAGACAGGACAAGAGGGAATGGCCTCAAGCTCCACAAACGGAGATTTAGGCTAGCGATTATGAGGAAGTTTTTCATGGAAAGGGTTATTGGGCATTGGAACAGGCTGCCCAGGGAGGTGGTTGATTCACCTTCCCTGGAGGTGGTAAAGGTGGGGTTTGACGAGACGCTGAGGGACATGGTTTAGTGTTTGATAGGAGTGGATTGACTCGATGATCTGCTGGCTCTCTTCCACCTGGTGATTCTATGATTCTATGATTTGGTCATTACTGATTCACGGTGACAGGTTGGTGCCATGCAGGGTGTCATTACCTCGATCTGAGAGGCTGAGCCAAGGGCTTTTCAGCATCCCCCATGTGTGATAAAGTCTCCATTGTCATCTCCGAATGGTTTCTTATTCCTCATTGATTTTACGTATTGCAGTGGCATAGAAAACTGGTGCCAAACTCTCAGTTCATGAAATTTGGTGCAGCTCCAACAGCAGTGATCTATTCAAAAGATCCCCCATCTTAGGGGATTAGCATCTGCCTTTCAAAAGTTAAGTGTACAAGGCTTTTAAAGTAAGATGTCTGTTTTAACACTGGCTTCATGGCCTCTCTCCAGCACAGCTTGATGTCTTGCATCTTCGGTAGAGTTACTGCTCACATGGTCAGAACAGGTATATTGAGGGGGGCTTTCCATACCCAGCACAGGAATGGCATAGATTTCGACAGAGCATTTCTTGATCAAATCAGATGAGATCCATCCCAAAATAGCTCGGTCCCCTAAAGATCTCAGAGAGCCAAGTTTGAGTCTCACTTCTATTTGCCAGGAAAAAGCCGTATCAAATGCCAGCCTTCAGCTCTTCAAGAGTGCACATCTTGTCCTTTTTGGATAACTGATCTTAATGGAAGTGTGTAAATATTATTCTCCAAGTAAAATATTAGAAAAAAATAGGATAAAACCTTAAACCTGAGTCATTTTCTCACCTGACTGAGAAGTGTTTTACTCTTTTCTTGCGTTCCCATTTCAGGTTCTTTTGTGTATATTTCTCTTTTAAAAAAAATATTTAGCAAATGTGAAAGCTCCTGAATTTGCATTGATGTGAAACAGTGTTTATGTGAAGTCTTGAAAGATTTTTGTGCAATAGGAAAACCACTTCCTACTCTGTTTTTCTCCAGAGCAGGCGGTAGCAAAGGTCTGCACTGCTTTTGCAGAGAATTGCCTGTGTATTAGACCTGTCTTCCATCAAGCTCATCTTCATTTGTAGGAAGATGATGGCACTTTCACTTGAAATTGTCCTGAATTAGCAGCTTAGGTGAGAAAGGTACCTGGATGCTGTAGCTTCCGTCTTCCCTCCTGGAGTTGCCCACATGACATTAACACATGCTTAGAAGTTCAATGCCTGCATAAATGCTTTCTCTACCTTGATTTGCTGCCTGTTCTCTAAGGACCTCAGTGTGCTTTGTCCTGAAGGTTTGATGGGCCCAGAAGGATTTTTAGATGATGCACAATTTTTTCAGTACATTTCGTACAGTGTGTAGATTGCATGGGAGAGTGATTTGTTAGGATTGTGGAGCTGGGAAGAGAGGGAATTACAATGTCTATGAGATCTCTGCAGCATCAATGATGTTCACCAAGTGGAACAAATGTTTATTTATGAAAACTGTCAATTTCTTCTGTAAAACATTGTGCTTCCAGCAAAGGACAATAATTATTAGCTCAGTAATAGACAATGTGTCGAGGCTTTATCTTACTGAATCGCCAAACTCCATACTAAAATGCGTTACTGAGATCTAGCAAGCAGGGAGAAAACATTAGGTGGTATTAAACCTTGTTTTGAACATCCAGGAACATTAGCTCCTTTTTATGCTGTTTGGTGACTTTTGATGTCAACAGTGAAACCCAGAACAGAGGAGAAGATTTTATCTGATAGTGGGAAAGTATTGTAGTTACTTATTCAAAAACACGGGCAGAGTCCAATCTGCAGAATCATTAGAACAGAGGATTTCTTTAATTTGTGTGGAAATAATTGAGCTGTCTTTGTAGTCTCTTCCTTTTTGGCCTCCTTAATGAAATTGTGACGAATCATGGGTTATGAGTTTTAAGAACTGGAAGCGTCCTGAGAAAATCCCACCTATATATATTAAGTATGCCATTTAATCAGCATCGTCCATTGTGGAAGAGCTTGAATTACTTTGCATACTTGATGTGCTAAGTCCAAAAGTAGTGACCTGCTGTTAATTTAAGAGTGAATTTAAGACAGTGAACATTTAAGAGTGTAAAAAGGCAATGGTACTACTTCTTTTCTGCCACTTTTATATACACACAGAGAGAAACATGGATATATTTATTTATCTATTGATTAACAAGGCCATTCAAAGCTCTTCAATGAGACTTGCTAAACCTAAATCTATAAGCTAACTACAGGTACAAAACAGACAAGGTTGTCTGTTCTGCCCCTCAAGCCTTTCCAGCCCACGGGTACGCCAGGAGCTCCCACATCATTTTAAAGATTGCCATCAACTTCTGGCATGGAAAGGGACAGGCTGTAGCGCTGGTGGTCTGCATTGGCTTGTGAAGGGTTGCTGAGGTGAGCGCTGGCGGTGGGGTCGGTGCAGGCCTTCCTGTTGGCTGCAGCTGGGTCTGTGCCAGGATCCAGTTGAAGAAATGGCGAGTGGAGACGTAGACCCCCGGCCGACGGACTCTGGCGCAGCCTCTGCCCCAGCTGGTCACTCCCACCAGCCAGAAGTGCTCAGTGCGTGGATCCCGACAGACGTGAGGACCACCACTGTCTCCCTGCAGTGGACGAGAGAGGATGAAGGGGATGTTGGGGGCCTCTGTGGGCATGAGACCTGGCTCCTGCTCTCTCCCAGCAGCTCCAGAGCGGTGTTTCGTGCGCAGAAAGTTTCCGCTCTGGTGCTGGAGACAGCGAGACCTGGTCTGGGAGGGAACTGTTTTGGGGGTGTTTGGGCAACTGTGCTGGGGCTGCCTGCACTGCTGGGTCTCGTCTCCCGCTCCTACCTGGCAGGTGTCGATGCCGCCCTGTGGATATCCAGCACACAGGTTGTGCTGGTGGATGGCCCCACGGTACCAGCCGCTGCCGTTGCAGACGCGGTTGTCGATGAGAAGGACCTGAGCCTCCTGGAGCATGTCGTTTGATGCTAGAGCTGGGAGCACAGGCAGGAAGGAAGAGTCAGCAGTGTGTTGCCGGTTCTCCTGCATTGCTTGGGGGAGCCCCTTCCCTTGGGTTTGCCTTTGCCTTGGCAGAGGCATCTCAGAAGTGCATCCCTCCCGTCTGACCCTGGGAAAGGGGTCACACTTGTCTCTCCCAGGGCAGACGTCCTGGCAGGCTGATGCTGCCTTTCACCTCTGCTTTTAGGAATTATAGAATCATAGAACAACCAGGTTGGAAGGGACCCATCGGATAATCAAGTCCAACCATTCCCATCAAACACTAAACCAAGTCCCTCAAGACCTCATCCACCCGTGCCTTAAACACCTCTAGGGAAGGGGAATCAACCACCTCCCTGGGCAGCCTATTCCTATGCCCAAACACCCTTTCCATGAAAAACTTCCTCCTAATCTCCAGAACTAAATCTCCCCTGGTGGAGCTTGAGGCCATTCCCTCTTGTCTTGTCCCCTGTCACTTGGGAGAAGAGGCCCGCCCCCTCCTCTCTACAACCTCCCTTCAGGTAGTTGGAGAGAGTAATGAGGTCTCCTCTCAGACTCCTCTTCTCCAGGCTAAACAACCCCAGCTCTCTCAGACGCTCCTCTAGGTTCTGTTCTCCAGTCCCTTCACCAGCTTCACTGCTCTTCTCTGGACTCACTCCAGAGCCTCAACATCCTTCTTGTGCTGAGGGGCCCACAACTCAACACAGGATTCAAGGAGCGGCCTCACCAGTGCTGAGTCCAGAGGGAGAAGAACCTCCCTGGACCTGCTGCTCACACCATTTCTGATCCAAGCCAGGATGCCATTGGCCTTCTTGGCCACCTGGGCACACTGCTGGCTCATGGTCAGTCGGCTGTCCACCAACACCCCCAGGTCCCTCTCCTTCTGGCAGTTTTCCAGCCAGGCTACTCCCAGTCTGGAGCTCTGCATAGGGTAGTTGTGCCCCAGAAATTCAGGTACTGTGAAGCCTTGTAAAACCCTACAGGCCTCGATGGAATTACGCCAGTTAAGAAATCATTTCATGTCACCCTCATCTTCTGTAAGATTCTTTCAGGAACCTTTCCAAATTTGAACAAGCTCCTTTGCAACACATGGATTCTTGCTCAATCCAAGTTCTTTGGAATAAAGGAAGCCAGTCTGCCCTGCCCAGAACACGTATTGCATAATTACAGATCTACAGCAAAAAACCTAGGACAACCACTGTCATTTGTATAAAATCATTTATCTTCTTAGACTTCCATGAATATTAATCACGAAGCTTAATAAACTCTGAAAACACTATCCGAGTCGGTAGGTCCCAGCTCCAGCGGATCCGTGAGCATGTGATCCAGGGAATCCATCCCTCACCCTTTCCTGCACAAAAGCAGCAAAGCCCTCAACAACCCTGAACGCCAAACTCAGCTACATTCCCAGGTGAGCAATGACCGAGACACTCTGTTCAATGATGTGGTGGTTCATTTGCAGGCTACCACGAGATATACAGGATCACAGAATCATGGAATGGTTTGGGTTGGAAGGGATCTCAAAGCCCATCCAGTCCCACCCCTGCCATGGGCAGGGACACCTCCCACTGGATCAGGATGCTCAAGCCCCATCCAACCTGGCCTGGAACCTCTTCAGGGATGAAGCCCAACAAGCCCAACTCTCTCTTCTGGACCCGTGCCAACAGCTCCATCTCGTTCTTATGTTGAACGAAGTGGACACAACACTCCAAACAAAGTCTCACAAGAGAGGAGCAGAGGGGCGGAATCCCCTCCCTTGCCCCGCTGGCCACGCTTCTTTGGATGCAGCCCAGGTCATGGTTGGCTTCTGGGCTATGAGCACACATTCCTGGCTCATGTGGAGCTTCTCGCCCCCAGCACCCCAAGTCCTTCTCTGCAGGGCAGCTCTCAATCACACCATCCCCCAGCCTGTACTGACAACGCTGAGTGCCCCGACCCAGCTGTAGGGCTTTGCCCTTAGCCTTGCTGAAGCCCACGACGTCCCCACAGCCCCTTCTGCAGCCTGTCCGGGTCCCTCTGGATGACATCCCGTCCTTGTGGTGTGGCGACTGCCCCGCTCCGCTCGGTGTCACCTGCTAACTCTCTGCGGGTGCCCTCGATCTTGCTGCCTCTAGCACCGAGGGAGGTATTAACCGGCAGCGGTGCCAGCACGGAGCCCTGAGGGGCCTCGGCCCTGGGAGCCCCGCTCCCCGCATGCGGAGGGAATCATAGAATCATGAGGTTGGAAGAGACCCACTGGATCATTGAGTCCAACCATTCCCATCAATCACTAACCCATGTCCCTCGGCACCTTACAGAATCACAGAACAACCAGGTTGGAAGGGACCCATCGGATCTTCTAGTCCAACCATTCCTATCTAACACTAAACCAAGTCCCTCAATACCTCATCCACCTGTGTCTTAAACCCCTCCAGGGAAGGTGACTCAATCACCTCCCTGGGCAGCCTATTCCAATGCCCAATGATCCTCTGTGTGAAAAACCTCCTCCACCCATCCCTTAAACCCCTCTCCAGGGAAGGGGACTCAACCCCCTCCCTGGGCAGCCTCTCCCCATCCCCATAGGTTCCCGCCCCCTCGCTCTGACCACGCCCCCTCGCTCTGCTCAATCACTCTAGCCCCCGCCCCTTGCTCTAAATCCACCCCTGCTCTGAGCCCCGCCCCTCACTCTGGCCCCGCCCCAGCCTAACCACGCCCTCTCGTGGTGCTCAACTACAGACTGGGAGAAGCCTGGCTGGAAAACTGCCAGGAGGAGAGGGACCTGGGGGTGTTGGTCGACAGCCGACTGACCATGAGCCAGCAGTGTGCCCAGGTGGCTAAGAAGGCCAATGGCATCCTGGCTTGGATCAGAAACGGTGTGACCAGCAGGGCCAGGGAGGTGATTCTCCCTCTGTACTCAGCACTGGTGAGGCCACTCCTTGAATCCTGTGTTCAGTTGTGGGCCCCTCAGCACAAGAAGTATGTTGAGGCTCTGGAGCAACTTCAGAGAAGAGCGACAAGGCTAGTGAAGGGACTGGAGAACAGAGCCTATGAGGAGCGTCTGAGAGAGCTGGGGTTGTTTAGCCTGAAGAAGAGGAGGCTGAGAGAAGACCTCATTGCTCTCTCCAACTACCTGAGAGGAGGTTTTGGAGAGGAGGGAGCTGGGCTCTTCTCTCAAGTGCCAGGGGACAGGACAAGAGGGAATGGCCTCAAGCTCCACCAGGGGAGATTTAGGCTAGAGATTAGGAGGAAGTTTTTCACAGAAAGGGTCATTGGGCATTGGAATAGGCTGCCCAGGGAGGTGGTTGATTCACCTTTCCTGGAGGCGTTTAACGCACAGGTAGATGAGGTCTTGAGGGGCATGGTTTAGTGTTTGATAGGAATGGTTGGACTTGATGATCTGGTGGGTCCCTTCCAACCTGGTTGTTCTATGGTTCAACGCCCTAAGGCCCCGCCCCTCTGTCTGGCCACGCCCTCTCTCTTCCCCAAGCCCCTCGCTGCGAGCCCACTCCTCCTTCTCGCCCCGCCCCTCGCTCTGCAAAGCCTCTCTCAAGCCCTGCCTATCGCCATGACCACGCCCCCTCGCTCTGACCCCGCCTCACTCCCCCCACCTTGTCCCTCCCCTGCACTCTGACAATGCCCCTGCTCTGCTCCACTCCCTCTCAGTCCCGCCCTTGACTCTGGCCACGCCCCCTCGCTCGGACCCCGCCTCTCGCTCTGACCCACATAATGGCCCCGCCCCCAGTCGCCCACAATGGCTTCTAGTTATTGGTTTTTTTCCTAGAAAAGAGGAAAATGTTTATTGTTTGTGTTTTTACACGACGAGCACGGGGACGGCACGGACACAGGGGCACAGAGCACGGGGCGAGGGTGGTGGCCGCCCCATCCCTGGAGGTGTTCAAGGCCAGGTTGGATGGGGCTTAGAGCCCCTGATGCAGTGGGAGGTGTCCCTGCCCATGGCAGGGGTGGCACTGGATGGGCTTTGAGGTCCCTTCTTACCCAAACTATTCTAGGAGTCTATGATTCTATTTTAAAACCCAACACCTGAAATATCATTGAAGGGCAAAATGTTTGATGTTCATCTATACAGGCTGCAGTCCTTTTAAGAATTAAAACTGTAGGGTAGCATCCACCTGCAATATCCCATTTCCAAGTCTCCTATTTCCTATTGCTCATACGATTTTTGACTCCGTATCAAACCCTCTAGCAGCCTGAATCATAGAATCATAGAACAACCAGGTTGGAAGGGACCCATCGGATCCACTAGTCCAACCATTCCTATCAAACACTAAACCAAGTTGCAGAGAGCAATGAGGTCTGTCCTCAGCCTCCTCTTCCCCAGGATAAACCCCCCCAGCTTTCTCAGACGCTCCTCTTCTTCTCCAGCCCCTTCCCCAGCTCCATTCCCCTCTCCAGATGTTCTCCAGACCCTCAACATCCTTCTTGTGGGGAGGGGCCCACAACTGACCCCAGGATTTGAGGTTGGGTCTCCCCAGAAGGAGAAGAACCTCCCTGGCCCTGCTGGCCACGCCGGCTCTGATCCAAGCCAAGATACCCTTGGCCTTCTTGGCCCCCTGGGCCCCTGCTGGCACCTGGTCAAGCATGCTCCCCCAGGTCCTTCTCCTCCAGGCACTTTCCAGCCAGACTTCTCCTAGTCTGGAGCTGCTCAGGGTTGTTGTGCCCCAAGGGCAGGACGTGCTCTTTGGCCTTATTGGCTGGAGCCAGCACTGAGCCCTGGGGACACCACTTGGCGCTGGTGTCAAAGGAAGGAACGTCCCTGATCCAGCAAGGTGGCTCCTGCGTCTTTCTGAGCTCCTGGTGCCCTCTGCTCCTCAAAGTGGGAGAAAAAAAGAAATCAGCATCAAGCCAAATCCACCAAAGAAACCCCTGGCAGGGAGATGATGAAGAAAAGGTTTATTAAGAGTCTGCGAACATCTTGAGAGTCTGAATGAGCAGCTTGAGAGTCAACAAAGTCAAGTGATACGTCCTCCAGCTGCATCGGGTCAATCAGAGGCTGAATGAGCAGCTTGAGAGTCAACAAAGTCAAGTCAAAAGTTCTCCAGTTGTGTTGGGTCAATCAGAGGCTGAATGCGGAGAGTCCATAGAACGTCCTGAGCTTGAAGGGACCCACAGAGATGACTGAATCCAAGTCCTCCCTGAGAGCTTTGGCTGAATGCTAGACACAGAGACACGAGTTGCTACCTGTGGAGCTCCTGAGCTGGTGACGATCTCTCATCTATTTACATTTACATTTCCCATCAGGAAGAAGTTCTTCACCATGAGGTGAGCAGCCTGGGCTTGTAGGAGATGGCCCTGCCCATCGCAGGTTTGGAACTGGGTGACCTTAAATGATCTTAAATGGGCTTACATGATCTTCAATCCAAACCAAATCATTCTAGGATGGCCTGATTCTCTAAGAAGAAAAGGGAAGCGAGGACAGAAGGAACTGCTGGTGGTGTTCTTTCTACTTCCGATAGCGATGATCCAATCTATCTAGGTTCTCTAGAATCACTCGCGCCTTCCTCTGGAGCTCTCTCATCTCCTCGACTAGTTCAGTGGTTTTGGCTCTTTCCTTTGCTATATCCACCAGCCCAGCCTTGAATCCCTCCTTCTCAACCTTGACTTGCTCCTGGGCCCTTTGACGGTCGTGCAGACCATACGCCAGGACAAGCTCATTAAACTGCAGCTCCACTTGATCTAATTCTAACTCGTCCCTGTCAACCTCCACTTTCTCCTGAGCTCTCTGATGTCCCTTCAGCTCAGCCTCTGCTTCCTGCTGAGCTCTACAACGTCCTTTCAGCTCAGCCTCCGCTTGCTCCTGAGCTCTCTGACATCTCTCCAGCTCAGCCTCCACTTGCTTCAGAGCTATACAACGTCTCTCCAGCTCAGCCTCCGCTTGCTTCTGAGCTCTCCGATGTCTCTCCAGCTCAGCCTCTGCTTCCTCCAGAGCTCTGAGACGTCTCTCCAGCTCAGCCTCCACTTTCTCCTGAGCTCTCTGACGTCTCTCCAGCTCAGCCTCTTGAGCTCTCTGACGTCCCTCCAGCTCAGCCTCTGCTTGCTTCTGAGCTCTCTGACGTCCCTCCAGCTCAGACTCTGCTTGCTTCTGAGCTATACAACGTCTCTCCAGCTCAGCCTCTGCTTGCTTCTGAGCTCTCTGACGTCCCTCCAGCTCAGCTTCCACTTTCTCTTGAGTTCTATGACATCTCGCCAACTCAGCCTTCACTTGCTCCTGAGCTCTCCGATGTCTCTCCAGCTCAGCCTCTGCTTGCTCCTGAGCTCTCTGACGTCCCTCCAGCTCAGACTCTGCTTCCTCCAGAGCTCTGAGACGTCTCTCCAGCTCAGCCTCCACTTTCTCCTGAGCTCTCTGACGTCTCTCCAGCTCAGCCTCTTGAGCTCTCTGACGTCCCTCCAGCTCAGCCTCTGCTTGCTTCTGAGCTCTCTGACGTCCCTCCAGCTCAGCCTCCGCTTGCTTCTGAGCTCTCTGATGTCCCTCCAGCTCAGCCTCCGCTTGCTCCTGAGCTCTCTGACGTCCCTCAAGCTCAGACTCTGCTTCCTCCAGAGCTCTGAGACGTCTCTCCAGCTCAGCCTCCACTTTCTCCTGAGCTCTCTGACGTCCCTCTAACTCAGCCTCCACTTTAACCTGAGCTCTCTGACGTCCCTTAAGCTCAGACTCTGCTTGCTCCTGAGCTCTCTGACGTCTGTCCAGCTCAGCCTCCACTTGCTCCTGAGCTCTCCGACGTCTCTCCAGCTCAGCCTCCGCTTCCTCCTGAGCTCTCCGATGTCTCTCCAGCTCAGCCTCCGCTTGCTCCAGAGCTCTCTGACGTCCCTCCAGCTCAGACTCTGCTTGCTTCTGAGCTCTCTGACGTCTCTCCAGCTCAGCTTCCACTTCCTCTTGAGTTCTATGACGTCTCTCCAGCTCAGCCTCCACTTTCTCCTGAGCTCTCTGACGTCCCTCAAGCTCAGCCTCTGCTTCCTCCTGAGCTCTGAGACGTCTCTCCAGCTCAGCCTCCACTTTCTCCTGAGCTCTCTGACGTCTCTCCAGCTCAGCCTCTTGAGCTCTCTGACGTCCCTCCAGCTCAGCCTCTGCTTGCTTCTGAGCTCTCTGACGTCCCTCCAGCTCAGCCTCCGCTTGCTTCTGAGCTCTCTGATGTCCCTCCAGCTCAGCCTCCGCTTGCTCCTGAGCTCTCTGACGTCCCTCAAGCTCAGACTCTGCTTCCTCCAGAGCTCTGAGACGTCTCTCCAGCTCAGCCTCCACTTTCTCCTGAGCTCTCTGACGTCCCTCTAACTCAGCCTCCACTTTAACCTGAGCTCTCTGACGTCCCTTAAGCTCAGACTCTGCTTGCTCCTGAGCTCTCTGACGTCTGTCCAGCTCAGCCTCCACTTGCTCCTGAGCTCTCCGACGTCTCTCCAGCTCAGCCTCCGCTTCCTCCTGAGCTCTCCGATGTCTCTCCAGCTCAGCCTCCGCTTGCTCCAGAGCTCTCTGACGTCCCTCCAGCTCAGACTCTGCTTGCTTCTGAGCTCTCTGACGTCTCTCCAGCTCAGCTTCCACTTCCTCTTGAGTTCTATGACGTCTCTCCAGCTCAGCCTCCACTTTCTCCTGAGCTCTCTGACGTCCCTTAAGCTCAGCCTCTGCTTCCTCCTGAGCTCTCCGACGTCTCTCCAGCTCAGCCTCCGCTGCCTCTTGAGCTCTCCCATGTCTATCCACATCAGCCTCCGCTCCCTCACTCTCTCTCCGTTGTCTCTCCTGAGGAGCTTGGTAGTAGCCCCTGCAGTAGCGGACAAGCCCCGCGGATACAGTGATGGCAGTGAACATCTTGTCACGGAAGTTGGAATTCTTCCTGTAGACACTCTCAGATGTTCCCCTTCCAGCAGAACTGGTTGCGGGCTCTGCGAAAGCCAAATCGCAGCCAAAAGGCCTTGATCAGGCACCGAGAAAGGCACAGGCAGCTCCCAGCACAGAGACCACCTGCCTCGTCCAGCTCCTCCTGGAGAGTGACTCCAGAGGGGGCTTTGCCCTGTATTTATAGGAGGTCTCGTAGTGACATCACAAAGGCCATGGCCAGCATCACTCCAGAGAGGGCCTTGCCCTGGACACCTTAGAGCTCTCCTAGGTGACAGGGCAGCATCACAAAGGGTGACATCACAGAGGCCATGGCCAGCATCACTCCAGAGGGGGCCTTGCCCTGGACACCTTAGAGCTCTCCTAGGTGACACGGCAGCATCACAGAGGGTGACATCACAGAGGCCACAAGGCCAGGCAGCCCACCCCTCAGATCAGAATTTGCTGCAGAGATGGCACCAGAGCCCCACAGCTCCCAGGCTGATGGGTTAGAGGCACAGAACAGGCACCACCTGGCTCTGGCCATGCTCTGCAATCACTACAATTCTTCTTGGAATGGTCCAACCATTCCTAGCTGCCAATAAACCACCTCCTGCCCACCTCCCTGGGCAGCCTATTCCAATGCCCAATCACCCTCTGTGTGAAAAACTTCCTCCTAATGTCCAGTCTAAATCTCCCCTGGTGGAGCTTGAGGCCATTCCCTCTTGTCCTGTCCCCTGTCCCTTGGGAGAAGAGCCCAGCTGCCTCCTCTCCACAACCTCCTTTCAGGTAGTTGTAGAGAGTAATGAGAGACTCCCATTGTTTTTTAACAAGTTCAGGATGAGGCCATGGGTTCTCCGCTGATGTTACACCCTGTTTCACTGCGAGGAGCAGGGAGGATCGACCGCGTATCGCGGCAAACAGGTTTGGCTGATCCCATCCAAGTGCTCGTTACCCTGACGCCAATCACCGCTTCAGGAATTAGTCTGGATTCACACAGAAAGGAGATCACAGATGAACCCGGTTCATTGTTCAGACCAACAGCACAATCGCAGCTCTTGTTGTACCCTCCTCACAGACTGCGCTGGTGATGTGCTGAACAATATTTCGTCCAGACAAGCGATGGTTGAGGCCTCGCAGCTCCTGTTCCCACCCAACGGCACGGACGTGATGCCATCTGCCTGCCTGCTGCTCAGACCATGAGCCAGAAATTGAAAATAAATGCCCCGAAATGTCCAGCTTCCTCCTGCTAAACCCAGGCTGCCCTCCCTGCTCAGCCTGATGAGTATTTTCCTCACGCTAATTCCCTCCTTTGTGAACTGGTGCTGTATTAACACATCAAAAGGTAATTAATGTACCTAAGATAATTTTTTGTCTCCCCCCTCAGAGAAATGTCGCTGTCTTCAAGTTTCCAGGTCTCCTTTCTTCCCCCGCCCCCTCCCCCCCCCCCCTCTTTTTTTATTTTTTTCTGAATGACTGTTCATGAAGACCAGCATGCTCTAACTGGTTTTGGATTAAAAGGAACTTAATAAAGGTTTCCCCTGAGCGCAAAGCTGCACAAAGGCTTTACGGGAAATCAGTAAAGCCTTTGACACAGTTTCTCCCAGCATTCTGCTACGGAAACTGTCAGCCTCTGGCCTGGACAGGCGCACACTCTCCTGGATGGCCAAGCCCAGAGAGTGGTGGGAAATGGTGTGAAGTCCAGCTGGAGGCCAGTGACAAGTGGGGATCCCCAGGGCTCAGTGCTGGGTCCAGCCCTGTTCAATGTCTTCATCAACAACCTGGATGAAGGCATTGAGTGTACCCTTAGCAAGTTTGCAGATGACACAAAGCTGTGTGCAAGTGTCGATCTGCTGGAGGGTAGGGAGGCTCTGCAAAGAGACCTAAACAGGCTGGACCGCTGGGCAGAGTCCAATGGGATGAGGTTTAACACGGCCAAATGCCGGGTCCTGCACTTGGGGCACAACAACCCTATGCAGAGCTACAGACTGGGAGCAGCCTGGCTGGAAAACTGCCAGGAGGAGAGCGATCTGGTGGTGTTGGTTGACAGCCGACTGACCATGAGGCAGCAGTGTGCCCAGGTGGCTAAGAAGGCCAATGGCACCCTGGCTTGGATCAGAAACGGTGTGACCAGCAGGTCCAGGGAGGAGATTCTCCCTCTGTACTCAGCACTGGTGAGACCGCTCCTTGAATCCTGTGTTGAGTTGTGGGCCCCTCAGTACAAGAAGGATGTTGAGGCTCTGGAGTGAGTCCAGAGAAGAGCGACGAGGCTGGAGAAGGGGCTGGAGAACAGACCCTATGAGGAGTGGCTGAGAGAGCTGGGGTTGTTTATCCTGGAGAAGAGGAGGCTGAGAGGAGACCTCATTACTCTCTCCAAGTACCTGAAAGGAGGTTGTAGAGAGGAGGGAGCTGGCCTCTTCTCCCAAGTGACAGGGGACAAGACAAGAAGGAATGGCCTCAAGCTCTGCCAGGGGAGATTTAGTTCTGGAGATTAGGAGGAAGTTTTTCACGGAAGGGGTGATTGGGCATTGGAATAGGCTGCCCAGGGAGGTGGTTGATTCCCCTTCCCTAGAGGTGTTTAAGGCACGGGTGGATGAGGTCTTGAGGGACTTGGTTTAGTGTTTGATGGTAATGGTTGGACTCGATTATCCGATGGGTCCCTTCCAACCTGGTTGTTCTATGATTCTATGATTCCTAAAAGCAGAGGTGAAAGGCAGCATCAGCCTGCCAGGACGTCTGCCCTGGGAGAGACAAGTGTGACCCCTTTCCCAGGGTCAGATGGGAGGGATGCACTTCTGAGATGCCTCTGCCAAGGCAAAGGCAAACCCGAGGGAAGGGGCTCCCCCAAGCAGTGCAGGAGAACCGGCAACACACTGCTGACTCTTCCTTCCTGCCTGTGCTCCCAGCTCTAGCATCAAACGACATGCTCCAGGATGCTCAGGTCCTTCTCATCGACAACCGCGTCTGCAACGGCAGCGGCTGCTACGGTGGGGCCATCCACCAGCACAACCTGTGTGCTGGAGTAGGAGCGGGAGACGAGACCCAGCAGTGCAGGCAGCCCCAGCACAGCTGCCCAAACACCCCCAAAACAGTTCCCTCCCAGACCAGGTCTCGCTGTCTCCAGCACCAGAGCGGAAACTTTCTGCGCACGAAACACCGCTCTGGAGCTGCTGAGAGAGAGCAGGAGCCAGGTCTCACGCCCACAGAGGCCCCCAACATCCCCTTCATCCTCTCTCGTCCACTGCAGGGAGACAGTGGTGGTCCTCTCGTCTGTCGGGATCCACGCACTGAGCACTTCTGGCTGGTGGGAGTGACCAGCTGGGACAGAGGCTGCGCCAGAGTCCGTCGGCCGGGGGTCTACGTCTCCACTCGCCATTTCTTCAACTGGATCCTGGCACAGACGGAGCTGCAGCCAACAGGAAGGCCTGCACCGACCCCACCGCCAGCGCTCACCTCAGCAACCCTTCACAAGCCAATGCAGACCACCAGCGCTACAGCCTGTCCATTTCCATGCCAGAAGTTGATGGCAATCTTTAAAATGATGTGGGAGCTCCTGGCGTACCCGTGGGCTGGAAAGGCTTGAGGGGCAGAACAGACAACCTTGTCTGTTTTGTACCTGTAGTTAGCTTATAGATTTAGGTTTAGCAAGTCTCATTGAAGAGCTTTGAATGGCCTTGTTAATCAATAGATAAATAAATATATCCATGTTTCTCTCTGTGTGTATAT
The DNA here is from genome assembly GCA_033558105.1 of Coccyzus lansbergi. Classification (NCBI taxonomy): domain Eukaryota; kingdom Metazoa; phylum Chordata; class Aves; order Cuculiformes; family Coccyzidae; genus Coccyzus; species Coccyzus lansbergi. Next base: position 117,026 of record JAUMJK010000927.1, read on the forward strand.
AAAAGTGGCAGAAAACAAGTAGTACCATTGCCTTTTTACACTCTTAAATGTTCACTGTCTTAAATTCACTCTTAAATTAACAGCAGGTCACTACTTTTGGACTTAGCACATCAAGTATGCAAAGTAATTCAAGCTCTTCCACAATGGACGATGCTGATTAAATGGCATACTTAATATATATAGGTGGGATTTTCTCAGGACGCTTCCAGTTCTTAAAACTCATAACCCATGATTCGTCACAATTTCATTAAGGAGGCCAAAAAGGAAGAGACTACAAAGACAGCTCAATTATTTCCACACAAATTAAAGAAATCCTCTGTTCTAATGATTCTGCAGATTGGACTCTGCCCGTGTTTTTGAATAAGTAACTACAATACTTTCCCACTATCAGATAAAATCTTCTCCTCTGTTCTGGGTTTCACTGTTGACATCAAAAGTCACCAAACAGCATAAAAAGGAACTAATGTTCCTGGATGTTCAAAACAAGGTTAAATACCACCTAATGTTTTCTCCCTGCTTGCTAGATCTCAGTAACGCATTTTAGTATGGAGTTTGGCGATTCAGTAAGATAAAGCCTCGACACATTGTCTATTACTGAGCTAATAATTATTGTCCTTTGCTGGAAGCACAATGTTTTACAGAAGAAATTGACAGTTTTCACAAATAAACATTTGTTCTACTTGATGAACATCATTGATGCTGCAGAGTACTCATAGACATTGTAATTCCCTCTCTTCCCAGCTCCACAATCCTAACAAATCACTCTCCCATGCAATCTACACGCTGTACATTTCACTGACAAAATTGTGCATTATCTAAAAATCCCTCTGGGCCCATCAAACCTTCAGGACAAAGCACACTGTGGTCCTTAGAGAACAGGCAGCAAATCAAGGTAGAGAAAGCATTTATGCAGGCATTGAACTTCTAAGCATGTGTTAATGTCATGTGGGCAACTCCAGGAGGGAAGACGGAAGCTACAGCATCCAGGCACCTTTCTCACCTAAGCTGCTAATTCAGGACAATTTCAAGTGAAAGTGCCATCATCTTCCTACAAATGAAGATGAGCTTGATGGAAGACAGGTCTAATACACAGGCAATTCTCTGCAAAAGCAGTGCAGACCTCTGCTACCTCCTGCTCTGGAGAAAAACAGAGTAGGAAGTGGTTTTCCTATTGCACAAAAATCTTTCAAGACTTCTCATAAACACTGTTTCACATCAATGCGAATTCAGGAGCTTTCACATTTGCTAAATATTTTTTTTAAAAGAGAAATATACACAAAAGAACCTGAAATGGGAACGCAAGAAAAGAGTAAAACACTTCTCAGTCAGGTGAGAAAATGACTCAGATTTAAGGTTTTATCCTATTTTTTTCTAATATTTTACTTGGAGAATAATATTTACACACTTCCATTAAGATCAGTTATCCAAAAAGGACAAGATGTGCACTCTTGAAGAGCTGAAGGCTGGCATTTGATACGGCTTTTTCCTGGCAAATAGAAGTGAGACTCAAACTTGGCTCTCTGAGATCTTTAGGGGACCGAGCTATTTTGGGATGGATCTCATCTGATTTGATCAAGAAATGCTCTGTCGAAATCTATGTCATTCCTGTGCTGGGTATGGAAAGCCCCCCTCAATATACCTGTTCTGACCATGTGAGCAGTAACTCTACCGAAGATGCAAGACATCAAGCTGTGCTGGAGAGAGGCCATGAAGCCAGTGTTAAAACAGACATCTTACTTTAAAAGCCTTGTACACTTAACTTTTGAAAGGCAGATGCTAATCCCCTAAGATGGGGGATCTTTTGAATAGATCGCTGCTGTTGGAGCTGCACCGAATTTCATGAACTGAGAGTTTGGCACCAGTTTTCTATGCCACTGCAATACGTAAAATCAATGAGGAATAAGAAACCATTCGGAGATGACAATGGAGACTTTATCACACATGGGGGATGCTGAAAAGCCCTTGGCTCAGCCTCTCAGATCGAGGTAATGACACCCTGCATGGCACCAACCTGTCACCGTGAATCAGTAATGACCAAATCATAGAATCACCAGGTGGAAGAGACCCAGCAGATCATCGAGTCAATCCACTCCTATCAAACACTAAACCATGTCCCTCAGCGTCTCGTCAACCCCCAACTTTAACACCTCCAGGGAAGGTGAATCAACCACCTCCCTGGGCAGCCTGTACCAATGCCCAATAACCCTTTCCATGAGAAACTTCCTCATAATCGCTAGCCTAAATCTCCGTTTGTGGAGCTTGAGGCCATTCCCTCTTGTCCTGTCTCTTGGGAGAAGAGGCCAGCACCCTCCTCCACAGCCTCCTTTCATGTAATTGTAGAGAGCAATAAGGTCTCCCCTCAGCCTCCTCTTCTCCAGCCTAAGCAGCCCCAGTTCTCTCAGTCGCTCCTCCTAAGACTTCTTCTCCAGACCCTTCACCAGCTTTGTCGCTCTTCTCTGGACTTGCTCCAGAGCCTCAACATCCTTCTTGTGCTGAGGGGCCCACAACTGAACACAGGATTCAAGGAGTGGTCTCACCACTGCCGAGTACAGAGGGAGAATAACCTCCCTGTCCCTGCATAGGACAACCCCAACATTCACCCCCTGGGTCTGCAGGTGCTGTCCAAATGCTTCTTGAATCTTGTCAGGCTTGGGGCCATGACTGCTTCCTTGGGGAGCCTGTTCCTGTGCTCCACCACCCTTTGGCTGAAGAAACTCTTGCTTATATCCCACCTAAACCTCCCCTAGCACATCTTCCTGCCTTTCCCTTGGCACCTATCACTGGTCATCAGAGCCCTGCTCCTCCTCCTCCCGCTGTGAGGAAGCTGGGGACTGCAAGGAAGCCTCCACTCAGTCCTCTGCTCTCGACACCAAAGAGACCAAGTGACTTTAGCTGCTCCTCAGACAGCTTCCCCTCTAAAACCTTCAGCAACTTTGTGGCCTCCTAGGGACACACTCCAGCACTTTGCTATCCTTTTGATCAGGTTGCTCAGGGCCCCATCTAACCTGAGCCTTGAATGCTTCCAGGGATGGGGTATTTACTGCTTCTTGGGGCAACTTCTTCATTGTTGCTCAAAATTGTAGTCAAGACACTGAGAAACTGACCGTTTGCCTCAAAAAAAAAACAAACCTGGGGCCCATGGGGACTGTTAACAGCTGTTAACAGCTGGTCATGCAAGATCAAGACTTGCAATTAGAATTGTTTAAAAAAACCCTATAGGTACAGTATTGAGTCAACAGCAGTGATAGAAATTCTGATCCAGGCTCTGAGGAATAAAAGTTTTGATCCTGGGAATGTTCCTGGTTCCTCTTCCACATGCTGACATTCTCGTTCCATTTTTCAGTCATTTTGGGGAATGCACTCAGCAAACTGCTCCCACAGTCCCGCAGAAATGGATAACAGCAGCCAAAGTTAAACAAAAATTCTTTTATTACATTTACATTAATTACATTATATCATATATATACACATCACATAAAATTACATTATATTAATCCATACATATAAATACATCCAACCCTGACGCATAACTTGAAAGGATCAAATCAACTCTTGGGCCCTTTCTGGAAAGGGACAACACTACCCCTGGTCACTTATCACAAAGTAACAATTCAACCCCTGGTCCCTTTCTGGACAAGGCAAACTCTACCCCTGGTCCATTTCAAGAAAGGACAACTGCACCCCTAGTCCCGTTTCTGGAAAAGGACAAGTCCACCCCGCGTCCCTTTCTGGAAAGGGACAACTCCACTCCTGGTTTGTTTCCACAAAGAAACATCTCAAACCCGGTCCCTTTCCAGAAAGGGCTAACTCCAACCCTGGTCCGGTTTCCAGAAAAGGACAACTCCACCCCTTGTCCCTGTCTGGAAAGGGACAACTCCACCCCTGGTCCCTTGCTGGAAAGGGAAACCTCCCACTCTTGTCCCTTTCTACACTTAATCTTTATCAATACATTTTTACATCTCTTCTCTTATACATATAAATCCATATATAGAAATAATCCTTAGTCAATTATGCAGTAACAACAAAATACAATGAAAATATAACATTCCAGACCTGGTCCACTTCCAGAAAGGTACAACTGCACCCCAGGTCCGTTTCCAGAAAGGGACAACTCCACCCCTGGCCCTGTTTCTGGAAAAGGACAACTCCACTCCTTGTCCCTTTCCAGAAAGGGACAACTCCTCCCCTGATCCGTTTCCAGAAAGGGACAACACCACCACTGGTCCCTTTCAGGAAAGGGATAACTCCACCCCTGGTCCTTTTCTGGAAAAGGACAATTCCTCGCCTGGTCCTTTTCCGGAAAGGGACAACTCCACCCCTGGTCCCTTGCTGGAAAGGGAAACCTCCCCCGTTGTCCCTTTCTACAACTGATCTTTATTGATATATTTTCAAATATCTATATAAATACATATGTACAAATAATCATTTGTGAATTATACAGTAACAAAAAGAACATACAATGAAAAGATAACAGTCCACTCCTGGTCCCTTTCCAGAAAGGGACAACTCCACTCTTGGTCCCTTTCCAGAAAAGGAAAACTCCACCCCAGGTCCGTTTCCAGAAAGGGACAACTCCACCCCAGTCCCGTTTCCGGAAAGGGACAACTCCACCCCAGTCCCGTTTCTGGAAAGGGAAACCTCCCCCAGTTGTCCCTTTCTACAATTGATCTTTATTAATACATTTTTACATCTCTTATATATATAAATACATATGTACAAGTAATTGTTTGTGAATTATACAGTAACCATAACATACAATGAAATGATAACACTCTACCCCTGGTTTGTATCCAGAAAGGGACAACTCCTCCCCTGGTCCGTTTTCAGAAAGGGACAACTCCATCCCTGGTCCCTTTCGGGAAAGGGACAACTCCACCCCTGGTCCTCTTTCGGGAAAGGGACAACTCCACCCCTGGTCCCATTTCCAGAAAGGGACAACTCCACCCCTGGTCCCTTGCTCGAAAGGGAAACCTCCCCCTGTTGTCCCTTTCTACAACTGATCTTTACTGATATATTTTTAAATATCGTATCTATATAAATACATGTGTACAAAAAATCATTTTTGAATTATACAATAACAACAACATGAAATGAAAAGATAACACTCCACCCTCGGTCCCTTTCCAGAAAGGGACAACTCCACCCCTGGTCCCTTTCGGGAAAGGGAGAACTCCACCCCTGGTCCCGTTTCTGGAAAAGGACAACTCCACCCCTGGTACCTTGCTGGAAAGGGAAACCTCCCCCTGTTGTCCCTTTCTACAATTCATCTTTATTGATATATATTTAAATCTCTTATCTATACAAATACATATGTACAATTAATCATTTTTAATGATACAAAAACAACAACATAAAATAAAAAGATAAAATTACGGCGCCGAAGTGTCACTGTGCACAGCGGAAGAAGTGTGTCGTTTCTTTCTGCATTTCCTAGGAAGAAAAAAGACAAACGCACAGTCAACACAAATAGAAGCTTAAGAATCCTGCTATTTCCTCATAAAACAAATCAAGACATCCGTTCGGTTGTCAGACATATTTAGCTACCACCATCACAATGTCCTGCTGTACCCACTAGCTTCAAAAACATCCTAATGCATCCAAAATAGAAAGTGGGCAGAGAAACTCTATGGATCTGTATCAAGAGATGATGCGTCTCTATCAACAGGGTGTCAACAAGTAGAAAGAGGAGACAGTTCCTGAGAAGCCCTAAGTAAAGCTGGAAATGTTATTTCCGGTACTCTGAAGAATTACTTGTTAAAGTCTATCTTGTCTTTCAGTAGAGCTTGCTACTGAACAATTTGCACAGTCACTCCAAAGACCAGATAGTTTAAAGGTAAAGGTAGAAGAAACAAAGAAAGTCTCTTTTCATTTACGCTTCAAAAGTTAAGTCATAAAAGCTCACACACCCTAATATAACGCAAATGAATCATAGCATCACTGGGTTCAAAAAGACCCACCGGATCATCGACTCCAACCACTCCTATCCAATACCAAACCTTGCCCCTCAGCGCCTCGTCCACCTGTCCCTTAAACACCTCCGGGGAAGGGGACTCAACCACCTCCCTGGACAGCCTCTACCACTGCCCAATGACCCTTTCCATGAAAATTTTTTTCCTCATGTTCAGCCTAAAACTCCCCTGGCGGAGCTTGAGGCCATTGCCTCTCATCCTGTTCCCTGTCCCTTGGGAGAAGAGGCCAGCACCCTCCTCTCCGCTACTTCCTTTTAGGTTGCTGGAGAGAGCAATGAGGTCTCCCCTCAGCCTCCCCTTCTCCAGGCTAAACAACCCCAGCTCTCTCAGCCGTTCCTCAGAAGGCCTCTTCTCCAGCCCCTCACCAGCTTCACTGCTCCCTCAATCCAAGGCATGAATCCTCACTGCTGCACAAACAGAAAGGAGCATCCCTTCTAACTCTTCATCAGATGTGGAAGAGATTGAGATGACTAAAGCCGCAGAGAAAAAGCTCCCCCTGTCTTAAAGCAGACTGAGAGGCATCAAGAATTCTATCTATTCTCAGGCACTAGTATCTCAAAGACAAATGGATTCAAGGATCTTCAATCTGAAGACTCAATACCCAACATATCTAAATCAACTCAACACCGGCAATGCCTGACTGCGAACAAGGCTGCCTCTGGAAGATTTCTGCTGTCTTCTGACAACTCAGAAATCCTTTCAAAGAGGAAGAGATCGGAGAATTTGACTCATTAACATTAAACCGCCATAAGCTGACATCTGCCCATATGTCAAATTAAAGATGCTCCAGCTGTGCTAGTTAGACACAGGCTATGATGTTAGTAGACAAGTCTCACACTCTTGAGCTTTCATACTTAAATTCTTCTTAAGAGCGGAGCGACTGCTATAAGAAGTATTGACCACGTCTGACTGCCTGTAAGGGCAGAAGGAGGAAGTGACAGACTGAGAAAAGCACCCTCCTTTATAGCCCCCCACCCCTACAAAGGTTCTGGAAAAGGACTGTTGACAGACTGACATGAACTGCTTGGAAAGGGCTGTGGGTGGACCCACTGCAGTCAAGTTCAAACCTTTTCCTGCTGAAATTGCCCACAATTATGCCTGTGTTACAGGAACGGTTTTGAAATATGGACAAATGTCTTCCAGGCTTAAAAAGGCTCGTAACGCAGGCAACTAAGCAGTAAAGAGGAAAGAAGCGTTATGTCCAGAGCGCACAGATACAAATGCTTCACACCCACAGTCAGAACAGTGACAGAAAATGCTGCAAGACAAAAAAAAAAATTACCTTCATTAGTCCAGTTTTGTCCTCATCTTCTCGATGTTGGTAAATGCAATGACTGAGAACAGCATATAGCTTCTCCAAGCGAAATACATTGAAGGTCTCAGTTATTGCAGTTACAAAACTTAACAGGTGCTGAAGAAAAAAACAGAAGTGTGTTTAGAATAGCACAAAATCCTTTGAATGGGCTCTTTATTCTTTCACAAGCTAAACTCTAACAATACAACACAAACAACATCCTACTTTCCTAGGCTGTTAAATAAAATAGGACTTACACTTCTGAGAACAAATTAACTATCTCACAAGATATAACTAGAGAAAATGAGTTAAGCTTTCATATTTGAGAGAAAAAGCAGGCTTCCATTCCAGGCAATATCTTATTAGGAATCAATCTAGCACATCAATGATCACGATTGTGAATCAACTGCTTCCAGAACAGCAGGGAAGGAGACTTTGTCACTTTGCTGCTGCAGCAAAGCCACTGTTGCCTTGTAGGAGAGAAACTGTCGTGGCAATGCAGGACACCCTAAAACGCATCTTTGGAAGCCAGGCTACACGGCTTCTAGACACAGATGTGCCAGCTGGAGACAGAAGCATCCTTAGGGGATCACCTTGACCCAGGAGCTGCAAATGTACATTGCCTGCAACTCTGCTCTCAGAACACACTGCTCAAGAGCCTCAAGTAGATCATGAAGCAGAGTCATTTCTGTTACCAAAGCTGTTGTTTCTGTTACCAAAGATGGGAGTGTGAGAATGTCTGGCAAAGCAAGAGTCACCAGCTAGCGGCAGCACCTTGTTCCACTGCTGTGTTGTGTGAAGCTGCGAAGATGTAGCTTAAGAGAGCAGTCACGCCAAGTGAAAATATTACTGCTTCCCCACTGCCCATCATCAAACTCTGCCTCCCTCAGACCAGCTAGCACAAAAGAGTGTGTATCCTCCTCAACTTCCTTCCACGTAACGTACGGAGAAGATGCACCAAACCCACGCAGCATCCCTCCAGCTGCTGCAAGCAGAAAAGACAGGACGGGACACAAATGCCTGCTCAAGGTCCTGTGTGACCACTTCTGACTGCTCTCACACAGATGACTGCATCTTCCTCTTATGTTCATCAAAGTTCTAGGCCCATTGCCAAGCAAATAAATGAACCAAGAAATCCCAAACAAAACCAAACAGCTACATTTGGGAGGTTCACCTAGCTTATTCACCCCAGGGGAGCTTCAAAGAGACTCTCTGGAGGGAGCAGCAAGCTCCAATGACACCCATGTGAAGAAAACAAGTTGCATTTCATGACTGTAGCTCTCCTCACAGCAGAAACACGTGTCACCTCAAAAGTATATAAGGGCTCTACCGTACCAGCTCTCTAATGGGCGATAACTATGGAACACATGCTACTAGTGCCCTGACTCTGAGAAAAACCTTTGTGGCTTCTCAACATACACAGGCAGACATGAACAATAAAACTCCCTGAAACCTGCTTCCTTAAGAAGGCAGCTTTAAAAATGGAGCTTCTCCTCTACAAATTATGTCACAGTTTAAACATGTGGCAGTAATTGTGTTGACGAGCCCTTTCATCACAAGGAATTCTCATCTGCTCACACTCGCCCCTCACAGAGGAAACATCCATGTGATACTTACTCCCTTTTTCATCACAGCAGCTCAACAGCAGCCCTTTCCTCTGCACTGGCCAACTTCCAGGATTCCAACCTAGCAACTTTCCCTATTTTTCTCACTGCAGTAGCCCCTGAAGATCACTTCCTTGGGCTATGCTCTCCAATTTGTGCAAAGGAATTCCTTTTACCCCCTCCAGCTAGGCCTCAGTTTAGCCCTTTCCCCAATGGTAGCCAAGGACAGCAACTTTTCACCCCTGAGGGACTGGAAAACACTTAGAAAGCCAGAACTGGAGCAACACAAAATTCTAACATTGAATTAGGAAAGACTTTGAGAAAAGTAGGTATTAGCATTTTATCCACTATAAGCTTAACGTCAACCTGCTAACTTCAAGTTTAGAGTCATCGCTGCTAGAAAGAAAGGTCCTTTTCAGTTTCCTAAGAACTGAAAACATGCAACACACAAACCAAACCCCACATATCCATCATAAAAACTATTAAGAAATTAACAGCCAGTGGTGCTATCAGGTTGTCAGTGGGGTATTTTACAATTCAACAAGTCCTTTGAAATTAAAAATTAGGAAAACAGTCTCCTAGAATTTAAATCACCAAGAGCAAGAACAGCAGCCTACACCAGATGTGGCAACACAACACTCATCGTTCTTTACAGGCTGAACTATTTCACAAGCTCAATGTCCTTCCCATAAATTGTTTTAACTGGCATTGGTTAACAACTGACTTAATTTACAATGTACACGTAGCAAGAAAATGTCTTTCTTGAATTTCAGTTTTGTGAATACTAGACTTACTTTGAGCTGACAGTAATCCGCAATCTCAGGCTGTGGCACAATCTCCTTTGCTCTCTTGACTCCGACGACTGGATCTGTAATGACACAGATTTCTTAAATCAGGATTTCTCTTTCTTTGGAATACAGTATTAGTGCCGTATCCTGTACCCAGAACATAGTCTCTTCAAGATTTTTTTTTTTCAAACACAGAATTGCTACTTTAGAGAGCAAGTACTACTGCAAAGCAAAGTTCTTAGGTGAAGTCGCTTACTACATTAACAAGTAAAGATGACCAGAAAAGCCTTCAAAACTTATAAAGCTGTAAACTTCAAAAGCTAAACACAGCTTGGGCAAAACTGGAGACAATTTTAAGCTTCTAAGGAAGCTTGGTGTTTCACGCTAAAGCAGAAATGGACAAGGAATGTGTGCAGGAGTCCCAGGAGAGGCTTCATTGTGAAGCTTTAGGTGTTTCCAAGACAACTGATGGTACGGGGCACCTGAAATTCCGTATCTTGGTCCTTATCTCCAGTAAAGTTTATACAAGGGTAGCTTAGCGAGTGAAGAACTCTCAAACACAAGTATAAGAGCAATTCTTGATAGAAAATTACCACTAAAGCAAACACTGTCAACTTGCACTTACCAGAGTTTTATGTGTACAATATCCTCACCTGTGTTGGGTTTTGGTGCAGGACGTTTAGCAGCCTGATTCAAAATCAGGTCCTCAAAAAACATTCTGCGCTCCTGATCATTAGGCAACCCGATGTTGAAAACCTCATAATCATTAAGAAATAATTCTCTTATCTAAAGCATAAGAAGAAAAGATAATTCAGACCAATCCTTGTTCAACTGAAATTAAACTGAAAAGTCATGCGGATAAAAAAACTATGAAAAGTTATCCTCTCGGTCTTAAAAGGCTTTATTTTTCACAGCTTAGCATGACAAATGAAAATATCTACTCTAAGGAACACCTCGAGAGTTAAAGCTCAACAAAGGGATCATACAACACACTGGTGATACCCACCCTGCCCAAGACTTCTTCATTTGTATTTACCTGTCTTGCTGTGTGTCAGTTTGAATCTTTATGGCAGCTACAGAAGGAACAGGCAGGGCTTTTGGGGTTGTTTTGTTTTGGTTTTTTTTTAATTAATTTAAACAAGGTGTCTAAATTTGTATACTTCCAAGTTCTACTCCTTTTTTCAATTTCTACTATCAAAAGGCATGGAAGGAATTTCAATTTTAGAAGGAATTTGTTAAAAGTATAAAAACTTATCTAGGTAAGTTAAACCTCTTCACAACATTTGATGATAAACTTGTCTAGGTAAGGCCTCCCCCAGTAACCCAGATAAAATAAGAAAAGCAGCATATTTGCATTTTGAAGAACTTCCTTTAAGGCACACTCTCAGATGTCTAGAAAGCTAAGCACGTGCTCTTACTCAATTTTGTTAAGGAATACAATACAAAATTTATTTCCAAGTTACTTAAAGAGAAGTTGGAACTTAGAGCTTTCTAATTTGTAAAGCTTTCATCTACAGAAAGAAAGAAATCAAAATTCTTATTTAAGAACTTAAATTTGAAATTATACTGCATCACCAACTGTGTGACCACTGTATTTTTTCACGGAAAACACCTTTTGCTCTTCAGTAACAACATTTTCCGTAAAAGTAGCTTTTTCCTGTTTACTTTTCAAGCACCGTATACTCTTGACTAAGAGCATACCAAAGCGTCTGGAAGTCATTGGAATTATTGCCTGAAGTACATTTTGGCAAATGTCTACTAAGCATCAGTGTGTGAGAAGGAGAATAAGAGAGTTTCACATCATGCTTTCAGCACTGTTTGGTCTAAACAGATTTTAAGAGACCCGGTTAGGGTGCCTGAGGAATAACACTATGGATTTGCTTAAGAGTGTACACTACTCCAGCACTTAAGGGATTTATAAATTGACAAGAAACTGAATAGAAGAGTAAGAAAAGTAACAACAGAAATACCTCTTCTGGGAGAGCTGCATGATGCACATCAGAAGTTGCAAGCAGCAAAACTGGAGCAAATGATGGAATGTTAAGCAGCGATGTTGTAAATGTCGCTCTCACTGTAGCTCCAACAGCCTCCCACCACAAATGGATATGTGGGATATAAATTATACTTGGTGTTGTTCTCTGCGCTTCTCGCAACAACTGGTAAAAGGAAAGCTTGGATAAGAAACCTAAACCACGTAGAAGAGGCTAAGAAATAGCTACATATCAGTGAAATTATCTTACAAAATAGGAGTACGTGAAGCCAAAACATCAAAACAAACCGACAACAGAACAACTCCTTAACCCTAAGGTAAAATTTGCCTTTGGACTCAAATACAGACATTGCTACATGGACAGAAGCAGGCCTGAACCTCTACTTGACATCAGAATTACTTAGGCGTGAGACAACTTCTAAGGAGCCTCTCAACTCAGCTAGCGTGGTAGTGTGCCCCAAAAACAAGACTAAAACCTATCAGCAGCATGTACTAGTCTGGGTAAATTGCTGCGTGACTGTGTCTACACCGTTCTCAGTTCTGAGCAGGCACATATCCCAGTCAGTCTGGAGCACAAGCTGAACAAAGAGCTGGGTGAGAAGATGACGGCTGCCCATGTAAAAGAAGCCTGGTTACAAGCCACTGCCTGCAGATGGTACCTCAATCACAGAAGCACACAGGTGTTTACTGCGCGAGGGAAGTGGCAACAGTCCTTTCAGGTCACAAACTTCTCTCTGCATCCTTTCAGTCTATCAATATTAAGGGAGTTCCCATCACAAGATGGGAAGCGCACATGCTATACCTGGGCAGCAACTAGACAGGGCACTTACGACTGCAGATACAGCCAACACCTAACAAAAAAGGGATTGTGACAAAGGAATATCCAGTCATGGAACATGTCTGTCTTTACTTGCACAGCTCTCAAATGCTGCTACCACAGCTTAAAATATTTCAACACAGTGATGCCAAACAAAAAAATACATTTCCTGCCTAAAAGTAAAAATGAAAACTGCTTATATCCAATTTCCCACTTATGAAAAACACACCAATGTACAAATATAAAGGTGTTCCATCAATTTTAATACTTTTAGTGCATATAATGCAGCAGTAGAAACTGTGTAGGTATATAAAAAAAAACGTTTCTTTGCTCCAAAACCTACATTGCCTTAGCAATAGAATAAAAAAGGTGGCTACGAAAGGTGCATGACATGCACTCAGGCTGATGCAGAGACATCTACTGGGAGCACAGTCTTCAAAGGCCAGGAAAACAACTTTTTTCTGGATCCCACTGAGACGGGCAAGGTTTCTTGCCATAAAGAGAAGTTCCTTAGCAGCACCTCTCAGCTTCCTGAGCTCCTAACAACATCCTCACTGTTTAATTTGGAATGGAAAATATGGACATGTACACAACATCCCTTCGCAGTATCATTCGATCCAAAAGTACAGTCAATTTTCCCACAGAAGTAAACAGAACAGCACGTTCCAATCAACTCCATTAACAATGAGTTTTGCTTTCCTTACATACAGGTCACCAATCCAATGAAATTAATTAGGAAAAAAAAAAAAGATACCTGTGCACATGCCTCTTCTGCTGTTGTGGCACCACCAAACAAAATGGAAAAGTCCAGTGTATACACCGGAAACTTTTCCAGGGCATGTATAACCGCCGGTGCCAAATGAGAGGCTTGCCCATATCCGGGCTCTCCCACAAGCAGGAGTCGGGGCCTGCATGATGTTGGTTGATCAGAAGCGTTTCTAAAACGGAACACAAGTTTAAAGATGAAGAGGCACATAGATGTTATAGAATTTTTCCTACACGCTTTTTTTTGTATGGATAAACACTCCATATACTCCAACAAATAATAAGCTTGTCTGTGATCAAGAAGCACAAAAAGCTTTGGGTTGGAAGGGACATTAAAGATCATCCAGTTCCAACCCCCCTGCCCTGGGCAGGGACACATGCCACTAGACGAGGCTGCTCAAAACCTCATCCAAGGTGCTCTTCAACATCTCCAGGGATGGGGCATCTATGATTTCTCTGGGTAACATGGTCCAGTGCCGCACCACCCTCACAGGAAAGAGGTTCTTCCTAATATCTAATCTAAATCTTTCATCTTAAAACCATTACCCATCAAAGACATGAAAGACATCAAAGCCAGTTTTCTTACAAACTTGCACACTACCTCCCCTAAGAAATCCTGCCAATCCCCACTATGTCTGAAATCCTACTGAGGGGGCTGCCCAGCTAAACACACAGGCAGCAACTAGTCCATAACCCAACATCAAGGAGAATAACAACTCCTCTCAGCACACACCAATGTGCATCTCTTCCCTGACCATACGCACTAACTTTCAGCAGATCTCTATTCCACTAGAACATTAGTACCCAGCTGTATTGGCAGGCATACTTGCTGCAAATATTGATCACCCTCACACTCACCACTCACCTCACACTCCATCCGTAACCCCTCGTGCCAAAACTCTTGACAGACCCAGCCACCTGAAAATTCTCACAATAAAGGGGACAAACCTTTACCTGCTAAAATTGAGGAACTCTTCCTTTATTCTGCCAGGCGCTTTAGGAGCTGCCTGATCCTCAAAGATTGATGGTGCTTCATCATTCTCAACTGTCTCAGTCCTTAAATTATGATTTAAGTTGTCTGAAAGGTAAGAGGTTTAACTTTCCTGAATAACCTGTATCTCACGCTTGCATTAATACAGCTTCTAAATCAGTGCTGGAAACTGCTTTGCTTGTATTTCTTCATTTAAGGGAACACACAGAATGCTACTTTCTGAAAAGTTCATTCAGCCACAATTCTAAGGAGAAGTCTCTACAAAGTTGCCCCAAGTCCCATGATTTGCAGTAGGCACCTCTCTGTTGGTGAAAATTTGGGAGTTTTTTCCTTTAGAATAAAGACGATTTGGAACAACTTCCATAATTCATAGACACCTAAAAAACCCAATAAGGCCACTTCATTCTACAGGAGGTTCCCTCACTGGAAATTAGGGCATTAAATGAATGCCATGACCACAGACTTCCATTTGTCTAGAATACATAAATCAACACATCTTCTACATAAGGCTCCTCAAAGACCATCAAAGGAGGAGATAACGGAAGGTGGGAAACAGAGAGGGGAGGTAATTACCAGTCTCCTAGCCTCTCCACTTTTACTTGGTTGGTGGGTTTCTGCCTCTGCTTGACCAAGGCAGATGACCTACCAGCTCCACTGGCAGCAATATTGCTGGTATATTCTCCAGGGAACAGCATAAGAAGCAACTAGTCACTGATCTCCTTTCATCAGGAACGGAATGAGTTTATTCATCTAGTTGCTCTCACCACCTGACAGGCTAAACGTGATCAAGGCTGATGCAGTCAGCATTGTGAGCTCACTCATGCTATGCAAGCAAACTCACAAAGTATTCACAAAGTATTCAGCACTAAAACATTCTGATCTCACAGGCAAGTGTACAGTGTGATGCACACACATTTAAATTAAGAACCTATGCCTAAAAATCACGATACCTAAAACAGTATTTTTCTTAAACCTTTCATGCTTGTACTGTGATCTGGACATTCTTCAGACAGGAATTAGAAGCATTCATGGAAAAAAACCCCTTTCCCCTGCCCATTTAAACATTTATTTTCAAAGAGGTGCCTCAAACAGAAACCTCAGATCCACTCAATAAATCATAAGTACGATGTTATGTGCTGTAAGAAATAGGGTGCTCTAGTAGACAGCGCATATTTCTCTGCTACATACTGCAACTCATTCACAGCTCCCATCTAGAACTGTGCACATTATAAAATTCTACTGCCAGTACAGCTGAGAGGTTTCTCTATGCTGATTGCACAAATCACAAGTTTTTACTTTGGCACAGAGTAAAAAGAAGTGGATGTTACTGCTATACCTTGCTGTCGGTCCTTCTTTAATGCAAGCTCCGTGTGGGGAAATAACTTCTGCAGCACTTGTAAAATACTTGCTAGAGTCTTTTCTAGCAGTGGTCTTGAAATTGCTGATAGTGCTTTAGCCGGTGTAGTCACAGCCCTCTGTGAAGCTGGGACAGTCTTCTGCACGGCCGTCACAAAATCCTCTGCTGTTATTTTAATAGAAGCCACGTCTAACTGCAGCTTCTCGCTGCTGTCGTATATCTGAGGATAGTGGCGGCGCAGAGCACAGAGGGCAGCTTCAGCACATAAAGATTTAATATCAGCGCCACAGTATCCTAAAGAAATAAAACAAGGATCAAATGTTACATCAGTTTCAGGCGACAAGGTTTCCAAAATGCAACACTGAAAGACTTGGGACACAGACCAAAATTAAGACAGTTACTGCACAGCAAACAAGTTTTGTTATGTGGCTTGCAGCCTGATATGTTGTGCTTAACGAGCCAGCTTTCTAATCAAAACTTTCCTCCCAGAGATGATGTCCCAAGCCCATTCAATGTTACGAGAGACAACTTACCCACGCATTTTTCGGCTAGATCTTCAAGAAGCACGTCCGACAGCTTAGGGGTCCAGTCTCGTGTGTGGATACTGAAAATGTCCTTTCGAGCCTGAAACAAAATGGTTGCATTTTAGTTTGTCCTAAGTATTCTCTTAAAAACCTCTTGAAGACTAAACCACACCAAAACCCTCAAACCCTTCACATTATTGCAAATACTTATCTACTAAACTTCTAAGGTTTTTAAAGTTCAGTTAATAAGCTGTCTGTTTTGTCAAGCAGATAATTCTGTATTGGTTACAGTCAACTCTTTCCAGGGGCCCGCAGTGAAATATAAGGCATTTATAGTTTTCATAAAATGGAAGCTTCCACAAGTAAGAGACCCAATGATCCCGAGCGAAAAAAAAATGTAGTAAAAACCCTCATCTGGAAGCAGAGGTTTTGCTTCAATAACATTCTTGCAAATGTTGCAAAATTTCATAGTGATAGTCTCCTAAGTCATCATATTTGCTTTTCTGCCACTCCATTCAAGGGAAACAGTCCTAGCACTACCTTTTCAAATCACTACAATTACTACAAAGAACAACAAAAATTATGGTGATTTCTGATGCAGAAAATGTCAAACATGGCTTATCTCCCTCTCTGATCTTAGCAAGACTGTCATTTACATTGGCCTTGCTACACAGAGAAACTACAACAAACTTCTAGAATCATGTTATCATCTGTTTCGTGGCACCTCTTCTTGAAAGCAGAAAAAAACTGCAGACAAATGTTTGCCTTAAATACACTGTTAAGTGCACTTTTACTAGAAGTTTCGTTTCAAGAAGCACTTGATTCTTTCCTAAACAGTGTCAAGAAAATATCAACGATAGAGGAAAAAAAAACACAAAACCAGGTTGGTTTTTTTTCCAGTTTTGCACACCATCCTCCCCCACAGTATTATTTTGTTTGTTGGGTTTATTGCAATATATACGTATTTTTCCATAGCTTAGCTATTGCCACTGAATGAGGAGCTTCCCAATCTCTGCACTTGTGCAGTGGAATTGACATCTTTGTCCAAGCCCCCGGTAAGAAGTACAAGTAAGGAGGTCAGATCCCAGTCCTAAAATACTCCTAGGTATCTTCCAGGATACCCAGACTGGGAACAATCCAACACACGTACCTCCACTAGCCACTCATAAACCAAGAACGGAAAGCAAGAGCACCTCAGAGTGAAGGTGCCTAAGTGGACTGAAGAGCTAAGCAAACACGAACTGCTTTGGGGATGAACAATTTTCATTTGCTCCAGCATCAGCCTTTAGAAAAACTTTTGCCAGCAAAAAGGAAGTTTTGTGCACACATCATTTCTTCATTTCTTTCATTTTCAACATCACATAATGTCATTTATAGCAATTTGAGACATTTCTTTTCATTTAAACACATGACTAGCAGCATCCCATTTTCTTGGTTGGTCACACTGAAACCAAAACTACCTCGAGAACTAAGGACTTGTTGACATTTTCTGCATCATACATATTCAGTACCACACCAGCCCTCCACAGCACAACACAGTCCTTCCAGATATCCCTCTTCTCTCCAACTTGTACAATATGCCTTTCAACTTTAACTGCTCCGTCATACTGCACTGTTACGTGCTCTTGGTATAAGGAGGGACCACGGCACATTAGCATTAAGGTTGACTTTAGGTTCTGACCTCTTTATTTGGCAAGCTGAAGAGGAACTCGCGATCAAACCGCCCTGGTCGTCGTAAGGCAGGATCGACAGAATCTAGTCGGTTGGTGGCTCCGATGACTACAATCTCTCCTCTGCTGTCCAAGCCATCCATAAGCGTCAGAAGCGTTGACACAATAGAGCTAACGAAGAATACATTTTTCATTAACTGCTTTAGTACATTTTGTTACATTCTACATAGCCTCCTCCAATGACCAGTCAAGGACAAGCTTTTATTGATGAGATGCTCTTTAGTGATAGACTCACTTTAAAACACAGAAAGCAGATACAGTAACAGAGAACTTGTGCTGATAACAAACAGTGAATTGTTGTCGATTATTGTTTAAAAATAATCTGAAACTTAGTAGCATTGAATAACTAATTTTCAGCATGAATTTATGTGTCACTTACAGTTAAAATAGGTTGTGGTCTTTCCACAAGGATCAAACAGCTTCTACGCAGATGTCAAAAATGCCCTACCTGTAAACCTGGTCTTGTTTGCTGGAACGCACAGGAGCAAGACCATCAATCTCATCAAAGAATATAATTGCAGGTCGCATCTGGTAGGCCTAGAATGAAAACACAAGAATACTGACATAAGTAAAACAACATTATTTTCAAGAGAAAATGCATGAAAAGCATTATGGTTGAAAAGTCAGCAGAATGAGATTTTTCAGACGACCGTTGGGGATCTCTCCTAATCCACCTAATGGAGTAAGTGGCACAAATAACAGAAGACAGCAGCCTCTGCTAATCCACTGAGACTGGCTGACAGGAAACAAATCATACCAGTAGTTTCTACAGCTATCTGGCAGCTGCCGAGATCAGAGTCGTTACTTAATTCAATTACAGATTCTGGAAGCAAGCTTCTGTTATAAATTTAAATGACCATTAGCCACCTCGTCAGCTCAGGAGCTAGTGCATCACTCATAATCTGCAGGTTGCAGATGTCATCTATCTAGACTTCTGTAAAGCCTTCGACAGGGTCCCCCACAACCTCCTCCTCTCTCAATTGCAAAGATATGAATTTGATGGGTGGACAGTACAGCAGGTAACAAACTGTCTGGATGGTCGTATTCAGAGAGTAGCAGTCAATGGCACAAAGTCCAGATGGAGAGCCGTGACTACTGGCATCCCTCAGAGGGCTGTACCGGGATTGATACTGATGATATTGACAGCGAGCCTGAGTGCACCCTGAGCAACTTTGCAGATGACACCAAGCTGAGCGGTGGAGCTGCCACTCCAGAAGGACGGGATGGCATCCACAAGGACCTGGAGAGGCTGGAGAAGCGTGCCTGGGAGAACACCGTGAGGTTCAACAAGGCCAACTGCAAGGTCCTACACTGTGTCGGGGCAATCCCCGACACGTGAGGGAGGTGACATGACTGAGAGCCACCCTGGACAGCAGGAACTGGGGGTGCTGGTAGATGAGAAGCTCGACATGAGCTGGCAGTGTGCGCTCGCAGCCCAGAAGGCCACCCCTATCCTGGGCTGTATCAAAAGAAGCGCAGCCAGCAGGCTAGTCTATCATTCTATGGCCGTGCCTTCAGCCTGCATCCGCGAGCCTCTGGTCAAAAGTCACCATCTTTTGCCTCTGGAAACCTCTCCTGTGGCTATGGTTTGGGTTTGTTTGGGTTACAACTTCTCAGAACACACAGCATGTTTCAACCTTACCTCATCAAATAAGAGACGAAGCTGTCGCTCGGATTCCCCCACCCATTCGCTCAGGTAGTCGGCACCTTTTCTCATAAAAAAGGCGATTCTCTTATCACCTCGGCTACATTCGTTAGCCAGTGCCCGAGCAACGAGTGTCTTTCCAGTCCCTGGTGGGCCATAGAACAGGCAGCCTCTGCAACAGAAACAGAAAAATGCACATAGGAAAAAACCGTCACCGAAAAGTACCTGTCACAACCCCCATGCCGAAGGCCACAACTCCTCTCTCCTAACCAAAACACTTCACGTACAAGGCAGCACTAAGAGCTAAAGTGTGAGAAAAGCCAAAAAAGAGGCAAGTTTTATGTTCCTACAACATTCGGCAAGGCAGGAAATGAAATGAATAAAGAGGATAACGCAGAAGTACAAAACCTGGACTGAGAAAAGAACATAGCGTCTCAGAAGGACATTGCCAAAACCACCGACAAACCCACACGGGTGGTTACAGCACAGTGGAGCCCAAGCAGAACAAACTTCAGCGCAGAATGTGAGCCTGGCCTGACTTAGGAATCACCAGTTCATTCTTCAGGGATACGCTGCATATTCATTGTTGCTTTCAGAAAAGGCAAGATTTGCTAGTAAAGCCTTTCCTTCCCCTTAAAATCTTTATGTTACTGCATCTGCCTCCCAGATCATCCATGGCGGAGACGAGAAGGAAGTCTAAAGCTGGCAGAGTACCCTGCATTTCCCGACCAATACAGCCATCAAGCAGAAAAGCCAAGACACTCATATTTAGAACTTCAGTCAATAAAAAGCAAAACTTGGAAAGATTTTCACTACTTGTAATACTTTTCACGTTACTGAAAGCAAAGAATTTCAAGTCATATCTCAATAGACCATGACTGACTTTTGCTGACCAAGAATATATTAATCTAATACTTAAATCCCTAAAAAGTTCATTTCGTAACACAGAACTAATTTGGCTGTGTAAGAAGCACACCAACTCTTATTCTAGCCCAAGCACAACACACATTGCAAGGGTCCAGCTGCAAGTCCTATCAGTTGGAAAACTGATACGTAAGCATTTGCAAAAAGAGTCTGTGGGAGAGACAAGCGGACTTAAAAGCAACCAATTACACTTCACTACCCGGAGATGGTTCCTTCCTGCTTACATCAAAATAATCAGGCTGACTTGGACATAAAACTCAAAACCACCCCAACCCCACGGTTTAAAGGCAAGAAACTTTTCAAGTATATGCTCAACACATGGCAAATCTTTGAAACTACAGATATTCTGGATTCTACGCATTTTTAAGAAATTACTTTTTACTACTTCTAAAAGAAACAGCCCATACTGCTGAAAATGGTAACGCATCGATACCTCAGTCCAACCTTCTCCAGAAAAGAGGTGAATTTGAAGTCACAGTTTCAAGCAACGTCTCTTACCTTGGAGGTTGGATTTTGAATCTCTCAAAGACTTCAGGGTAAAGGAGGGGGAAAACCACCATCTCTTTTAAAGCCGAAATGTGGTCAGAAAGACCACCCACGCCATCAAATCCCACCTAAAAAGAAATTCAACACAACATGTTATATAGTACAGAAAGCCACAAACATCAGAAGGTACATGAGAAATGCGACAGCAGCACAAAGGCAAGATTCTGAGCAATTAGGCAATTAGCAAACCAAGGCAGCTGCGTGCTACAAGCACATTATCAAAAGCTTTCAGAAATACTGGAAACATCTTACTGACACAACGAACTATAAATACTTACCGAACGATCCATCTGCATTGTAGCAACATCACCCAGACTTGCTCCAATATGCGTTTCATCCTTGTCAAGTGCCTTTAAATCATCCTCCCCAAAGTTTGGTGGAAGACACCTGTCTTGACTTGAGCAGAAAGAGAAAGGGGCTTTCTAACTTACAATCCAGCTACAAGACTTTTGCTTTGATGATGGCAAGTGCATGCAGAAGAGCTTATAAATGAGCACCGACTTCCTACAAATTTCAAGATACCTTCACGTTGGTTTCCATTCAAAGTCCAAGAGCAAAGAAAAGGAAATGGTCACTCCAGACATTCAACTGCACTTAATGACTTCAACCGCTCTCAGCACTTCAGATGATTCATGCCAGTCAACACAGCACACGTATACGAAGGCAAACTTTGAACAAGTTATTCCGTACGTGGAGACTGTGACCCGACCTTGATTTCTGGGATGGAATAACACCTCAAAACACACTGACATCTTGCAAAGACTTTTTGCTTCTACTCTCAAAAAGTTGCAGGCCAAGGGGATACTTATTTCACTGTGGATTAACATTAGAAAGGCTGCCCATCTCAGCTGGCCTATCCCACGCACTTTGGAATACGTTAAACCAGGTTTTTCTAAAGCATTTGTTAAGTAACAAAACTTCTGTCATCTCCTCTATTTAGAACGTTTTCTGGGATGGTGGTTTTCTTCCTCAAGAAACTACTGTAAAGCACAGAAGCAGTACAATTGGACATCAAAATGTTACCTAACAGTGTTCCTCCTCCTATTCCCACCTAGATATCAAATTGCTTATTAAAAAAAAATTTCTAAAAATCCAGTTTTGGAGAGCCCAGTTACAGTCTCCAGTACCAACAGTGATGATTAAATATTGCCACAATTGACACAATGGACAAGATGAAGAGAAGAACACGGCATAGATAGGCACACGCAGACTCCTCCCAGGTCTATTTCTCCCTCCTCTAGTCTCCAATTTCACTAACCTTCTTAAATCTCTGTTACAGCTGCGCTTCTGACGCCTCTCAAAACGCTTTCCAGCACCACATGAGGATGACAAGGAAGAGGAGGTGGAACCACTCTCGGCGTCTGCATGTCTCCGTCTGCAAATATTTAAAGAAACAAGGAGAAAAATTAAAGTGCATTCTGTCTCAGAATTTACATTGAAGTTTCCACATCACTGTACTGCGTGTGAATCCACTTCTCAAGTACATTATGTCATTTTCTTTGTGACAGCAAATTTTCATTTTTCACAGGAAGGTAAAGGACTCAAACTATTTTGCAAAGAAATTTCCTTCATTAATTACTCTTTTTGTCTGATCTCTCTCACACTTGCAAATGGAGTTTCACTTTGCATTATGTATCCACTTGGTGAAATAGAAACCTCTTAAACTTTTGAAAAAATTTGGCTTCAAAAATCTTCCCTTTCATAACTGTCTGCTTTCAAGGCTGCTAAACAAAGGGCTCATATCTAGCAAGAGAGACCATTTTCCATGCTCTAACTGCCACAGAATCCAACCCCCTTTGCCATTACCAGTGCAATTTAGCATTTCATTTAGCATTTGTCTTGTTTAAGGGCACTTTCATACAGAAAGATGAACTGATTCCAAAGAGAAACCAGGATCAGTATTGATTTAAAAAAGAAAAATTCCACTCAAACTTCCAGATAGGCTCTCCCTCTGACTACATTATCTTCACTTTGAAGAAAATCCTTCAAGATTAAATAGTCTAACATTTCCATAGGGAAATCCCGGCTTCAGTTCCAGAAAAAAGGAAGTTCAGTTACAATCGTAGCCACAAGCCCCATAATCACCTTACCAGGGACCACAAATATTGCATTTAAAAAAAACATAATTCCTAAGAAAAAGTAGAGTTTCCCCCCAACATCTGTTTTCTTTATACTCTCAGACTACCACTGCAATAACGATGCTAGGAATCTCTAATTATCACCAATCAAAAAGCTTTGAAAGCATCATTCCATAATGTGACGGACTTATCTTATTGATAAATAACAACTATCGCTAACTATACGTCAACCTTTTTGTTCTTTTGCAGCAAGGGCCTTGTGCCTGAACACTTCTAAACGAGTCTCTCTGACTGACAGGTGAAGAGCGGCGTTCTCTTGGTTCTGTTGAAAGCAAACAGGAACGTCACAAAATAGTTTAAGAGAAGCAGGATAGTGAATGAGGCAGAAAAAGTGATGTCTTTTACCCATCATTAACCTCTAACTTCCGGGGAAGTTTCTCTTATTTGGGAGGTGGATTTCCCTTCAACATTTCACCAGGGGACTGGAGAGTCACATTATGTATGTCTTTGCCTTAAACATTTTAGCTGGGGACCACCCGTCCTGTGGCACCAGGTTGTCTGGGGGGTCAACAAAAGAGCCGCTTATCTAATCGAGGGTCCAGATCTGACTTCGGGGCAGCGGGAGCGAGGGGGATGCAGCGGTGGGAGTCTGACAGGATAAAAGGGATCTCCGTGGAACCAGACACAGAGAAGTTTCTCAGAACCAGATAGACAGCAGTTTCTCCCACCACACACTAGAAGCTGTCACTGGGTACTCCTGAGAATCATTGCTGCGTTGATGTCCTGAAACATTTTCTTCTTGCCCTTCTCGCTCTTCTTTGCGTCCCCCTGGAACTTGGAGCACCATTACCTGCACTGCGACTCAACCAACTGCACCTCACTGGATTCATGTTGCTGGGAACTAGCTGCGCCTCTACTGTTTCCTTGCTTAGGGATTTCTGACCTTTTCTTTCCTTTGCTCTCTCTCCTATCGCTGTTAGCAGTTGCTCTAGGAAATAAAGCTCAACAAGATTGTACAGCATCTGACCCCATTTGCGTCTTAAAATGATCCTAAGAGCCAGATTAAGAACCCTCCCCGATACTGGATCGGGACAGTGGGTTAGAAATTGAAATAGAAATCGAGTACGTATAGATTTTGATTCAAAAATTAAAAAAATCTCACTTCTACCCAAGAAATTAGCTCTCCAGAGAAACTGTGCATGTAACCTACTTTGTAATGGAGCTTGATGGCGGTCAACAGCATTCCAGTGTTGGAAGTTGTCACGATTTCGAATGCTTTCAACGGTTTTCCTCTGCCACAAGTCATAACGCTTTTGAGCGCCTTCACCGTCATCATCATCTTTCTCTTCACTTTTGTCTGATGAAACTAATGTACATTGACACAACATTAAACTGTTGAAGTACTGTAACAAATTATATTAAATTCAAGACGCGCTACAGAGATGCCTACGGGTTTTACTATCGCCTTCATGTTAATGCCACAATAGATCTGAAACCTGCACTAAACTTAGGAGCAATTTAGGCAAGACACATTCCAGAAATTCCAAAACACAGAGGAGCAAACAGATACATATTGTTCTGCCCTTGCTGAAATTGCTTAGGAACTTCTCATCAGTCTTAGCAACAAGTCTGTCATTTTGCTTAGCTAAGATGCAGCTCCCAGGAAATCAACTCTTTCAGAAATTACTTCCTTGTGATTTTGAGTAAGTATTTCAAGGAAATGTTTTTAATCCTCTCTAGTGGTAACACTGAGCAGGGGAATCCAGCTCCGAATCCTAACTCTGGCACGGATCACGTCACCAATTATGGGCAAGACATAGGTTTGAAGTTCCCCAATCAGAAAAGAAGGTCAAATGTACACAGTTCCTGACACTAGCTTCTCTACAGTAACTTCAAGTTTTCCCATTCAAGATGGTAAGAATGCAAAAACCAGACTACAATTATCCAGCTGGCTCTTAATAAAACCCTCTCACAATAAGAGCTGGACACCAGGTGAGGAATTTACGTGCTCTCTTCACCTGCCTGCTCACTAAAATTAACTAAATGTTATCCCTTGCAAAGCACTACCCTTTCTTCTCTCCCCCCACAAACAAGTTGCACTGCTTTCTGAACACAAGGTAAGTTACACCAGACACAGACAGCACATAGAAAAGAGAAAAATTACTTTGGCATCACTACCATCCCCAGCCCTTGGCACTCCAACATTCTAAGCACAAAAGGCACCAACGTCTCTGCTTTTCTGCCTCTCTAGTCACTCTGGAACCAGCCCTTTTACCTCCTCCCTCTACACTGCCCATGCCTTGGAAGGAAGCCGCTTCTCTTAAAGCCTTAAGATGATGCTCCCCTTACCAGACAAATGCCCTTGCAACGCTTGTTTCTTTTGCTGAAAGCTTTGACCAACCTTGGTTTCTTTCGCTCAGCCTGGCGTCGCACTCTTCCTGGGGTTTCCATGTGTTCACTCACTGCTCTAGGAGGAGTTCTGATCACCTAGTATCCACAGCTTAGCTCTCAGCTAAGAACGGGCCTAACAACAAGGCACCGACTGTTCACTGGCCTCTTCATGGTTACACACAAGACCACCTCAGTACCCATTAACACCTGCACAGCTAACCTGAACCTTTCTCTAGGTCTCCACTGCCAGTGGTCAAGCCCGATTTCTCTTCCTGCCTGCCACTGGGCCTACCTGTGCTCCTCTCGGTCTCTACAGATAGGACTTGAATGGGCTGATGGCCCTGCAAGGAGTGTGGGAGTGGCCTGCTCGGGTATTAGTCGGCCTCCCCCTCCTGCCACTCTCTCTCTCAGCTCCATTGGGGGTGTGCTAATGAGCTCTATCACACACTCTAACGCTGATTGGCTCAACTACCTCCATGTCTTTTTCTGCCCTTCAGTACAGGCTCACCCCATTCTTGCCCCCCTAGAAAGCTCCTACAAGGATCGCTGGACTGACTACCTTCATCGCTATTACCATTCTCCTTAAAACCTTAAAGTTTCCCACACCTGTCTTCAAACAGAAGGTTAACATGGCCTTTTAGGATTTAACCTTATTCCTCACGCTATTTCCCACCAACTACTGCCATGACAGGTCCTAAATACAGATCCACACAGCAGCTTCCACACGCTACCTGCTAAACACAAAACCAAACTACACTGTCTTCGCCTTTGCTCATCTTCACTCTCAGGAGTTTCCCAAACACATCTGGCAGCCTATCTGACTTCCTCAAAACTCTCACTGTCTTGCTTAAGACCACAGCAACTGTCATGCTCCTGCTGCAGCAAGATCCCCCTTGCTCATTCTGAGTCATGCCAGCCATTCCTTTCTTTTTCTATCTCTGCGCAGTCATCACCTGCCTTTGCTCTTGTAGGCACTTGGGAAAAGCACCAGCACAGCACAGCAATACAGATTTGTTTTTAACGAGTGAAAAGCACCCAACAGCTCAGCTTGCCTCAGTTGTTTAAGGCAAGGCTTTTGGCTACAGCACAGGAAAGAAACCTTAGAGCAGAACTAATTGACAATGCTACCTTCATCATCAGCTAGTTCTTCGTCACTTCTCTGTGTTTCTTTCTCTACCGGGGAGTATGTAGCAAGGTTTTCCTAATAAAAAGAAACAAAAAAGCTCAATCACAAAGGTGCAGAAAACCTCACACAGGCATATTTAGAGTCTGGAGAGTAACATTATCCAAATACCCCACGGGCACCAAAGATTAAATTGAAGTACAGTGGGAAATAACAGGAACATTGTTCTAGCACCCAAGATTACTGAGGAGAATTTTCGCTCTAACATAGCGTGGAGTACATGTGGTAGTTAAATACTTAGCCAGGTATACAACCCAGCATATAAATTAACAACAGGTTGAAATCCAAGAGTGTGGCAGAACCCAGGAAAAAGCAATCCAGCCCAGACAATAAACAAATCAATCACACAAGCATTTCAGAGGTGATACACAAAGTACTAGGGACAACTCTGCTCTCATTAACCAAAAAATAAAATCATTCCGTTTGAAACAAAAACCTATGATAGCAGAGTATAAAGATGTCTGAAAACTTCAGCGCCTTTCACTAAAAAGGACAGTAGAATAACTCAATTTAATAGAACAAAACTAAGACAGAGGAAACAGGTATATCATTTCAACTGAAGTTCCTCTAGGGACTGAGGACTACTCAAACTCATGGGAAAGGCTGACATGAGAACAAACACAGCTAAAGTAGACATCAATTGATTCAGTTTTCAGTGAGATCTGAAGCAATAAGCCAAACCCTCAAACTGCTGTTTGTAATGCGTCCATCCAAAAATCATAGGGCAACTCAGGCAGTAGCACAAGATAAGCACATCACTGCTATTTCATCTCTCCTTAACAAGATGCTTCCTCTACCACTACACCATATCTGTAGCACAACTAAAACAGCAAGATGCTAGATTATAAGTAGACAGCAAAACCAAATGTTATTTTAGACGACACTTCTTTAGAAGTTAGTTCAGCTACATTAAAATTGCAGCTAAGTCATTTCCCTATGTGAAATACGCTACTTAAACACAAATAGTAAAAGCAATTAGTATCTACTTCTTTTACATTTCAGAATACCCCAAGGTCTACCTCCAGTAGCCGTCCAAGCCTCTTCTCCACATCATCCAGTTTTTGCAAGACTACTGCAGTCCTAAGAGAAAAAGGTGTCATGTAAGAGCAAAGACAGGCAAGTACAAAACCCACCCATTTCAAACACTCGACGCAATCAGGATGACATTTTAATATAATAGGCATAAAGCAAGAGTCATTGACACTTAGCCAAGTTTTTAAACACTACTTCAACTTAGGCCAAATGTTTACTTGCTCATAGACAGATTTCAGAACAAGCATTTGAGCATTTGCAAACATACATTGCTCTCACATTTATTTTCCCTTCTCGCTGAACATAGGAAAACAAAAAAAAATCTGGTTTAGTAGGGAAAAAAAGAAATCTCAAGATCATAGGAAGGTAAACAGAAAAATTGCGGCATGTGTTAATAGGGCTTAAGTTGCTCTGCAGGACAACATTAAGTCACTTCAGGTTCACAGCCTTCCTCATACAAGTTACTTATTCTTCTCTTAACTGCAATTGAAGTTTCGTAGTGGTTTTCCATCACTAGAAAAAATAACCCAGACTGGAAACTGGTTTCCATAGTGGAAAGGATGCCCCACTGCTCTTACATTTTGCAAGCCTTTCAGAAAACAAGGTCAACCAAGCCACTTACTTTCTTAGAAGTTTGTCACATAAAACAGGGTGATTTGTAGTGCTACAACGACAGTCTCCAAGTGTGCATCTTGGACAGACCTCCAAGTCCTCATTTTCTTCAAGGACTTGTTCTGTAGCTTTTACATCACCTCTGGTCTTCAGTGGTCTGGTGACTAAAACACATGAACATATAAAACATTTGGAGACACAAAGTATCATTCTCTTTATTTTGCCATTGCTTTAGGAAAATGTAAAAAAATCTGCAGTGGTTCGGTTTGTTTGGTTTTTTTGTTTTTTTTTTTTTTCAAATTTAAATGCTGGATTAGAAGTTACTATCATGACCACAACATCCAACTTCTGTTTAAACTGCCTACCTAAACCCACCATTTGTATAACAAACTTTGTAACAGACTGTAAGTAAATCAAATGAAAAAAACCACACAACTTTTGTTCCTCGCAAGAGGTAAGTTTATTCCAGTTAATTCTTCACGCAAAAGGGAAAACAATCAATCCTTAAGGTGTTCCCATTCCATACATGTAAAATTATATTCAATCATTTTAAATTGCTTCTGTGCAAAGTCTTTTCTCAGGATGTATGGGTTTGGTATGTATTTTAAACAGGCATTGCTTTCATTTTCTGCATCATGACACAAAAAAAATCTCTAAAAGTTAAGAAACATCTCAGATAAACACCCCAATACCAAAGAACTCAAAAACACTTGCTTGCTTTAAAACAAGATCTGCTCAGCATTTACCACACAGGAGTCAGCCACGGGTTCATTACTGGCACTATCATTAGAACGGTTAAGAGAGGGCAGGGAGAAAGCAGCGCACAACTTGAATTGCTACGCACAAAATGCATTTGAGGAGCCTTCCCACACTCAGCCCATGGCTGGCAGGACTGCCTAGAAAGAACCCATTTCCCCAGCTGCCAGCAAAGCACCCTCATGGTACCAAGCTTGCTGGTGTACTCAGCACAGCAATCTGGTTCCAAGGTAAAAACTTCACTCATGTCTCCCCCAAACAAGGGAATTACTCAATTGGTTTTTAACTCCCATGTAATACTGCAAAATTCCCTCTTATTTGCAAGAACATTTTTCAGATAATTTCTGTCCTGCAGAGTCCAGAAAATCCATGTCAAAATGAAAACCAAAAGAACGAACTGATTCTCTAGCACCAAAGAGCAGGCTGGAATTCACACCACATACTTCCCAAGCCTGAAAGCAATTCCTCCTCCTATTGGCAACAACCTACCTCTTCTCATAAAATTCATAGAAAATGCACTTTCTTTCAGATATCTGTTCTTACAACTTTGGCTGACTTTGGTTCATGACCTCAGAAGTTTTGGGGGCCAAATGAAGTAGACCCAGAGACTAAATACAATCCTTCACAGAAATGAAGCAAAACAAGGAATTCTAAGGAGCCGCCACCACTTACCTTCTTTAGACTCTTCTTTCTTTTGGTCCCATTTAGTCTTTGCCAATTGCCTACATTAAGAAAGAATACAGAAGGGCAAAAGGAATGATTGCATTAGAATTACAGAGTGGAACTCCCCACCGAAACTCACTAACCTGACAAAGCTCATATTCTCAGTACTCCATACTGGGCAAAGAAAAGCCTGCAGGCCACAGGGAGGATTCAGATCCCAAGTCTCCTCAGTACCATACACGGGCACTTCTAGAAGGACAAAGTTCCTAACCTGCTAACCCTGGAGTCTCCAGAGTGCAAATAAGACCCCAGGAAACAAAGGGCTTTACCAAGAAGAGTGTTTCTCCTTCCAAGACACTGGCACTGACACTGAAATAATCCTATTCCCCTGGGGATTTTCAGCTGCAGATTTAGCGTGACATGACTTCTCATGCTTGCTTTCACTTTTGCTTTTAAATCCATGAACTGAACAGAGACTCAAGATCTAGAAATACAATACCTTGTAAAGGGTCTTTGATTGACATTTTTGCTTAGTATTTCCATGCTTTTTTCAAAGCTAGAGTCTGAACAGGTAGGCATGTCTTTTGTCATTGATCCTGAAGACTGTCCATTGAAGCCTTCAGTTTTGTCAGAGGAAAATTCCTAGGGAAAAGACAACAGTTATCTGAATGACTCAAAATTACACATGAAAAACAGTGATTAAAAATCATTTCTATACAACCTTGGCATTTACTTGAAATTACATTTTGTTAATACCTGTTTCTCCATTACAGCAATTTCTAGTGTCTCCATTGGTGTTGCCTTGGGAGTGCAAGAAGCCAAAGAGAATCCAGACAGATTCAGAATTTAAGGAGAGAGGTACAAACCTGGAATAACTGCTGCGAGTTACAGCAACTCTGTTCAGCAAGGTAAAACCTTTACATTAATGCTAACTCTCAAGAATACCCAGCACGAAGAGCCATTTGGGAGTGACCTCTGTCTGCATTTGACATGGTGAACCAGGGGGGTTGCCATTTGCTACACTTATCCACATCAGTGTGAGTTGAAATATATGTACGTCCTGCTTGGATGGCTTTAAAATTATTTGCATTCCATCTGAGATACTGATATTACATGTTTTTATAGTTGCTCTTAAACCCTACTGCAACATCATGGCAGCTTCAACTGCTTCCTCACAGGGAGGATTCAGAAAGTAAAGATGAATCCAGAAAGCAAAACCTTTAAAAGATTGACTAGCTGAAGTAATATTTGATATTACTTCATATATTTGAATTTTGAAAATATTTGAATTTTGAGAATATTTGAATATTACTTCAAATATTGGAATTTGATAGGAATGGTTGGACTAGGAGACCCGATGGGTCCCTTCCAACCTGGTTGTTCTATGATTCTATGACGGATGGTGAGCTAAGAAGGAGCTAAGAGGGAGCTAAGAAGCTCCCCTCAGGTAGGCAAATTTATTCTGTAACTCTCCACACTTGATAGTGGTGCAACCAATGCCACTTAAGCCTTGAACCACTTCCGCACTAAGAAAAAAATAAATCAACTCTCAAAGCTAAGGCTCCCCTCCACCACACTTTCCTTGGGGACAACTTGACCTTAAGAGCCTTCGAAAAATTATTGTGCTGAAGCCTTTCATATAAACTTAGCATTTCATGACAAAAAAACCCCAAACACCTGTTTATTTCAGAACAGATTCAGAGGACCACTCAAGCTGGACCATTTGCATGTTGGGGGACTAAAACCTAATTAGAATCACACAACGGTTTGGTTGGAAAAGACCTTTGAGACTGAAGGAAGAAATTACTTGTTATAAGTTACTAACCTATTATATATTGGAATATTATGTATAGATTTGGTGATTTCAGTACTAGAAGGTAGGATTAGCTCCAATAAGAACTTTTAGCTAGCCTCTGACTGTAGAGTCACGGTTAAGGACTTTTAACAAGGCTGCAAGGTACAAGGTACGATTGTGCCTGCAATCTTGGGCAAGCCTAGGGTTACAAGTACAGGCCTGAGCCCCCACTCTCTTGGTTACGGTACAGGCCTTGAGAGACGCTCAGAATTTAGGTTTTAGTGCAGATGGGATCTCAGAAATACATCTCCAAAGCCTTTCAGCTCAAATGTCCACTAAACTGGCAAGCAGGTGGATTTACCTGCCACCTGGGGAGTGGAAGGCTGCAGAGGACAACATTTTAAAATACCTAGATTAAAAAAAAAAAAAAAAAAAGAGAGAGAGAGAAAAGGAAAAGAAAAAAGAGAGGAAAAAACCCAAAACAACCTAAAACCCAACCCTGTGGCTGTGTGTATGAATGCTACCCTTCTCCTCCTTGAATGTGAAGGAGGGTTTTTTCCCCTTTTCAGCTTCTTTGCTGAGGCTGCAGGAATTAACTGGGTTATCTCTGCAGGGGGATACTAAGTTATGACCAATTTTATTGGAAAAAAATAATCAGCACCCCAGTGATTACTGGGGAATTCTTAAACAGGCTTTATTAAAATAGGAAGGAAATGACCCTTAAGATTTTAAGGGAGTGCCAGCTACCCACTTAGCCAAAAGCTGTGGTGTGATTATTCCTGCAGGCAGTTTTGCTGTTGCCTGTGTAGAGTTGGGGAACACCTTGAACACCTGTCTAACTGGCAGAGACAAAACTTCATGTGACGTAATAGGAAGTGTGATCAGTGATGAAAGAAAGAAGAGGAAAGAAGAAAGATTTAAAATGTATGTGAAGACAGGGAGAGAGAGGAAAGGTTTAAGTAGCAGTGGCCGTTGGATGTGTGTAAAAGGCTTAAGCAACAAAGGCACGTGCTTCTGATTCGCAAACTTCTAAAACTCCAATCATCATCTTAGAGCATTGCTGAGATGACACAGACTAGTGTTCAGCTGAAGTCAATTTGCTTCTTTTCCTCTGGCAATTTAATCGCTTTGACTGTTTACTTTCAGCTTGATCCATGCAAGCACTGACACCAGAACTATCAAATTTACACCTTGCTTATTTTTCAAGAGATTCAAGGAAAACTGGTCACTGGTCAACAGTTTGCATGCCTGTCAAGGGCTGGGCTGTTTGGTTGACACCAGCCTGAACAAAAGGGCCGAATGCTTTTGGAAAAGTTGCTTTAAAACAGACACGTGATCTTACAGGAAACTTTTTTCCCCTTTCCAAAGCAGCAAATGGATTTCATAGCACTCTGCTTCTAAGTGCTCCTGAGCAGATCAGCAGCTGCTGGGCTCTGGCACAGACAACAGCAAAGAGGATCGATTGTAGCCAAGACTGGGCTGCCAGCCCCCAGCAGCAGCTACAGACACACCGAGACCAAAGCCGAGAGGGATGGAGCCGCATTCCAACACAGCCACACATCTCCCTGCGGCTCTGCCCACTAATCCCCACTAAGGGATTTGCATCCCGAGCACAAAGGCAAGAAGGAGCGGGTCACCTGCACTGCTCACACAGCTCCACCTTCACCTAGCCCGACTTTCAAGCAAGGACAACTTGGCAAGGAAGAGCCTTTCTTTCTCTCTTTCTTTCTCTCCAACTTTCACCCCCACTCAAGCGCTCGCCGAGATCTCGCCAGGATGACATCTGCAACCTAAGAAGTTCCCCAAGGGAGCTGTCACCTCCCCGGGGGGTGACCCCAAAGCGCGGGGCGAGGCTGGGGCTGCGGGCGAGTCCATCAAAGGAGTGCCTTTTGCTCTCCGCTTTTCTGCCCTCGGATCGCGCGGGGCTCGGCTTTCCCCGCTTCTTTTCCCCTCCTCCCCTAGCCGGGAACTCACCGCCTCGCCGGCTCTCCGCGTCCTGCGGGCTCCGGCCGCCTCGGATGGGATCCAGATGCGGCGGCCACCCCCGAGGGGCTCCACGAAGATCAACTCGGAGCCGGAGGGAGGACGCGCAGCGCTTCCCAGCACAAGCCCAGCGAGGCCAACGCGTCGCGATCCCTCCGCGGTATCCGCCCCTCGGGACCGAGGCCCCGCCCCTCGGGGAGAGAGGGGAGGGGGCGCCCCGAGGCCAGCGGCGCGTGTCGTGCTGCCCACGCCCCTCCCCCATCTCCTGGGCCGAGGGTGCTGAGGAGCGGCTGCGGGAGCTGGGGGGGTTTAGCCTGGACAAGAGGAGGCTGAGGGGAGGGAGACCTCCTGGCTCGGGGAAAGCACCTGGAAGGAGCTTGTGGAGAGGAGGGAGCTGGGCTCTTCTCCCAGGGGACAGGGCAGAGGGAATGGCCTCAAGCTGCCCCAGGGGAGACTCAGACTAGATGTCGGGGAAAAAACAATCCCACAGGAAGGGTCATGGGGCACTAGAAGAGGCTGCCCAGGGAGGGGGCTGAGTCACCTTCCCTGAAGATGTTTAAGGGACAGGTGGACAAGACGCTGAGGGACGTGGTTTAGTGGTTGATAGGAATGGTTGGACTCGATGATCCGGTGGGTCTCTTCCAACCTGGTGATTCTAGGATTCTGTCATCGGTCGCTCATTCGGAGCTGGCTCCAGCTCTGCCTGACCTTGTGTTTGAGACAGGGGAAGGCTGCAAAAAAGTGACCATAGGAGAAGACACACCTGTTGAGCACAGATGGCACTGAACACAAACCACAGGGATGCTGGACATGCTGGCAGAGCAAGTCTGCGAGACTCCTTGAGGAGCTCTAGCAAGTGAGCATCCTTTCTCAGGGCCTGGCAACAGGAGGGAGCGACCTGCATCAGTTGTGTGGAAGCAGACAGGAGCTGGGGATGGAATTTCCCACTTGCATGCAGAAATATAATTCTCCCCAGAGGCCTTAGACATCTTCTGTTGGTTTCCTAGGACTAATTTCAGGATGAACTTGACAAGAGTCTTGCTAATTGGGAGCTGCTTCAGCTCTGTCTCACCTTCCATTTGGGACAGGGGAAGGTTGCAAGCAGGTGACCATAGGGAAAGACACACCCGTTGAGCACAGATCACAAACCACAAAGATACCAAAGACGCTGGAACATAACCTCTCTAAGACTCATTTTAGAGCTCTAGAAAGTGAACATCCTTTCTGAGGGCAGTGTGAGGGAGGGATCTCCATCAATGGTGTGGAACCAGGCAAGAGCTGGGGACAGAGTCTGTTTCCCACTTACATGCCGAGGTATGATTTTCCTCAGAAACTTTATGCATCTTCCATTGATTTCCAAGGCCTACTTTTAATCTTATTCTGACAGCGACTATTTATCAGCGAACATCATACTGAACAGAGGAAGTAACAGCGTTTGGGGAAAGAGTCTTTGGGAAAAATGCTATAAAACCTATGCAATCCGAGAGACATTTTGTGCAGAGGTCCAAAAGATACAGTTCCTTGGGAGAACTTCAGTCTACTTTGACCTTCATAGCAATAGTTCACGTTTTGGAACGGTAACTACTTTTTGTGTGCCCTGGCAGCGAGTCCCGGCGGCGGAGGGACACAGGGGGTCGCACTGCGACTTTCAGCCCTTTTGCCTTAAAAAGTTGAAGCCGCCGGTTCTGCCGCCGCGGGATTGGCTGGCGGCGCATGTCCCTCCTCCCTCGCCTCCTCCCTCGCCTCCTTCTCCGCCACCGCCCAGGGCACCCAGGCTTCTTTTACACGGGCAGCCCTCATCTTCTAACACAGCTCTTTGTTCAGCTTGTGCTCCAGACTGACTGGGATATGTGCCTTCTCGGAACTGAGAATGGTGTAGACACAGTCACACAGCAATTTACCCAGAGTAATACATCCTGCTGATAGGTTTTAGTCTTGTTTTTGGGGCACACTACCACGCTAGCTGAGTTGAGAGGCTCCTTAGAAGTTGTCTCACGCCTAAGTAATTCTGATGTCAAGTAGAGGTTCAGGCCTGCTTCTGTCCATGTAGCAATGTCAGTATTTGTGTCCAAAATTCCTTAATACGCACACAACTCCCTGATTATATCTTAAAAAACTCAAAACATGCAAAAAACCTAAAAAAACCCCCAAACACCACAAGAAAACCCCAAAGTAAGAACTTGTTCCACAGTCAAACTAATGTAATTGAGAAATGTTGTCACTTCTGTATATATTAAAAATAGCATTGTGCTGCAATGGTTGTCATTTAGCTGGATGAACATTGCCTTCTGAACTTGGAAGAGCAGGGCTCTGGAAATGTCGTCGCTTGGCACAGGCTGTGGCTAACTTTGTTGTTAAACGCCTGCAGAGGTAGGCACTTTACCCTACAAGGCTCTCAGGTGCCCCAATGGGCAAGGTCATGTGCAAGACTTGACCAGTTTTGACCAATTCCACAATATAGTCTACCCTGCATGCTTGAATCCAGGTGCAAGTAGATAGAATTTTTCTGTTTCTTTATAACAAGGCTTATTGCTACTTGGAGGTGAATCCTGTGAGCTGATTGGAGATACAGAAAATAAAAACCAGGACTACAAGGATGTTTAGAAATTAGGTATCTCATTTAAAAGCAGTTTGAGCCAGAGTAACGCTTCTACAAGAAACCCAGCTTCCAACATTGCTACTGTACTGGCCATGGCCTTACAGGAGAGAAAGAGAGTTGGTGAAGGGTCTGGAGCATAAGTGTTAGGAGGAGCAGCTGAGGGAGCTGTGATTGTTTAGTGTGGAGAAAAGGAGACCTTACTGCCTTCTATAATGACATGAAAGAGTGTTGTAGTGAAGCACATGTAGGTCTCCCAAATAATAACTGTCAAGATGAGAGGAAGAGGCCCCAGGTCTTGCCAGGTCAAGTTTAGACTGGGTAGCAGGAAATATCACTTTACTGAAAGGATTGTCATTGGAACAGGCTGCCTGTGGAAGTGGTTGAGTTCGCATCCCAGGAGGCATTTAAATGATGTGTAGATGTGGCACTTATGGACATTGTCTAGTGGTGGACATGGCAGTGTTAGATTTACAGTTGGAATCAATGGTCTTAAAGGTCTCCTCCAGCGTAAACTCTTCTGTGATTCTCTGATTCTGTAAAATGCAACTGTCATGAAAAAAAAGTCGTCCACACCTTACCATCATCTAGTAGTACAAAAGGTGAGAATGAGGTACATCTTATTCAAGAAGCCGTGACTCTAGTCAGTTCAATAATCAACTTTTTCAAAATTATTTCTTCTTTGGCCATCACTAAGTTAATCCTGCAGTGGGCAGTCCAAAGACTGAAGCACTTTCTGCTGGAGGGTCTATAGTAGATTAAGGAGTAATTCAGGGCTGTGAAATAACATTACAAACTCTCTTCTGTTAGATACTTACGTCACTGTGGTGATAAATAATCCTCACTGCACGTAGGTAGAAATTTGCTCTTGTTCTCGCATTTTAACCACTTTTCATATGTCAGCAGGTAGCCACTCATTACTTTTATATCTCAGGCTTTTGAACTGTTCCCCTCGGTTAGCTATTTGGGTTTCTCATTTATGAAGCCCAATGGCATCCAGGTACTTTCAGATGTACTGCCAGAGCATTTTACCTCCTGAGTCAAAGCACAGTCCATCAAATTTCCGGAGTGTTTACCTGCATTAATAGGTAATTGGTGAGAAAATGCATGGTTTGACTGGCTGAGAAACTTAATAAAACCAACTTAAAAATCACACACATACCCAGAGAGTACAGTTCCTTTTTCTTACTGAATCCTTGCTACTCAACGTGGCTGGGTGCCAGATACAAATTACGGCTTCCCCACCCCACGGCATCCTTAAGCACCACGACCATCCAAGTCACCGGGCAGCTCGTCAGCCTTACAGCAACAGATTGGAAACACCACAGGTAGATCATAATTCTCCAAGTTTCAGTTTTAACAGTAACAGCTGTCAGTTAGTTTGCACAGAATCTTGTGCATCACTGTATGGCACAGCTATGACACTAGCTGGGCAAATATTTATCAGATTTAAGACTACCAAACAGTTTTTAGTCACCTTGCTGCTCCCATTTACTTATTTGTTTGTATGTTCATTTTATTCCCTAACTAAAAGAGAGGTCCCCGTCATCTGGTAAACTTGTTCAGGACAGGTGAAGACTCTTTCTATAATGGTGCCTTTATGCATGAGTTAAGAACTCCTCAGTTTAATAGCCACATGCTAAATGAGGATACGTGTCAAGTGAAACACTCATTTTAAGAGCCACAAGCTAAATGAGGATACGTGTCAAGTGAAACAATCATGTTTCTTTCTTGGAACATGGATATGCTTTAAAAGAGCAAACAACAGCATCTTTAAGAACGCCTTGTGTTTAGACATTATGAAAGAAGGACTTCTTTTCAAAGACCTGTAATGCCACTGTATTAGAACTGCCTGTGACAAGGAATTGCTCTGGGAGTCAGATGTGTATTTTAGGAATACATACCAGTCTTCAAGCCGGTCAGTGGGGTATGGAAGACTCTGCACGTACATTCTCACTCTTGGCCAAGGAAGATGCAGCACAGTGCTTGCACCTACGTTTAAATGCTCTTCCTTCCGCCCTTTTTCAATACCTGCTCTTTTTCAACAACCTTCCCCTCTTTTGAGTGTTTAGTGAGCCTCAAGAGAATTGGGGTTTCTGAATGACTATAGACGCTATATAAATGACGGTGAGAACAAAGCTCAGGAAAATTTGCAGACTTATTTTCGAGTACAGACTCAGAAGCCAGGTAGTTTGAGATTTTGCAGAACAGCGAGGGATTTTTCATTCCATGCTCTCCTCCACAGATTTGCTGGTATCAATTATTTCAAAGAGTCTTCCCAAGAACAGCCTTTGCTCAGCTGAAAAAGTAGCAGGTGAATACAGAGGCACTCAGACTACCAGGATCAATACTATTACCCGTCCTGAAACACTCTGGACATGACAGTATCAAACCCAGACACATTTTCCTCAAATATTAAATTACAGGGCATTCTTGAGTTTAAAAGCAAGAAGGAAAAAAAATATGCTGCAGTGGAGTATGTGATTAATACAAAAAATGTAGAAAAATGGTAATCTTGATGCTTTAAAGCGGTTTCATGATCAAATCCTAAAGCTAATCCTGCAAAATGAAGTCCCAGATCATGTCTGTGTTCCCTAACTGGAGGTATATGCAGTGGCTGCAATAGTAACTTACAGCACGAGTACCAGCTGACTGGTGGGATGTGTATTACCCATTTCCAATTTAAATAACTTTTACCCAATGAAGATGTCTTCCTCCAAGACAATGCGCTGTGTACTCTGCCCTTCTCCTTCTCAACGGGAAGGATAAATCTGGCATATTTAACCAGCTGTATTTGGATACCGAACCTAACAATAATTCTACCCAGGTCTGCTGGTGAAGATGAGGATAGAATGGTGTAGTCAGTGTACTGGCTCTGTGAGGCTCTATTGTAACACATGCCCTGGAAAGACGTCTTGGAGACAAATGAAAGAAACCCTTAAAATTCATTGCTAATGCTTTCCCTTTGCTTGTTTTAGCATGCTGTTGTTTGCTGGCATTTTAGTCCGTCCATCATCTGTATTCCAGATGCTTAAACAAGTTATCTTAAAAGAAGTTGGTGTCTCTAAACAAGAAGCAAGGACACAGGCAGGCTTAAGCATAAACACGACATTGGTAAGAACTCAGTACTAACATTGCACCTCAGCCTCTA
Source organism: Coccyzus lansbergi (assembly GCA_033558105.1). NCBI lineage: Eukaryota > Metazoa > Chordata > Aves > Cuculiformes > Coccyzidae > Coccyzus > Coccyzus lansbergi. The sequence goes on from JAUMJK010000927.1 coordinate 156,210, forward strand.
CAAGGTCACCTTCTGATTACAGTAATAACTAAAACCAATGAACAATCAAAGGAAGTCTGTCTTTCTCTACACAATTTTTATTATTTACATAATAACAATATAACATAGATGCTTGGGAGCATGACTATGCAAAATACATAAATAGGAACTACCTATACATATCCGAATACCTAATAACTCAGGACAACAAAGTGAGAAGCAAAAATCTGAACATTTTTAATAACAAAGTAAAAATTGAGACTGAACAATGCAATGAAAATTAGAAATTCAGGAGCAGTGCCTGGTGTACATACATACTATTTGAAAATGAGAACAGGCATTCCCACAGCACTAGCCTTAACAGTACTTGTTTGTGTAAAACCCACAAATTCCATACATCACAAATCCTGCTTCAGTTGTAACAGAGAAGTGATGTTACCAAACAAGCATCAGTGAAGTGTACTGCCTTTTCCAGAGTTGTTACTGTACAATGGTGTAGATAATGCAGCCCACGCAATACAACCAAGAACACTACAGTCCTGCACCCAAATACAATTTAAAAAGTTAAAGCAGCCCTCCGAGAGTGGTTCCAGCTGCCACTCAGGTCTATAGCCATGTGGGGTATGGTTATCCATGTAGAAGGATGCAACTGTTAAATTTAAAATTGGAAAAAACTAACTCCTAATATTTCTTATGAGCTCAGAACAAACAGAAGATAAGTAACCTATGAACATATCAAACTTCAGCAGCTTCTTCGTCAGGTGTGTTACTTGATGGAGCTGCTGTGGTATGTCTAAGAACAAACTTTTTTTGGTAAACTGATCTTACAATATTGTGCGACATGACATTTTTAGTTATTTGAGGAAAAGTAGACAATTCTGTTGCAGACCAGTTTGTAAGTTCAAGCAGGTCTTTTCTTTTGGAAACCTGTATGAAATCTAATGCAATATTATAATTAACTAAATTAACTACTTTTTTTTCCTTTTGTCTATTTTTTTCCCCATTTTTCTCAGTGAAATTGGGTGATTTTCTTAAATATAACACTAACACCTATCTTACTGGGATGGCAGACCCATCTACGTAGCTTACATTCTGCTGGAAAGCAATGGATGCCAGAAACTAAAATCAGAATGAGATTTTCAATGACAGAAGGAGACTGCCAACTTCTCCAAAACGGGTACACAACACTAGTCAAAGAGCATACACCTCAAACGCATCGCAAAAGGCAGATCTCCTGCAAACGTGCAGATAGTATACATCTATACACACGTAAACTAGAGTCTGTCCTTTGTGCATGTGCATTCCTGTGCACACTTGCACCTTTCTGATCATCCAGTTATATTCTGGGGAGGACGTATTTTCAAGGGCTGTATCTATCCAGTGCTACCTGTAACAAACACTAAAACATTCTGAAATATCATTAAACCAGACAAGACTAAAAGCCAAACTTTTGAGAACAAAGGAAAATGGCCGTGCACCTGCTCTTCTGAAAAGAAAGAGAGAGAGAGAGAGAGAGAGAGAGAGAGAGAAAGAAAGAAAGAAAGAAAGAAAGAAAGAAAGAAAGAAAGAGAGAGAGAGAGAGAGAAAGAAAGAAAGAAAGAAAGAAAGAAAGAAAGAAAGGAAGGAAGGAAGGAAGGAAGGAAGGAAGGAAGGAAGGAAGGAAGGAAGGAAGGAAGGAAGGAAGGAAGGAAGGAAGGAAGGAAGGAAGGAAGGAAGGAAGGAAGGAAGGAAGGAAGGAAGGAAGGAAGGAAGGAAGGAAGGAAGGAAGGAAGGAAGGAAGGAAGGAAGGAAGGAAGGAAGGAAGGAAGGAAGGAAGGAAGGAAGGAAGGAAGAAAGGAAGGATTTTTTTTTTTCCTGACTTCACTAGCTATTGAGTAGCGCACATGTATTCCTTAAGGATTAACTGCCCCTGAGAAGACCCTGATGTTTGTTGTCTAAAGTACTACATAAACTAGTCTATGGAAGTGTAAAACAGATAGGGATTTTTAGGTACTCTATTCTTCTCTTTTGGCTTTACACAAGCCAAACAGATTTTCCCCACAATTCCACCAGCTAGAAAATAAGACACTTGTTACACTTATGCAGGTGTTAAAGGCTTGGGAAGCACTCCAGAAATGCACGCTAAATTAAGAGGCACGTTTTAATTAACGTTAACGCACGTTAATTAAAAGGTGACAAGTTTTTGTGAAGTTCACTGAAAGACAAAAATTTGCTATTTTGTGTGTTTATATGAATCTGTAAATTTTGTTTTAAAAAGTGTATTTTTGAATCAAATAATTTTTTTAATGTACTCTTCATATCTAAAGCTGAAACAGAGGAAAACTGAGAGGTGTTATTGTGCACAACTTTCATACCTTCTTGCAGTACAGTTTCCCTGAACAACCCCAGCTGTGTGATGACATCTATTGTTCTAAAACACAACAAACTACAAAAAAATTCCAGAATAAATGGAGTACACATACATTAAGGACTTATTTGTAAGCAACCTCATGCACATAGGACTTTAGTAGAGATTCTTTTGGATCAGTAAGCGCCGTATTCCATGAAAGGTGGACTTTTTTACAGACATGAAGAAACAGTTACATTGACATTTTTCCAGCTTTACACTTCACACCTGTTTTTTAAAATTGTGTTTGCATTACCACGTTCATAGGCATTCTGGAAACCAGCTCGCTATTACCACTGACACCGAGAAAGGCTCACAACTCACTGTACAGTAGGACAGCCCCCAGTCAGAACTTCATGCGCTAAACAAGATTTGAAAGTGACAAGCTCTCAAAAATAATAGGGAATTTTCAGTGCTCATCACCAAAAAAAATCATGCAGTAGAACAACTGTTGCTAATATTTTCTATACATTATGGCAACAGCCCTAACAAGCAACTAAGGCCATTGACTATCTTTATTATTTGTTACCTCGCACAGGTATTTTTCCAAAACATTTGGGAAGTTTAGTGTTGGTGCCAAATTGCCAAGTCTGGGGGATAAGAAAACTATTACAGCACTAGTGTTATAATTACTGCTGCTGTTGGTACTTCTTGGAGTAATTGCTGCTACTGATTTTGGGATTTTGAGAAAAAAAAATTCTTTGCCCGGATGATCAATATTTTCTAGATAAACAAATACGATCCCCTCAGTTCATCTGCAGAAGAAAAAGGGCAACCAGAAATGCTCACGTGCTTTGCAATGTGGTATATGAGTAGCCAGGGGGCAGCTTCAAAAGAGCACACACAGAGCTTCAGATAGGTACAAAAGACCATGTATAAGGGGCAAATCAACAGTAACCTGAAGTCACTCAAAACATCTACTAAGAGAAAATGAAAACAAGGATGATAAACCTTTATCACTGCCTATCACGCCAACAAGGAAGCAAAAGTGGAAGCGACAGCTTCCCAAGGCAAAAGGAAATCCCAAGTAGATAATTCTACCACAAAGCAAAGTCATTGTGAATAAAACGATCTGATGGAAAATGTTACAAAGTACTACAGGCATTCTTGGTCCTTTACACAAAGAAACGGTGGAACTAGCACACCTGGAACTGGAAAGTGATTAAAAGGAGACTAAGGAACTGTAGAAGGTACATTTCCTGAAAGTGCTGCTGAACAGATTCCTTCCGTCACAACTCAAACATAGACCAAGAAGGAAAAGCAGTACATAATATGCAGTAGTGAACTCTAAAAGGTCCCAAGACAAGATGAGACACAGCCCTCTAAATCCAAATGAAAAATGTTCTATTAATTATTCTCCAGGAATAAAGGAGTCTGCTATTCTTTTACAGCAGCAGAGTTAAGTGTGATAATTAGCTTTTATCACGTTAGACTTCCATAAATGTGCTTCAGAGTAATGGCTAGGACAGAGGCAAAGCTGACTGCCCTGTCCCTCGAGCCGTGACACCGTGTGTGCCGTTTATTGCCTGGTCCACGCAGGCCCTGCGGCCCCCGGGGTGGCCCTCAGCGGCTGCTGCTGCCTCGCCCTGCGCCATGCTTCTCCGTGAATCGCCTGCGGGCGTAGTCGCATTTGTAACAAAAGCTTAAACTGTCCAGACCCATCAATAGACTACCTGTTCTATTGCTACTAACAAACATTCCTGACCTCTGTCTGCTTCTACCACCTTCAAAACACAATTTTCCTTCCATCGTAGTTTCCCCAGAAATCTGGCAAACCTGTAGCAAGTATGTCTCTAGATAAATAAACACCATCCTTTTACACACGGCATTCCAACACCAAATATTTTCATGAGTTCTCGCTCACACGGATTCATAAAGCACTACCAGGCATATAGACCCTTTTATGCCTGGGGGAAACTCACTGCAGTAGTGCAAGACTTATGCAGTGCTTCAACTTGATGGACACTCACAGTTCATTCAAAGGGATACTTCCAGCTTACCTTGTTTGTCCAGACGTGTCATCATCAATATCTTCATAGTCATCGAAGCTAGTGTCTAATGCAGACACTAAGGCAAGACCAGCTAAGTCACCTATATCAAGAATTTGACACGTTAGTCGTGAAGAAACTGCAGAATACATGTTGTGAAACAGTCTCTTAAAAAACTATGACTTGCCTGCCTACAACCTTCACTTCTACTGCATATTAACTATAATTTCAAGGCCGGTTATACAGCTAGCAATCAAAATATAGAGATTGGGTAAGAAGACATTAACAGAGAAGGTCAAGTGGGAAAGCAAGTTATGGCTGAAAGCCAAGCAGACCAGAACACACAATACAGAAATGCATTGCATTTACTGTCATTTAAAGTAGTATACTCTTTGGTATTCATTGTTTTAGAACACAGCTTTCAGAAATTCTCCTGAGAAATGTTATGGGATTTCTTGTCCTTCTCTGTAGGTTTTATTTTAAAAGAAGTAAAAAGAAAACTAAAGAAAGAAGGAAAGAAAAAGCCACACACTCTTACCTGCGGAGTGGGTTATAGCATTACACTGACTATACTCTCGGTAGCAAAGAGAACACATACAGTATGTCCTAGGATTTCCATAAAATCCACATCCAGTAATAGAGCGCATAGGCACTGGGATCTCGTTCGTCTCTCCAATCATCTTGGTTCTGTAAATAAAGCAAAGAACTCCATTAGGAGCTGGCACGCCACCAAAATCAATTGCAAGGCTTTAGAACTAGAAGTATGTCTGCTCACCCTGCCTCCTAAGCAATAATAGTATTATTAAAGAGGGCTATATGGATGTCAATATAAAATTCAATACTGCAATTGTATTGCTAAGTAACATAGCTATAATTCTTTAAGAGAAGAAAAAGAATCATCCTACTAAATAGAGTACTTGTTGGGTGCCGAGCTGTATCAATTTGGTCATAACTTGCACAATTTGCCAGCCAAAAAAGTCCTTAATTACAAACCTCTAAGCTCTGACAGGGATACGCGTGACAAGGAAGACAAAATTCATATCTACTAAACAGTTCTGGCAAACAACAAAGCTGATTTTATCCTCTGATCCGGGGGAGAACCCCACTTCTTTAATAATGTTGCTCTTGCATAATTTTGATGCTAATTCCACTATTAGCAGTACCTGCTTTCACCATTTGTCAACTAGAACAAAAAAAAAAAAAAAATCCCATCAGCATTGGAAGCAGTCATTTGGAGTCTGTACTCCTATCTTCAGAGGAAGTTGCCAGAACAAGGCCATGAACTCTGCTCATATTGTGTATGAAAACTGATACCAAGTATTAATTGGAAACAACATGTGTACAATTGGCCCTTCAACTGAGAATCTGAAGTGCATGTCTGAAATAAATTTAGACCAGGCCTTACTCTTCCAAAAGAAATAAAATTAACAACTTTAAGCTGTTGAATAAGTGCTATTACACAGTCTACGCAAATTTTTTAAAAAAAGCCAGTTAAATCCTTTGTCTTAATAAATTTATACTAAGACTTCTGAGCCTCCCGAGGGCAGACAGTGCTAACTCTCTGCAATGAAATGCAAAAATAGGAATAAAAATTCTTCACCTTCACTGCTGGTTAACCTCTGCAAAGCAAGGTCAGAACAACTGAACGGCAATCAAATCCTTGATTCCCAAGGGTGATAAAACTGGCACACTGTAATCAAGCAGTTTGCTACAAATTGAGGACATGTAAGAATATTGCACTTGTCTTCCCAAAATTTCAATTTAGTTGAAGCACCTGGAGACATTTTAGTGTAGTCTCCACACTGCTGTCTTCCAAATCGGGAACAGACACAGTAAGAGGTATCTGACTGCTGATGCTTGTGGGAAGTCAAAACTGCCAAAAAGAAATTCCGTGCACTTCACAGAGAAACACTTCTTTTAGCTAAGAAAATCCATGCTGCAAGTAATCAACTTACGTTCCACTGGTATGACAATTGCAATCAACAGCTACCTTTGTCTAGTTCAACTAAATGTCTGTGTTCAAAGTAGAACAAGAGCAAGAGAAAGTAAACAAGCAAAACTCATCTGCTTGCCTGCTTATGGTCACAGGACCTCATTTGCAGGGTACACACTGCTCTATCATCTCACGCCTTTCTAACACCCTCCAGGTGTAGTTTTCTTTCAGAGCTACAAACAGCTCCATGCTGACTCTGGTACAGTTTCCGTCATAGATGGCCAGAAGAAACCATGACTCATCCAGAGAACCCTAAGCAGTTTTGTAATCTGTTTTAGGCCTACGTCTACGTAAACAGAACTACAGACTGCACTTCTGCCCTTTCTATGAAGCAGGTGAGCTCAAGGTGCTGTCACAGAATTCCTAGGCTAGAAAAGACCTTCGAGAGCACCGAGTCCAACCAAACCTGTCCACTACTAAATCATGCCCCTGAGCCCTTCACCTACCTATACGTGAAACACCTCCAGGAATGCAGACTCAACCACCTCCCCTGGGAGCCCGAACCTGATCCAGTGGGAGGTGGCAACTGAATAGCCTTTGAGGTCCCTTCCAATGCAGTCATTCCATAATTCATTGGTTCTTGGCTCCAGCTTTCCTGAAAGAGAGCTGTGGTTCTGTGAAAGGCTGCCCCTCGGCCTGGCTCAGCCCCAGCAGCAGATGATCCTTCGCAGAAATCCTTCTGTTCCTTGGTTCCTCTGTCGCGAGACCAGTAGGAACATGGTCTGTCCTATTACGTCCCGGATTGTGGGGGAGGCATCACTTCTGAGGGGTTCAAGGCCTGTGATGGAGAAAGCCAGAGCTGAGATGAAGTCCCATGTCTACGGAGACCTCCGGGCAGCCCCTCCAGACCCCACCAGCCCCATGCAGATAACAGCTGTGGGGCAGGAGTGCCCCACAGAGACCTCCCCAGAGCAGGACCTGGCCTGGTAGAACCCCTAGCCCCTGTCCCACCAGCCAACCCCACCCTGCCTCTCCTCACCTCTCATGATCTCTAACATCTTCTCCGGCTTTAGGGCCTTCAAATACTCAACAGCAATCGCTAAAGAGAGAAGCTCCATCAGATCCCCCCTTGCTCCCCAGCACCATGGTGGGAACTGGGACAAGGGTGTCCCCACAGAGGGACCAAGGGCTGGTGTCTCACCAAGGAACATCACAGCTGTCTCTTGCACTATATACTCGCTGGAGTGGATGTACTGCAGGCTCTGGTTTACATAGTCCTCAGCCCTCTTCTTGTCCTGCATCAGCTGCAGAGACCACAAGGGTCAGGGCATGTCCCAGTCCCTGCCCAGCTGCCCACCCCAGTCCCTCCTGCCAGTATCCCCCGTGGCTGGGAGCTCTCCATCCCACCAACCATGGAGAAGAACCCTTGGGGGCTCTGTTCTTCAGGCCAGGGAGCAAGAACGCGGCTCCAGGCTGGAGGAAGCTGGGTCACGGCCCAGATGTGGGGGGCAGCCCTCGTCCAGCTCGGGGCCTGGGGGATCTTCTCACCAAGTAGTCTGCGATGATCCATGTCAACTCTGACTCAACACAGCATCTGTGCAGATGCCAGCCCAGGAACTTCGCCGCAGCCAGGAGACCTTCCTGGGAGGCCTGCGGAGCAGCAGAAGGTGGGAGATGGCACCACAGCCCAGGCAAGGAGACTTGGGGTCCTCCTCCTCTTGGCTTTGTTGGTGGGGCCATGGCGACATTAGGAAGGTGACACCTGCCCTGGCCCAGGAACCTGGTTTTCTCCTCCCTGCGTCCCCGCTCAGCTTTGAGATCTGTACCTTGGCCACTCTTGGTGTTTCATCCTGTACACGAACAACAAGCGGGAACAGGGCCGTTCGTACGTTGTCCCTCATTTCCCGCTTGTGGTTCGATGCCATGCTCTTCAGCTGCTCGGTGAAGAACCTGATGGCTTGTTCTCTCACCTGGCTGTGCTCCTGGCAGGGAGAAGGAGAGCAGCATTTCAGAACCAAGATCTCTTTGCCCACGGTGAGCAGGATGCTCCAGGCTTGGATTTGGTCTCTGGAGGTATGGGGCAACTCAATAGATGCAGCTGGATGGCCCCAACCTTGTCCAAGGCCCCTCCGTGGGCTCTCCTGACCACCCAGTGGTCAGGCAACTGCTCCTCGGCAACTGCTGTGAGCCACACAGCCCTGGGCACGCTGCCTGGGGAGAAGATCTGGTCCTGTTCCCCAGCACAGCGAGGGTAGGAGGAGCCCTCAGGGCTCTCAGAGCAGCTCTCAGGGAGAACCTGGGCTGCCAAATGCAAGGGAGAAAGGTGAGCAGAAGCTCCAGGTGCTGCCGTTCCCATGCCCAGTGACAGTCTATGGGGTTCAGGCTCTCCCATAGCCTTACGTGATGGAAGAGGGGCAGCAGCTTCTCCATCAGCTGCAGGGTGAGGGAGCTGGCCTTCTTCTTCTTCAGGTGACCCAGAAGGTTTTGCAGGGTCACCAGGGCCTTCACAATTACATCTCCTCTGTCGTCCTCCAAGTCCTCAGCCAGGTCCAGAAACAAGATCTCCATTCTTCTTGCCTGCGTGAAGAAGAGAATTTCCTTGTTGGGAGAAGCTCTATGCCTGGAAAGGTCCCCAGGTGCCACCCTGGCAGTGATGGCGCTTGGGGCCATCACCCCCGCCTGACTCCAGCCAAGGCCAAACCACCACCTTCCCCTCAGCCAGGCCGTGCTCACCGTCTCGGCTCTCCGAGAGAGCGTGAGGAGACCCTGGAGAACCGCAGGGCGCAAGGCCCGGCTTGGGCGCCTGAGGGATCTCCAGAATTTGTAGAGTCCCTCAAAGTCCTCGTTTTGAAAGTCCTTGCAGGCCAGGACCTGGAAGAAAGGCAGCAGTGAGCGGGCGGCAGAGCAGCTCTGGGTTCCACCAGCAGCTGAGGCCGAGGTCACCAGGGCTTTGGGTGGTAACTCACCAGCAACTGAAGGATCCCAGTGTCCTCAGGCAAAGTGCAGAGGAGCCGAGTGTGTTTCTCCTGATGCCACCTGAACAGCTCCAACAAGACTCTCTCCATCACTTCGGGCACGGAGAAGAGGATCTGCCACACGGGCACGACCAAGATGCAAGGCAGCATGTATCTGGCTGTAGCGATCTCTATGAGCGCTGAGACCAGTTCTGTTGGGTGATGCTCAGCCATGAGGAGCAGAAGGGCCGCCAGTCTCTGCCGATGCGATTCCATGCTCATGCCTTCCATGTTTAAATGGATGCACCTTAGAAGGTTGGGCACCTGGAGGGGACACAGATGAGGATGGAGCTGGCCCTGGAGAGCAGCCACCTCCTTGGCTCCATCCCTCTCTGCTGGTCTCAGGGGGGTTCAGGCGCCCGAGACACCTGGGTTAGGAGGGAGGGATGGAGGAGGAAGGTCTGGCAGGGCTCAAGGGTTGGGCCTCCAGCCCCAGACCACTTACGCCCATCAGCCAGGACTCAGGGGCCCTCAGGGCCACGTCCAACATGTTCCTCGCTGCCTTCTTGTCGAAGACACTGAACTCTTTCAGTGCTTCAATGGCCACACAGACGATGTCCGTCCTCTCCACAGGGTCCAGGTATCTTGCAACCACCTACAGGAGGAAGGAGGGGAGGAAGAGATGTCCCAGCAAGAGCCTGGCAGCGCTGGAGGCAACACAAGTGTCGGACACATGGGGGCAGGGGGTGATCCTCAAGTCATCCAGGCCTTGGCCAGCAGGGCTGGAGGTGCTGCTGGGACCTAGAGTGCAGCCTAGCTTGGGGACAGCAGGGACCTTCTCAGCAGGGAGCCCCTCTGAGTCTCCACGCCTTTGCTCCTCCAAGTCCCCTGTCAACACCTCACGAGTCCCAGCGACAGAGGAGCTCCTTACCATGGGCTCATCTCTGATGGGGAGAAAATCCATCACAGAGATGTCCTCAAGATCCTCCTGTGACTCTTCTCCTGTGTCATTTGCCATGGACCTGCCTAAAGAAGCAGGGAAGAGGCAGAAGGTTCAATAAGACAAAGCAGCTCGACAAGCAAGGTCAACGCTATCGTCACCATCCTTAATGTCTGATGACGCTTAGAGAGAAGCGGAGTTATCAGGAGATGTGGGTATGGAGGGATGAAACCCACCATGAGGTCTCTTACTTCTTTGCTTGTGGATGAAGTTGATCAAACAGTGAAGTGTTCTCAAAGCCAGACGTTGCACCTCTTTTGAGGAATACGGGAAAACAAAGAGATGACCGAGCAGTCGGCCCAGGAGGGGGATCTGCAGCCCTTCGAAGCAGACAGGGCTTGATTCCTCATCTGGGACCTGTGCGAGGGAGGCAGAAGAGGAGAAGGGTTGAGGGTTGCATCCCTGGAGAGTCAAGGCTTTGTCGGGCGATGCCGGCTCCGGCTCCCAGAGCAGCCAACGGGGCAGGAGCTCCACGCAGAGAGACCTTTGGTCACTCTGGTGGGCAGGGAGGGGACGTGGCCTGGCTGGAGGGTTCCTTGCTCCTCACCTGTGGAGTGGGGTTGGTCAGCAGAAGAATCAGCTTCTCAATCCTGCCCAGGGCCCTCTCGCGCACATGTGGTTCCCAGCAGCCAGTGAAGTTCAGAAGGGTCTGGGAAGAGAGAAAGTTCCCGTGAGCCCTGGGAGCAGATTTCTCCTCCAGGAGCTCCTGGGCTGGACTCATCCAGGCCATGAAGGCTTCCTCTGCTCTCCAGTGGGGACCCTGCCCTAGGTCACCATCAGCTGGCAGCCCCTGGTTGCCTGAGGAGCTGGGCACCCTCCCAGCAGCCCTCTCTCTGCCTGGCACGGAGGTGGGGACCATCCAGAGTGGACACCCCCTCCTTCCAGGGGGAGGAGCAGCCCCCTCAGAACCCAACTCCTCACAGACCCTGAAGACGTCCGTCAGCTCCTGGTTGAGCCTGGGGACCGGGATGATGCCCACCAACTTCTCCATCATCACATCCAGGATTTCCAGGGTCTGCAAAGAAGATAAAGAGTTGTGTCAGGGTGTCCCGCTGTCCCCCCCAGCACCGGGATCCCTTCTCCCAGTGCTGGGGTGGGACTGCTCCACGTCCCAAAGCGCGGAGCATCCCAGGCGGGTGACAGGAACATGAGAAGAGGACGAAGGTGTGAGGGTGGGTGAGTGAAGCTAAGCCCCTGCCTCACACCCCTGGTGGTGTCACAGCACAGGGCGGTCAGGGAGCAACTCGGAGGGCGTTGGGGGTTCCTGGGGCTCCTTCACCACTTGCTAGGCTGTACGGGTCACTGATGGATTCAGTCATATGGAAATCTGCATCGCTCACAGAGAAGGACACGACGGCTGACAGGCACGTTCGGAGCAGGAGCATCTCGTTACCCTCCAGCGCTCCCGGCAAGGAGCTGCGGAGAGAGAGGGAGAGGGACCCGTCAGGCTCTGGTGCTGGGAGGGGTGCCTTGAGGCCTCGTGCATATGGACGTGGCCCCCAGGGGTGATCAAGAGGGACGTTGAGGTACCTCAGCTCGATGATAGCACACATGGCTTTCTGCCACAGCTTCATCTGGAGTTGCTGGTCGGCACAATCCTCTTCAATCAGCTCCTGCAAAGGCCAATGAGGTGAGACCTGGCAACCAGCAGCACCCAGGGACACCAGGTCCTCACCACCCAGGGCCTCCAGAGCCTCCTAAACCTCTTTGAGCATTCCATCGCCACATGTTTTGAACCCCTCCATGGACGGAGACTCCACCGCTTCCCTGGGCAACCTCTTCCAATGCTTCTCATCTCCTTCCGCAACAACATCGTTCTGACATCCAATCTAAACCCCCCCTGGTGCCCCTTGAGGTCATTTCCCCTTGCCCTGCCCAAGGGTTGTCCTCTTCCTCCTCGCACCTTGATCTTCTCCACCACATTGAAGTCTCTTAACAAGCTGTAGTTCTTGCCGGTCTGGCACAGGGAGCCAGTGCACTCAAGGAACTGGAGCTTCTCGCTGCTTCCCTGCTACAAAGACCAAAGAGGGAGCGTGAGAGGGGGCCGCCCGTGGCCAGCAGGACCAGAGCAGCAGAGATGGAGACCTGGGAGAAGCAGCTCTGCCCAGGCAGCCAGGGGCAGGTTTACCTCCTCTGTGTCACGGGGGAAAGTGGAGATGAATTGCACGGTGTCCTCTTCGTTTTCAAAGATGGGCGACCACTCGGCATCTAAGAGAGGAGGAGAGCAGGGAGGCTGTGAGAGGGGGTGGTGGAAAGAGACAGGAGACTCCGCTGGGGACAGAACTGGCTGCCTGGAAAGCCCTCGTGACACCAGGTTGAGGGCAGGGAAGATCCCTGTCCCCCAGCATCGCTGCCTCTACCCCAGAGTTGGGTCCCTTCTGATCGCTCCAGCCCTGGGAGAAGTTGGAAGGGACCCACAAGGGTCCTCGACTCCTGTCCCTGCATAGGACAACTCCAAATCACGGAATGATGGAATGGTTGGCGTTGGAAGGGACCTTAAAGATGATCCAGTTGCAATCCACCGCCATGGGAAGGGACACCTCCCAGTGGATCAGGTTGCGCCATGTCCCATCCAACCTGGCCTTGAGCACGTCCAGGGATGTGTCAGCAGCAACATCTCCAGGCAGCCTTGGCCAGGTCCTCCCCAACCTCACAGGAGAGCATTTCTCCACAAGATCTCATCTCAATCTGCCCTCTTCCAGCTCAAAACCCTTCTACCTCATCCTGTCCCTCAACTCCCACATCAATAGCCCCTCCCCAGCTTTCCAGGAGCCCCTTTCCATATTGGAAGCTGCTCTAAGGTCTCCCCAGAGCCTCCTCCTGGATGGACAACCCCAACTCTCGTAACCTGTTCTCGTATGGGAGGTTCTCCAGCCCCCAGATCACCCTCGTGGCCTCCTCTGGACTTGGTCTCACAGATCCATGTCCTTCCTGTGCTGAGACCTCCAGAGCTGGACGTAGGACTCCAGCTGAGGTCTCACCAGAGAAGAGGAACAGAATCCCCTCCCCGACCCCGGTGTCCAGCCCTGCCCAGCCCACCAGGACCCTTCACTCACAGATCACCATGGCCATGACGGAGGTCACCGCATTTTGCAGTGGGGCAGAGCTGCTCCTCTTGGGAGCGTTATTCTCCTGCCAGGCCAGCCTGGGTCTGCAGGGAGGTCTCGTGGCCATCGTTAGGGACGGAGGTCCCAGAGGGCTCCAGAGGAGTCCTGGGGGTCCTAGAAAGATCTTGGGGTGTTCTAGAGGGATTCTGGGTGGCTCTAGAGGGGTACTGGGCATCCTAGAAGGCTTGTAGAAGACCCTAAATGGATCCTCGGGGGCTCTAGAGGATTCCCGGGGTCTCAAAATAGGTCCCAAGGGGCTCTAGAATGGTCAGGGGAGTCACTAGATGGGTCCTTGGGTTCTAGAAGGGTCCTAGAAGGCCTTCAAGGGGTCCCGGTGGGTTCAAGAGGGGCCCTGAGGGTCTCTAGAAGGGTCCTGGTGGTCCTAGAAGGTACGTAGAAAGCCTTAAAGGGACACAGGGACCTCTAGGATATTCCTGAGGGTCATAGAGAGGTCCTAGGGGGATCTAAAGGGGTCCCAGGGGAGTCTAGATGGGTCCCGTGGGTCTCTAGATGGGTTCTGAGATTCCTAAAATGGTCCTAGAAAAACTTTAAAGGTCCCACTGGGCTCAAGAGAGGTTCCTTTCATCCTAGAGCGGAACTAGAAGGTCTTAAAGGGGATCCAAGAAGCTCTAGAGAGTTCCTGTGGGTCCTAGTGGGGTCCTAGAAGGCTCTTAATGGGGACCCAGGGGGATCTAGAATGGTCCTGGGCAACTAGAAATCAGGTTGGCAAAGTCCGTGAAAGAGAACAAAAAATCTTTCTATAAATATATAAATAATAAAAGGAGAACTAGGGAGACCATACAGTCCCTTTTGGACACAGAGGGAACAGTGACAGGGGATGAGGAGAAGGCTGAGGTACTTAATGCCTTCTTTGCCTCGGTCTTTAAGATTCAAGAAAGCTCTTCCCTCTGTGTACAAACCCCGGAACTAGAGGAGCAAAATGAGTCTCCCATGATCCCAGAGGAGGTGGTCAGAGCCTTGCTTGCCCAACTGGACACCCACAATGCTATGGGACCAGACAGGATTCACCCAAGGGTATGGAGGGAACTGGTGGATGTACTGGCCAAACCCCTTTCCATCATCTTCCAACAGTCCTGGAAGACTGGGGAGGTTCCACTGGACTAGAGGTTGATGTTGTGCCCATCTACAAGAAGGGTCACAGGGAGGATCAAGGCAACTCCAGGCCAGTCAGTCTGACCTCAGTGCCAGGGAAAGTCATGGAACAGGGGATCTTGAGAGCTATTATGAAACACATGCAAGAGAACCGGGTGATCAGGCCCAGTCAACATGGGTTCACAAAAGGCAGGTCTTGCCAAACTAACCTGATCACCTTCTATGACCAAGTCACTAGGCTGCTGGCTGAGGGAAAGGCTGTGGATGTGGTCTTCCTGGACTTGAGTAAAGCCTTTGACACAGTTTCTCACAGCATTCTGCTACGGAAACTGTCACCTCTGACCTGTACAGGCACACACACTCCTGGGTAGAAAACTGATTGGCTGGAGGGTCCAGAGAGTGGTGGGAAATGGAGTTAACTCCAGTTGGAGATCAGTGACAAGTGGGGTTCCCAAGGGTTCAGTGCTGGGTCCAGCCCTGTTCAATGTCTTCATCAATGACCTGGATGAAGGTATCGAGTGCTCCCTTAGCAAGTTTGCCACTGACACAAAGCTGTGTGGAAGTGTGGATCTGCTGGAGGGTAGGGAGGCTCTGCAAAGGGACCTAAACAGGCTGGACCGTTAGGCAGAGTCCAATGGCATGAGATTTAACAAGGCCAAATGCCGGGTCCTGCACTTGGGCCACAACAACCCTGTGCAGAGCTACAGACTGGGAGAAGCCTGGTTGGAAAACTGCCAGGAGGAGAGGGACCTGGGGGTGTTGGTCGACAGCCGACTGAACATGAGCCAGCAGTGTGCTCAGGTGACCAAGAAGGCCAATGGCATCCTGGCTTGGATCAGAAATGGTGTGACCAGCAGGGCCAGGGAGGAGATTCTCCCTCTGTGCTCAGCACTGGTGAGGCCGCTCCTTGAATCCTGTGTTGAGTTCTGGGCCCCTCAGCACAAGAAGGACGTTGAGGCTCTGGAGTGAGTCCAGAGAAGAGCAACAAAGCTGGTGAAGGGGCTGGAGAACAGGCCCTATGAGGAGTGTCTGAGAGAGCTGGGGGTGTTTAGCCTAGAGAAGAGGAGTCTGAGAGGAGACCTCATTGCTCTCTACAACTACCTGAAAGAAGGTTGTGGAGAGGAGGGAGCTGTGCTCTTCTCCCAAGTGCCAGGGGACAGGACAAGAGGGAATGGCCTCAAGCTCTGCCAGGGGAGATTTAGGCTCAAGATTAGGAGGAAGAAAATTTTAACAGAAAGGGTGATTGGGCACTGGAATAGGCTGCCCAGGGAGGTGGTTGATTCACCTTCCCTGGGGGTGTTTAAGGCATGGGTGCATGCTCCACAGCTCCACAGTCCCTCACCTCCCTGTTCCCCCAGCTCCACAGCCACTCAGCTCCCTGGACCCTCCAATCCACAGTCCCTCAGCTCCCTGTTCCCTCCAACCCACAGTCCTTCAGCTCCCTGTTCCCTCAGCTCCACAGCCACTCAGCTCCCTAGACCCTCCGATCCACAGTCCCTCAGCTTCCTGTTCCCTCAGCTCCACAGTCCCTCAGCTCCCTGGACCCTCCAATCCACAGTCCTTCAGCTCCCTGTTCCCTCAGCTCCACAGCCACTCAGCTCCCTGGACCCTCAGATCCACAGTCCCTAAGCTCCCTGTTCCCTCAGCTCCACAGTCCCTCAGCTCCCTGGACCCTCCGATCCACAGTCCCTCAGCTCCCTGTTCCCTCAGCTCCACAGCCACTCAGCTCCCTGGGCCCTCAGCAACACGGCCCCTGAGCTCCCTCGTCCCTCAGTTGCAAGGCCCCTCTGATCCACAGTCCCTAGGCTCCATGACCCCTCAGCTCCCAGGTCCCTCAGCTCCACGGTCCCTCAGCCCCCTGGCCTATAGTTCCTGCTGCAACCAATATAGTCGGCGTGGGATGAATGCAAACTACGATGATAGCCAGAGACAGAATTGCATTTTATTTCAGAGATGGGGCGTCGGTCTCGACACAGCCATATGTAATAAATTTGCCAGTAGCATTATCAGGGCGAGATGTGTTATCTCAAATGGGAGCACGATTGGTATCAGATTTTGGGGAGCGACCACAGATGAGCAGCCGGACATGCCTGTACTAAAACTCACATGGCTCGTTAAGTCTCCCGTATGGGTAGATCAGTGGCTGCTGCCTCATGACAGGCTGCAGATAGCGACACAATCAGTTGATGAGCAATTAAAAGTAGGACACATAAAATAGTCAAATAGTCCATGGAACTCTCCAATTCTTACTATTCCAAAAAAGTCCAGTAGATGGCGCTTGTTACATGATCTTAGAGCCATCAATGCTGTTATGCAGGACATAGGCTTAGGGTTTGGAGTAAACTCTAGGGGACTTCAAGCCTTACAAGTATGGCAAATCATAGAATCATAGAACAACCAGGTTGGAGGAGACCCACCGGATCATCGAGTCCAACCATTCCTATCCACTAAACCATGTCCCTCAGGACCTCATCCACCAGTCCCTTAAACACCTCCAGGGAAGGAGAGTCAACCCCCTCCGTGGGCAGCCTCTGCCACTGCCCAATGACCCTTTCTATGAACATTTTTTTCCTAAACTCTAGCCTAAATCTCCCCTGGTGGAACTTGAGGCCATTGCCTCTTGTCCTGTCCTCTGGCACTTGGGAGAAGAGCCCAGCTCCCTCCTCTCTACAACCTCCCCTCAGGTAGTTACAGAGAGCAATGAGGTCTCCACTCAGCCTCCCCTTCTCCAGGCTAAACACCCCCAGCTCTCTCAGCCGCTCCTCATAAGGCCTCATAATGCCATCCCAGCACCCCAAGAGGGTTAACTGGCATCAGCTGAGCTCTGATTTTGTGACCTTGGCTGCAGGCAGCTCTCCAGTGACAGCAGCTTGAGAAAGGCCTTCAGGATCACATCCAGCTTCAGGCTGCTTCACACCTCCAAAAAGAAGGACCAAGTCTTCCAAAGTAGAGGACTCCAAGGGGAACAAACCTTTGCCCCTACCCTTCTCTACAACTTCTTCCCAACCAGCATGCTGGGAAATGGAGCATCTGGAGCCAGAGGGTGGAGGACGTCCCTGAGATCAGATACACAACCAGGCCACACTGGCCCTGAGCAAACAGCCCTTGAGGGGCTGAGGAGAAGGGAGGAGGCAGCAGGCGGGAGAGCTGTGGGCAGGGGAGAGCCAGGGGAGCAGAGATGTTGCAGGGAAGGCAAAGCTCTAAAGATATTAGGGCTGTGGGAGGAGGTCAAGGACAAACAAAGAGAGAGGTGGAAGCGGCAGAGCCAGCGAGAGGAGCAGTGGAGATGCTGAGATGGCTCAGAGGTGTAGGGGTAGGAGGGGGAATGAGGAGTGCAATGCTACAAGGAAAGGACACCACAAAGTCCTCGGGCATTGCTCTTCTTTAATGTTTGCTTTGTCTGGATCCCTTGAACTGGCCAAGCCTTGACTTCTGAGAGACTTCCTTGGAAACATGTTTCTGAAAGGAAAACAAAACAACAAACCAAATCCATTCAAAATTCCAGGGAGTTAAAACATGCCCAAGGTATCGCATCCCTAAGAAAATTCATCTCCCCTCCTGCTTGGGTGTCAAAGAGACAGGACACACTGACGGACTAAGGGAAGAAGTTGTAATTCCCATTCTTTCTCCTTCTCCACACTGATCCTCACTGTGGATCCAGCTGAGAAAGGACACAAGGGAATGCTTTCACCCACAGCAAACGTGCAGCCTAAGGAACCACTGTCACACCACTGGGTCAGCAGTGTTCACACAATTCCTGGAGAGAACAGGAGAGCCCTGGGCTGTAAATAACAAAAGATCTCTAGCCTCTGACTGTGAACAGACTTGGAAAATTATTTCTTTCCTACTCGGAAATCAGTGACCCTAAACAGGCCCTGTGTCACATCTCAAAGTCAGACAAAATTACTTTCTCTCCAAACCAGACCACGCTCAGCAATTCCTTCTGCCCTGAGTTGGAATCAAGGTAAAAGCCTCCTTGCTCGGCCTCTGCCAAACACACTGGCCAATGTGCCCAGGTGGAGAGAGCCCTGCCTGAAGAGCCAGGAAATGAGGTGCCCTCAACTATTGCCTCCCTCTCAGTCTGGGAGAGCAGACGGATTCGCTCTAACAGGTCTGTGTCATTGGTATGTTGGGGCTTCCAGAGCTGAACACAGGCTCACCAGAGCGGAGCACAGGGCCAGAATCCCCTCCCTCGCTGGTCCCACTGCCTTGGACACAGCCCAGGACACTGCTGGTTTCTGGGCTGCAGGTGCATCCATCACTGGTGCTTCTCATCCCGTCATGTTTCTTGGGGGCTGAGGTCAGAATTGACACAAACAAATTGTTTCAGACACTTAATCTAAACCACTTTCCTCATCATCTGAATTTTGCCTGTCTGGTCTGAAATGAGGCCAGTGCCAGTGCCAGCCACAAACCACCCCCAGTCGTCACAGGCACTGTCAGAACCACCTAAGGAACTGAACCAGAAGCTCAGCCTGATCCCCTGGGCCAGGGAACCACCAGCACAACCCAGAAGGTGCAGCAAAAGCTGACGCTCCCCTGGGGGAACTGGTGGGGTACCAGTTCTCACCAGTGGGATACAATGTCCTAGCTCCACCAAGCACTGGGATTTTTAACCAGTTTCCAGCCAGAACTCCTCCTAGTTCTGGCTGCACTCGGAGTGTGTTGTGTGCAAGTCCCCATTCTAAACTTTGCCTCACACTGAACCGTAGCTGCTTCCTTCAGGACAAGCTTTGAAGCAGATCTTCATTCAGACTGGCTCATAGAATCATAGAATCATAGAATCATAGAATCACCATGTTGGAATGACCCATCGGATCATCAAGTCCAACCATTCCTATCAAACACTAAACCATGTCCTTCAGGACCTCGTCTACTCTGCCTTAAACACCTCCAGGGAAGTGGAATCAACCACCTCGCCTCACAGAATCACAGAACAACCAGGTTGGAAGGGACCCATCGGATCTTTTAGTCCAACCATTCCTATTCTAACACTAAACCAAGTCCCTCAATACCTCATCCACCCGTGTCTTAAACACCTCCAGGGAAGGTGACTCAACCACCTCCCTGGGCAGCCTATTCCAATGCCCAATGACCCTATGCGTGAAAAACCTCCTCCTAATCTCCAGCCTAAATCTCCCCTGGTGGAGCTTGAGGCCATTCCCTCTCGTCCTGTCCCCTGGCACTTGGGAGAAGAGCCCAGCTCCCTCCTCTCCACAACCACCTTTCAGGTAGTTGTAGAGAGCAATGAGGTCTCCTCTCAGCCTCCTCTTCTCCAGGATAAACACCCCCAGCTCTCTTAGCTGTTCGTCATAAGGCCTGTTCTCCAGCCCCTTCACCAGCTTTGTTGCTCTTCTCTGGACTCACTCCAGAGCCTCAACATCCCTCTTGTGCTGAGGGGCCCACAACTGAACACAGGATTCAAGGAGCAGTCTCACCAGTGCTGAGCACAGAGGGAGAATAACCTCCCTGGCCCTGCTGGTAGCACCATTTCTGATCCAAGCCAGGATGCCATTGGCCTTCTTGGCCACGTGGGCACACTGTTGGACCATGTTCAGTCAGCTGTCAACCAACACCCCCGGGTCCTTCTCCTCCTGGCAGCTTTCCAGACAGACTTCTCCTAGTCTGTAACTGCACAGGGTTGTTGTGCCCCAAGTGCTGGACCCGGCATTTGGCCGTGTTAAACCTCATCCCATTGGTCTCTGCCCAGTGGTCCAGCCTGTTCACATCCCTTTGCAGCCTCTCAACCCTCCAGCAGATCGAAACTTCCACACAGCTTAGTGTTATCCGCAAACTTGCTAAGGGAGCACTCTATGCCTTCATCCAGGTCATTGATGAAGACACTGAACAGGGCTGGACCCAGCAGTGAACCCTGGGGAACCCCACTTGTCACTGACCTCCAGCTGTTCAACCCGAAACAGCACATGCTGTCTCCAGGAGCTTCTGATCCAAAGAGCTTTCTCAGGTCTTCTAAGTCCGGAGATGGGACAGGAGAGCCTGAGATCTCTAGAAGGAGAAGGCAGGACACTTGAATCCAATTGCAGCTCTTGCTCTGGGAAGACCTAACACAAGATTATTACTAAGGGACTGCTTAGCAGAAAAAAGAGCTGTTCAAATATTCCCTCATCAGTTAAAGAGCCTGTCACTGGCTGATCACTGCCACCAACCCATTCCTTCCAGAAGCTCCTCCTCTGGCCAGCACAGAACATCTCTGCCACAGTCACTGCTCCCTCTGTGGGGAGAAGTGAGCATAAATCCCAGGAGTGCATTTTTCCCTCCCTAAGGTCACCCACAACAGAAGCACAGGGATTTTCCATCCCTACAGAGAAGTTTCCTACATCCCTTGAAGCAACATCAGTTGCCCGGAGCTGAAGGAGCTTTAGGCATCTGTGCAAAGGAATGTTGCACCAAGGACCCTGGGCAGGGGGAAGCCTTTCAGAGCACACTCTAGGAGCCCCAGAAAAGCAGAGTTTTAAGTGCGGAGTGGGAACTCCTGTTGTCCATGAGCTGTACATTTCTCCTACCCGATTTCCTGACCCCATGCAGAAGGAGGACTTATTGACCACCTCTCTGGCTAAAAGTTCCCTCACTTTCTGGTATTTAACCCATTGTAGAAACAACCTCTGAATGTCATGTGCATCCATACACCAAACACAGATATGGGCAAAACCCACCTCCTTGGTTTTCAAATGTCAGTCCCTGGTTCTTCTCTGCAGTTTTCTCTGGAGATGGTTCCTGGGCTCAAGGACACTTCTCCACTCCCAACTCGACGCTGACTCGACTCGCATGGAATGCATCCACCTGTTGATTCCTTCCCCCTGGAGCTGTGTGTTGTTAATCAGCACCTGAAAGGGTCCCTTCCAGCTCCCTGGAACTTCCGCTCTCCCACGTCTTGATGTTGATGCAGTCTCTTGGCTGGAAGGGGCATCTTGGAGAATCTGAAGCAAGAGGCTCAGCACAAGTTACACTCTGCCCCAGGTCATTCACTGATTACCCAACAACAGGAGAGAAGATTCTAGCTCTGTTTCTCAGCACTGCTCAGCACTGACTCTATCAGAGTCTCCTCATGGCACTAAAGAGGCAGAGACCCTGCCTTCCCCCTCCTGTTGTCCTGCTGTACCTGGGCAGCTCTGTGGGACAACACCTTTGGAGTGAAGCTCTCCTTCCAGCACAGTTCAATGTTGTTGCAGCACAGAAAGCAGAAGGGGCTCTCCTCGGTCCATGCCCTGGAAATACAACAGGCTGTGATCACAGAGCCCATGCTTATGGCTGCTTTGAATCTGCTTGGTCAGGGCTGCAGCTTTGACTTACTCTCTGCTCTCCCAGGCTGTGACTGCTCCTCTCATGTGTGGAGTTGTTTGATTTGTTTGTCTGTCTCTGTTAAAGAAATGGCACACGTGATGGCCAAGTGAATCTGCTCCATGCTGAGTGGGTCCCCCTAGTCCTGGGAGCTATGCCAACCGTTCTCCTTCTCTCCTCTTCCTTTGACACAGACACCCCAAAAGCAGGAGAGTTGGGACCTGCCTTCAGCAGGGTTCCTGCCCTGAAGCACAAAGGCTGTGCGGAAAGGGTTTGCTCGATTCCAGCCTTTGCAAGCCCAGGCTGTTGCGCTTGGGCAATGTTTCTGGCCTTGGAGGGTGGTTTGGTGGCCTCCGTTGCCAGTGGGCTTGTTGAGCAGCAGTGCTGGTGAAGGAAGAGCATTTGGAAAAACTGAGAGGATGTTGGGATTTTGGGATCAATAGGCTCCTTTTAATTCCCCCCCATCACCTGTGGCAGGTTCTGGAGTACATCATCTACCCCAGATGCCAAGAATCTCTGGGGAGACACTGTGCTCCCAGCAGCCTGGAGGGTCAGCGACCCAGGGCTTGAAGACATCCTGAGCTGCTGTGAGGGAAATAGTGGGGTGAGAGGCAGTGGTTGTGGAAGGGTTCAGGTGCCTTTTCAGCACAGATGGCAGGTGAGAAGGCGGAGGCTTTCAGCAGCCCAGACAGAGCAGAGGCTCTGTAGGGGAAATAGGGATTCCCTCTTGGGTCCCCAGGAGCACTCAGGAAGCTCCCTTCCCTCAGTGTCTGCCTTGTAAAACTTCAGAAAGGACTCTGGAAGTTATTGATTTGATTGTGCTCCTTTGCCACAGAATTGCTGCTTTCTGTGGTAGGGGCCGGTTCCCGTGGATACCTGCTGCAGCCTTGTGACACGTCCCCAATTGTGATGAAGTTGCTGAGGTGTGTCCAGGCTCAAGGCAGGAGCAGGTCAGAGCAAGGGTGACCTTGTGCAGGACAGTTGGTTAGCCTTGGGTCTCCCAAAAGCTTTCCGCTTGCCTGAGATACAAGAGTCAAAGTGCTTGCTCGTGATCGCTAGGCTTCAAAGCCATGCCGGGGAAGCGCCGAGTCTCCGACATGGACAAAAGCCTCTTGGACTTTTCCTCGCAGTTTGAGGAAAAGGAAGAGGAAGAAGCATTTAAAGAATGTAAAATGCCCTTTGAGTGGTACCTCTCCTACGACCAACCCCAGAAAAAGAAGAAGAAAAAGGTCAGATCTGCTGTGGCAGCTGGGGAGAAAGGCCAGGGGCACAGCACAGGCAATGAAGCCAAAGAGAGTGTGAACAGCCCAAGGCAGAAAAGCCCAGGCCACCAGCAATCAAGGGAGGAAAAGGCAGAGAAGAAACAAGCAGAGCCTCCTAATCCAAAGCAGGTAAAGTTGTGGAGGTCTGAAGGGGAAGAAAGAAGTTGGGATGTGCTCCTCTCACTCCCGTGCCCTCCAGGGCTTCTCAGTTTTCCCCCTGGAGATGTCCCATTGCACTCTAGAGCTGTGACTCTGGGTTCCTGCTGGGAGACACTCTCTCTTCCCTGTGCCTGTGCGGCAAGCAGGGCTTTGTTCTGTTAAGAGTGGAACTCTGCTGGGGAAGTTGGCAAACAGGGATGGGGAAAATGCTTTTTGAAAAATGACAGGCAAAGTCAAAGAGAAGCCCTTCTGCTCCAGACTCCTAGGGAAGCAGATTGGACATCAGGCACTGGGTTGGTGTAGAGAAATCTCACCCTGCGAGTCAATGTCAAAGGCAGCCGAATATGCGGTGCACCTCCACCTGCCAGGGAGAGAGCCACACCTCTCCTTGCCAGTAGGTGTGCTTCTCTCAAACAGACCTTTTTGATCTCTAGTGCTGTTGCACTTTGGTTAACTAAATGTGCTGCTCTCCAGAACGGAGGGAGAAATGGGAGAACTGGTGTTATGTTAGGATGCAGCCTGTTCTAGGAGAGACCTTCTCTGGTGGAAGCTTGACAAAGGAGTCACAGTTGTGTACATGGTCAATACCACATGGGGCCAGGGTTGCTACACCAAGAGGGTCTAAGATGTCAGCCTTGTTCTTCCCAAAGGGGCTTTCTAATATTTGCAGCCTTTGACAATCCAGGCTTGCCATCCAGTCAAAGAAGTGCCTCACATCCAAGTTGTTTGTTTCCCTCAGCTGGTAAAGTTTCCCTCTCTTCCCCCACAGTGGAGGATTTTGCAGGAGGCAGGGTGGAGAAGAAGAGGCAGCACAGGGCAATGAATGTTTGAGATGAAGGCAACCTTTCTGCCACCTTTCTCTTGTGGAGTTTCTCCAGGTCTTTGCATTATTGGTCTGACTTGGGTTCTTGCCAGAGGCCTCTAGTGCTGAACCCCGTATGACCTTTGGCTCATAGAATCCTGGAAGATATTGGATTGTAAAGGACCTTAATGATCACCTCATTCCAAGCTGTCTGCCATTGGCTGGAATGCTTTCCACTAGACGAGGTTGCTCCAAGCCTCATGTAAGCCTTGAACACCTCCTGGCATGGGACTTGTTGGTGCCTTCTCCTTTCCAGCCTAAAGTAGCCCAACACTCTCAGCACATCCTAACAGGGGAGATGCTCTGGGAGCATGTGCATGGCTGATGGAGCATGTCCAGGAGGTGTAGGTGGCTCTTGTGGGACACTGCAGAGTGAGTCAGATCCAAGGTTTGGCTTTGTGGTCTTGACAGGTGAGACTGAGCCACAGAAACGATGCCAACGTGCAGACCCCCGGGAGGGTGTTCCCTGGGACACTGATTCCTGTACCAGGCTGATCAGCATTGAGTGGCTGATTCTAAATATCAAACCAAATGCACCTCAGGGCCATTTGGATGCCATCAGGACGGAACATTCCCCTGCATTCTCCTCTTACTTCCATGGACATCCTTTTCTTCCAGATCCTTTTTCATGCCGTACCAGAGGTACCAGACATCCCACTGCCCCCGATCCAGGCAGATGAGGACTCTCTTCCTTCAGCTGGGACTGCTGCCCGGTCCCAGAGAAAAAGGAAAGGTACGTGGGGCAGGAAAAGAGGTCAGCAATGGGCCAGCCGCTCTTTGTTGGAGGGAGCAGGCTGTGATCATGTCTTCCTGTTGGGCTCTGACGTTCTGCCTCTGATGCCCAGAGTGCCAGAAAAAAAGGGGGCGGCTTTGCCACGTGCTCTAGCAGAAACGAGAAAGATCCTTTGTTGACCCTGTCGGAGGCTTGGGCTTTGGTCTTGCCCCTCTGGATGTAGGTTGTGGCGCTCTTTGAGAAGGTTTGGCCCTTTCCATCCCTTCTGGGTGACTCCCATCTGTCTCTCCTGTGCTCTTGAGGAGGGTGGGCTCTCCATTTTCCTCTTCTCTCCTCAGTCCAAGCCTTTCCCTTTACAGCAGAGTCCTTGCCAGAGGAGGACTGCGAAGCAGGATTTATAGGTGTCAGGACATACTCAAAGACAAGAGTGTATTCTGGCTCTAAAACTGCCCGTGCCCCAAGGATGACGGCCCTGTCTCAGCAGAGTGCTGGAGCCATCTCTAACAACACTGCACGTAAGTCCCTTCCTCAACTGTCTTCAAATCATCTTCCCACGCACATCTATTCCAGTCTGAGTCACTTGGTTGTCTGCTGTCCAGCAGCATCTGGCTCAGAGCATCTCAACACTTGGCTGCCCCTGATCACAAGGCAAGCTAAAAGGGATGAGAGACACCTTGATGGATCCTCTGGCACTTCTTCCCTTGGGGAAAATGGTGCCTGACAACCACTAAAGCTCTTGCACCCGCGGCTCCTTTCTCCTTGCCCACTGTGGTGCCTGCAGCACTGCTCTTTCTCCCCTGCCTTTCAGGGGAACGAGCGCTTTCCTTGGCAAGGCAGATGCAAGATCAAGACTTTGTGCATCTTGCTTCTCCGTAGCTGTGTCAAGAGCAGGAGGCAGGACTGGAGAGATGCACCCGAGAATACAGCCACTCCCAAGCCCTTCTGGCCACAGTCACACTGGCAGCAGTGAGGAGCAGTCCTGTAGTCGCCCCCACACCTGCGGCACCCATTCTGCCCTTGATTCAAGGAGCACCTTCTCCTCCCAGAAGCACAGGAAACCACCAGCAAAGAGTAAGTACAAAGTGCACAACATCCATGTGCTCTCCTAGAGCTCCTCTTTGACAAGCGTACAAAGCTGCTGCTTTTGTTCTGAGAGCAAGCCAGGGGATGCAGGAGGGTTGCCGTTGCTGGCCTCTCCCCACTCTTCTGCCAATGTGACAGGTCATGATGGGAGAGCCCACACTGACTCCTGCCTTCCAGCTGCTTTTCCAGAGCTGCAGCTTTGACTTGTTTTCCACTCTCCCAGCCTGTCACTGCTACTTTCATTCGAGGTTTTGCCTTTTGGTTTTTTCTTTTGTTTTTTTTTTTTTTTTTTTAATTGTTTGATTTGTTTGTTTCTTTCTCTGTTGCAGAAGTGCCCCCACTGATGGCCAAGACTATCAAAGACTACAAAAAACTGTTGTCTCGCAGATAAGCCTACTGAGCACCTCTGGGTCTTCCCAAACACGAGAAAATGTGAAGTATTGGCCTGGGCTGCGAGTGAAACATCCAGAGATTACTTATTATTTCACCTCTTAATAAATGAGAAGATTGTTTTCATTCCTATTTCACCCTTCTGCCCTGCTGCTATTATTTGTGCTGCTCCCAGTAGTCTCTGCTCTCCCATCCAGTTCGAGGGCAGCCGCTGCAACTTCAGCTGGTAGGAATGTGCCTGTCTGAGGGGACCCTCAGGCTGTCATGGGAAACTCTCCCCAGGATTTGTACCTGCTGGGCCCAAATTGCCACCTGGACTCTCTGGGACAGCTGCTCAGGGAGCTTCTGGCAAGCACCAGTTCCTCAGGCTTTGAAAGCACTTGCCTGGGGTTGGAGGGAAGTGAAGAATGGACAGCAGTTTGGCCTTAATGCCTGTGTGCTTGAGAGCAGGAGTTCCAAAAGTGTGCTTGTCCTTAAGGCCCGAGGAACCGGAGCTCTAGGAGGAAAGTATGTCTGGTGGCCCTTGTAGACCATAATGCTCGGCTTGGTGGAAGTATGGGGAGATGGCTGGAGCAGAGCTCCTCTTGGGAGGTCAGAGTTGCATGTTTGTGATCTCAGGTTGCCTCTCTGGGGCTGTAGTGGGGAGCTGGACACATCTGTGCATTTGCTTTTTCATGGCCAAACCTACTGAGGGGAAGATTCCCACCTGGGGTTTCTATCTTGTTGGAAACAAGCACTGGGTGGAGCTCAATGGACTGATTTAGGGAGTGAGAGCACCTCTCTGGCAGCGCTCAGCATTGTGGCAAGATTGGCAAGGGGAGGGGAGAGCTTCTCCTGTCCCAAGCCATCTGTTCTGCCGCAGGATTGCAGTCGAGAGGGAAAAGTTGCTGTGAGTGGATGCTTCTTGTGGTGGCAGCTTTTGAGAAGCTCTGTGCTGCCTTTCTGTGACTGCCAAATCCCAAGCTGGTTGAGCTGCCTGTGTACGCTAACTGGAGGAAAGCTTGCTGGGAAGAGTCCTCCCTGGAGGTCTCTAGGAAAATTCCTCTGTGCTTCCGGCTTCTCTCTTTTTCTCTCTTTTGTTTTCCTCTCTTTCCATCTTTCTTCCACTGTGAACACCCGTCTGCTCTTTATTTGGACTCTTCCTCTTTGGATGGAGTCACTGGAGCTTTGAGGAAAGGGGATCAGTGCGAGGGTTGAGAAGCACCTTGGGTGGCACTGCCCAAATGCCACTGGATGAAGGCTGCAGCCGGACACTGGGATGCAGGATTGCCCAGGGCGTGGCTGCTATGTGCTGCCGTCCCTTACCTCTGCAAGCAGTGTAAAAGTGAGCCAATAGACACTTTTTCATTTTGGTATCAGGTACATGTAAGTTTGCTCATGGGCAACCTGGTTTATTTCAAAAGAGACTCTCCACTTGCTCCTGTGTGGCTAGAAGGGGGCAGGGCAGTGGTAGCAGAGGGTGAAAGCTTTCCTACACACCACAGCACAGAGCCTCTGAACAATAGCTGCTCTTTTATTTTCCTAACAGATAATTTAATACTTGGTGCTCTCTATGTAAAAAACGCCATATAGGAATGGTTGGTCTCAATGATAGAGCAACCGGGTTGGAAGAGACCCACCGCATCATCGAGTCCAACCATTCCTATCAAACACAAAATAATATCCTTCAGTCCCTCATCCACCTGTCCCTTACACACCTCCAGGGAAGGTGAATCAACCACCTCCCTGGGCAGCCTCTGCCAGTGCCCAGTGACCCTTAGTGTAAAAAACTTCCTCCTGATGTCCAGCCTAAATCTCCCCTGGCGGAGCTTGAAGGCCATTCCCTCTCATCTTGTCCCCTGTCACTTGGGAGAAGAGGCCTCGACATGCTTCTTGTGGTGAGGGGCCCAGAACTCAACACAGGATTCAAGGAGAAGTCTCACCAGTGCTGAGTCCAGAGGGAGAATAATAATAATCTCCCTTGACCTCCTGGTCACACCATTTGTAATCGAAGCCAGGATGCCATTGGCCTTCTTGGCCACCTGGGCACACTGCTGCCTCATGTTCAGTCGGCTATCGACCAACATCCCCAGGTTCCTCTCCTCCTTGCAGATTTCTAGACAGACTTCTCCCAGTCTGTAGCTCTGCATAGGGATGTTGTGCCCCAAGTGCAGGACCTGGCATTTGGCCTTGTTAAACCTCATCACACTGGACTCAGCCCATGGATCCAGCCTGTTCAGATCCCTTTGGAGCCTCCCTGCCCTCCAGTAGATCCACACCTCTACCCAGCTTTGTGTCAGCTGCAAACTTGCTAAGGGAGCACTCGATGCCTTCATCCAGGTCATGGGTGAAGACATTGAACAGGGCATTGAGCCCTGGAGAACCCCACTTGTCACTGGCCTCCAGCTGGATTTAACACCATTTCCCACCACTCTCTGGGCCCTCCAGCCAACCGGTTTTCTACCCAGGAGAGTGTGCGCCTGTCCAGGCCAGAGGTGACAGTTTCCGTAGCAGAGTCCTGTGGGAAACTTTGTCAAAGGCTTTACTCAAGTCCAGGAAGATCCATCCACAGCCTTTCCCTCATCCAGCAGCTGAGTCACTTTGTCCTAGAAGGCAATCAGGTTAGTTTGGCAGGACCTGCCTTTTGTTAACCAATATTGACTGGTCCTGATCACCCAGTTCTCATGCGTGTGCTTCATGATAGCTCTCAAGATCCCCTGTTCCACGACTTTCCCTGGCACTGAGGTCAGACTGACTGGCCTGATGTTCCCCGGATCCTCCCTGTGACCCTTCTTGTAGATGGGCACAACATCAGCCTCTAATCCAGTGGAACCTCCCCAGTCTTCCAGGACTGTTGGAAGATGATGGAAAGGGGTTTGGCCAGTACATCCACCAGTTCCCTCAATACCCTTGGGTGAATCCTGTCTGGTCCCATAGACTTGTGGGTGTCCAGTTGGTCAAGCAAGGCTCTGACCACCTCCTCTTGGATCATGGGAGACTCATTTTGCTCCTCTAGTTCCGGGGTTTGTACACAGAGGGAAGAGCTTTCTTTAATCTTAAAGACCGAGGCAAAGAAGGCATTAAGTACCTCAGCCTTCTCCTCATCCCCTGTCACTGTTCCCTCTGTGTCCAAAAGGGACTGTATGGTCTCCCTAGTTCTCCTTTTATTATTTATATATTTATAGAAAGATTTTTTGTTCTCTTTCACGGACTTTGCCAACCTGATTTCTAGTTGCCCAGGACCATTCTAGATCCCCCTGGGTCCCCATTAAGAGCCTTCTAGGACCCCACACGGACCCACAGGAACTCTCTAGAGCTTCTTGGATCCCCTTTAAGACCTTCTAGTTCCGCTCTAGGATGAAAGGAACCTCTCTTGAGCCCAGTGGGACCTTTAAAGTTCTTCTAGGACCATTTTAGGAATCTCAGAACCCATCTAGAGACCCACGGGACCCATCTAGACTCCCCTGGGACCCCTTTAGATCCCCCTAGGACCTCTCTATGACCCTCAGGAATATCCTAGAGGTCCCTGTGTCCCTTTAAGGCTTTCTACGTACCTTCTAGGACCACCAGGACCCTTCTAGAGACCCTCAGGGCCCCTCTTGAACCCACCGGGACCCCTTGAAGGCCTTCTAGGACCCTTCTAGAACCCCAGGAGCCATCTAGTGACTCCCCTGACCATTCTAGAGCCCCTTGGGACCTATTTTGAGACCCCGGGAATCCTCTAGAGCCCCCGAGGATCCATTTAGGGCCTTCTACAAGCCTTCTAGGATGCCCAGTACCCCTCTAGAGCCACCCAGAATCCCTCTAGAACACCCCAAGATCTTTCTAGGACCCCCAGGACTCCTCTGGAGCCCTCTGGGACCCCTTTGGTGCCTTCTACTTGATTTGATTTGACTGCGCAACAGGGGAATATTGACAACCGTCCCCTTATTCCTGGATGTGAAAGCTCTGGAATTGTAGAAGCTCTTGGAGACAGTGTGAAAGGTTGTGGTAGGACCCCTTGTGACATCACAAGGGGGAACCACCCCCCTCCCCCCCGACCCTGGAGAGCTAAGGGAGACGCAGCCCCCAGGCTCTCAGTGTCTCTCTGGGCAGTAACCGGAGAGGCAGTAGAGCTCGCGTCTCGCCCTGCCGTGCTGAGGCGTTTGCCGAAGCTTCTTCATTCTCTTTGCTCAAGCGTTTACCTCCGTCCCTAACGATGGCCACGAGACCTCCCTGCAGACCCAGGCTGGCCTGGCAGGAGAATAACGCTCCCAAGAGGAGCAGCTCTGCCCCACTGCAAAATGCGGTGACCTCCGTCGTGCCCATGGTGATCTGTGAGTGAAGGGTCCTGGTGGGCTGGGCAGGCCTGGACACCGGGGTCGGGGAGGGGATTCTGTTCCTCTTCTCTGGTGAGACCTCAGCTGGAGTCCTACGTCCAGCTCTGGAGGTCTCAGCACAGGAAGGACACAGATCTGTGAGACCAAGTCCAGAGGAGGCCACGAGGGTGATCTGGGGGCTGGAGAACCTCCCATACGAGAACAGGCTACGAGAGTTGGGGTTGTCCATCCAGGAGGAGGCTCTGGGGGGACCTTAGAGCAGCTTCCAATATGGAAAGGGGCTCCTGGAAAGCTGAGGAGGGGCTATTGATGTGGGAGTTGAGGGACAGGATGAGGTAGAAGGGTTTTGAGCTGGAAGAGGGCAGATTGAGATGAGATCTTGTGGAGAAATGCTCTCCTGTGAGGTTGGGGAGGACCTGGCCAAGGCTGCCTGGAGATGTTGCTGCTGACACATCCCTGGATATGCTCAAGGCCAGGTTGGATGGGACATGGCGCAACCTGATCCACTGGGAGGTGTCCCTTCCCATGGCGGTGGATTGCAACTGGATCATCTTTAAGGTCCCTTCCAACGCCAACCATTCCATCATTCCGTGATTTGGAGTTGTCCTATGCAGGGACAGGAGTCGAGGACCCTTGTGGGTCCCTTCCAACTTCTCCCAGGGCTGGAGTGATCAGAAGGGACCCGACTCTGGGGTAGAGGCAGCGATGCTGGGGGACAGGGATCTTCCCTGCCCTCAACCTGGTGTCACGAGGGCTTTCCAGGCAGCCAGTTCTGTCCCCAGCGGAGTCTCCTGTCTCTTTCCACCACCCCCTCTCACAGCCTCCCTGCTCTCCTCCTCTCTTAGATGCCGAGTGGTCGCCCATCTTTGAAAACAAAGAGGACACCGTGCAATTCATCTCCACCTTCCCCCGTGACACAGAGGAGGTAAACCTGCCCCTGGCTGCCTGGGCAGAGCTGCTTCTCCCAGGTCTCCATCTCTGCTGCTCTGGTCCTGCTGGCCACGAGCGGCCCCCTCTCACGCTCCCTCTTTGGTCTTTGTAGCAGGAAAGCAGCGAGAAGCTCCAGTTCCTTGAGTGCACTGGCTTCCTGTGCCAGACCGGCAAGAACTACAGCTGGTTAAGAGACTTCAATGTGGTGGAGAAGATCAAGGTGCGAGGAGGAAGAGGACAACCCTTGGGCAGGGCAAGGGGAAATGACCTCAAGGGGCACCAGGGGGGGTTTAGATTGGATGTCAGAACGATGTTGTTGCGGAAGGAGATGAGAAGCATTGGAAGAGGTTGCCCAGGGAAGTGGTGGAGTCTCCGTCCATGGAGGGGTTCAAAACATGTGGAGATGGAATGCTCAAAGAGGTTTAGGAGGCTCTGGAGGCCCTGGGTGGTGAGGACCTGGTGTCCCTGGGTGCTGCTGGTTGCCAGGTCTCACCTCATTGGCCTTTGCAGGAGCTGATCGAAGAGGATTGTGCCGACCAGCAACTCCAGATGAAGCTGTGGCAGAAAGCCATGTGTGCTATCATCGAGCTGAGGTACCTCAACGTCCCTCTTGATCACCCCTGGGGGCCACGTCCTTATGCACGAGGCCTCAAGGCACCCCTCCCAGCACCAGAGCCTGACGGGTCCCTCTCCCTCTCTCTCCGCAGCTCCTTGCCGGGAGCGCTGGAGGGCAAAGAGATGCTCCTACTCCGAACGTGCCTGTCAGCCGTCGTGTCCTTCTCTGTGCGCGATGCAGATTTCCATATGACTGAATCCATCAGTGACCCGTACAGCCTAGTAAGTGGTGAAGGAGCCCCAGGAACCCCCAACGCCCTCCGAGTTGCTCCCTGACCGCCCTGTGCTGTGACACCACCAGGGGTGTGAGGCAGGGGCTTAGCTTCACTCACCCACCCTCACACCTTCGTCCTCTTCTCATGTTCCTGTCACCCGCCTGGGATGCTCCGCGCTTTGGGACGTGGAGCAGTCCCGCCCCAGCACTGGGAGAAGGGATCCTGGTGCTGGGGGGGACAGCGGGACACCCTGACACAACTCTTTATCTTCTTTGCAGACCCTGGAAATCCTGGATGTGATGATGGAGAAGTTGGTGGGCATCATCCCGGTCCCCAGGCTCAACCAGGAGCTGACGGACGTCTTAAAGGTCTGTGAGGAGTTGGGTTCTGAGGGGGCTGCTCCTCCCCCTGGAAGGAGGGGGTGTCCACTCTGGATGGTCCCCACCTCCGTGCCAGGCAGAGAGAGGGCTGCTGGGAGGGTGCCCAGCTCCTCAGGCAACCAGGGCCTGCCAGCTGATGGTGACCTAGGGCAGGGTCCCCACTGGAGAGCAGAGGAAGTCTTCATGGCCTGGATGAGTCCAGTCCAGGAGCTCCTGGAGGAGAAATCTGCTCCCAGGGCTCACGGGAACCTTCTCTCTTCCCAGACCCTTCTGAACTTCACTGGCTGCTGGGAACCACATGTGCGCGAGAGGGCCCTGGGCAGGATTGAGAAGCTGATTCTTCTGCTGACCAACCCCACTCCACAGGTGAGGAGCAAGGAGCCCTCCAGCCAGGCCACGTCCCCTCCCTGCCCACCAGAGTGACCAAAGGTCTCCCTGCGTGGAGCTCCTGCCCCTCCTGCCCTCTGAGAGACGGAGCCGGCATCGCCCGACAAAGCCTTGGCTCTCCAGGGAAGCAGCCCTCAACCCTTCTCTTCTGCCTCCCTCGCACAGGTCCCAGATGAAGAATCAAGCCCTGTCTGCTTCGAAGGGCTGCAGATCCCCCTCCTGGGCCGACTGCTTGGTCATCTCTTTGTTTTCCCGTATTCCTCAAAAGAGATGCAACGTCTGGCTTTGAGAACACTTCACTGTTTGATCAACTTCATCCGCAAGCAAAGAAGTAAGAGACCTCATGGTGGGTTTCATCCCTCCATACCCACATCTCCTGATAACTCCGCTTCTCTCTAAGTGTCATCAGACATTAAGGATGGTGACGATAGCATTGACCTTGCTTGCCGAGCTGCTTTGTCTCATTGAACCTTCTGCCTCTTCCCTGCTTCTTTAGGCAGGTCCATGGCAAATGACACAGGAGAAGAGTCACAGGAGGATCTTGAGGACATCTCTGTGATGGATTTTCTCCCCATCAGAGATGAGCCCATGGTAAGGAGCTCCTCTGTCGCTGGGACTCGTGAGGTGTTGACAGGGGACTTGGAGGAGCAAAGGCGTGGAGACTCAGAGGGGCTCCCTGCTGAGAAGGTCCCTGCTGTCCCCAAGCGAGGCTGCACTCCAGGTCCCAGCAGCACCTCCAGCCCTGCTGGCCAAGGCCTGGATGACTTGAGGATCACCCCCTGCCCCCATGTGCCCGACACTTGTGTTGCCTCCAGCGCTGCCAGGCTCTCGCTGGGACATCTCTTCCTCCCCTCCTTCCTCCTGTAGGTGGTTGCAAGATACCTGGACCCTGTGGAGAGGACGGACATCATCTGTGTGGCCATCGAAGCACTGAGAGAATTCAGTGTCTTCAACAAGAAGGCAGCGAGGAACATGTTGGACGTGGCCCTGAGGGCCCCTGAGTCCTGGCTGATGGGCGTAAGTGGCCTGGGGCTGGAGGCCCAACCCTTGAGCCCTGCCAGACCTTCCTCCTCCATCCCTCCCTCCTAACCCAGGTGTCTCGGGAGCCTGAACCCACCTGAGACCAGCAGAGAGGGATGGAGCCAAGGAGGTGGCTGCTCTCCAGGGCCAGCTCCATCCTCATCTGTGTCCCCTCCAGGTGCCCAACCTTCTAAGGTGCATCCATTTAAACATGGAAGGTACGAGCATGGAATCGCATCGGCAGAGACTGGAGTCCCTTCTGCTCCTCATGGCTGAGCATCACCCGACAGAACTGGTCTCAGCGCTCATCGAGATTGCTACAGCCAGATACATGCTGCCTTGCATCTTGGCCGTGCCCGTGTGGCAGGTCCTCTTCTCCGTGCCCGAAGTGATGGAGAGAGTCTTGTTGGAGCTGTTCAGGTGGCATCAGGAGAAACACACTCGGCTCCTCTGCACTTTGCCTGAGGACACTGGGATCCTTCAGTTGCTGGTGAGTTACCACCCAAAGCCCTGGTGACCTCGGCCTCAGCTGCTGGTGGAACCCAGAGCTGCTCTGCCGCCCGCTCACTGCTGCCTTTCTTCCAGGTCCTGGCCTGCAAGGACTTTCAAAACGAGGACTTTGAGGGACTCTACAAGTTCTGGAGATCCCTCAGGCGCCCAAGCCGGGCCTTGCGCCCTGCGGTTCTCCAGGGTCTCCTCACGCTCTCTCGGAGAGCCGAGACGGTGAGCACGGCCTGGCTGAGGGGAAGGTGGTGGTTTGGCCTTGGCTGGAGTCAGGCGGGGGTGATGGCCCCAAGCGCCATCACTGCCAGGGTGGCACCTGGGGACCTTTCCAGGCATGGAGCTTGTCCCAACAAGGAAATTCTCTTCTTCACGCAGGCAAGAAGAATGGAGATCTTGTTTCTGGACCTGGCTGAGGACTTGGAAGACGACAGAGGAGATGTAATTGTGAAGGCCCTGGTGACCCTGCAAAACCTTCTGGGTCACCTGAAGAAGAAGAAGGCCAGCTCCCTTACCCTGCAGCTGATGGAGAAGCTGCTGCCCCTCTTCCATCACGTAAGGCTATGGGAGATGCCTGAACTGTCACTGGGCATGGGAACGGCAGCACCTGGAGCTTCTGCTCACCTTTCTCCCTTGCATTTGGCAGCCCAGGTTCTCCCTGAGAGCTGCTCTGAGAGCCCTGAGGGCTCCTCCTACCCTCGCTGTGCTGGGGAACAGGACCAGATCTTCTCCCCAGGCAGCGTGCCCAGGGCTGTGTGGCTCACAGCAGTTGCCGAGGAGCAGCCTGGTCTCCTCCTCGTCCCTTTTGGGTGGGAACTCGTCCCTGACGGAGCTGGTGGGGGAGAACTGGGTGGTCAGGAGAGCCCACGGAGGGGCCTTGGACAAGGTTGGGGCCATCCAGCTGCACCTATTGAGTTGTCCCATACCTCCAGAGACCAAATCCAAGCCTGGAGCATCCTGCTCACCGTGGGCAAAGAGATCTTGGTTCTGAAATGCTGCTCTCCTTCTCCCTGCCAGGAGCACAGCCAGGTGAGAGAACAAGCCATCAGGTTCTTCACCGAGCAGCTGAAGAGTGTGTCATGGAGCCATAAGCGGGAAATGAGGGACAGCGTACGAACGGCCCTGTTCCCGCTTCTTGTTTGCGTACGGGATGAAACACCAAGAGTGGCCAAGGTACGGATCTGAAAGCTGAGCAGGGACGCAGGGAGGAGACAACCAGGCTCCTGGGCCAGGGCAGGTGTCACCTTCCTAATGTCACCACGGCCCCACCAACAAAGCCAAGAGGAGGAGGACCCCAAGTCTCCTTGCCTGGGCTGTGGTGCCATCTCCCACCTTCTGCTGCTCCACAGGCCTCCCAGGAAGGTCTCCTGGCTGCGGCAAAGTTCCTGGGCTGGCATCTGCATAGATGCTGTGTTGAGTCAGAGTTGACATGGATCATCGCAGACTACTTGGTGAGAAGATCCCCCAGGCCCCGAGCTGGACGAGGGCTGCCCCCCACATCTGGGCCGTGACCCAGCTTGCTCCAGCCTGGAGCCGCGTTCTTGCTCCCTGGCCTGAAGAACAGAGCCCCCAAGGGTTCTTCTCCATGGTTGGTGGGATGGAGAGCTCCCAGCCACGGGGGATACTGGCAGGAGGGACTGGGGTGGGCAGCTGGGCAGGGAGTGGGACATGCCCTGACCCTTGTGGTCTCTTGCAGCTGATGCAGGACAAGAAGAGGGCTGAGGACTATGTAAACCAGAGCCTGCAGTACATCCACTCCAGCGACTATATAGTGCAAGAGACAGCTGTGATGTTCCTTGGTGAGACACCAGCCCTTGGTCCCTCTGTGGGGACACCCTTGTCCCAGTTCCCACCACGGTGCTGGGGAGCAAGGGGGGATCTGATGTAGCTTCTCTCTTTAGCGATTGCTGTTGATTATTGGAAGGGCATAAAGCTGGAGAAGATGTTAGAGATCATGAGAGGTGAGGAGGGGCAGGGTGGGGTTGGCTGGTGGGACAGGGGTTAGGGGTTCTACCAGGCCAGGTCCTGCTCTGGGGAGGTCTCTGTGGGGCACTCCTGCCCCACAGCTGTTATCTGCATGGGGCTGGTGGGGTCTGGAGGGGCTGCCCGGAGGTCTCCATAGACATGGGGCTTCATCTCAGCTCTGGCTTTCTCCATCACAGGCCTTGAACCCCTCAGAAGTGATGCCTCCCCCACAGTCCGGGACATAACACGACAGACCATGTTCCTACTGGTCTCGCGACAGAGGAACCAAAGAACAGAAGGATTTCTGCAAAGGATCTTCTGCTGCTGGGGCTGAGACAGGCCAAGGGGCAGCGTTCCAAGGTACCACAGCTCTCTTTCAGGAAAGAACAAAGAATTACGGAATGACTGCATTGGAAGGGACCTCAAAGGCTATTCAGTTGCCATCCCTTGCCACCTCCCACTGGATCAGGTTGCTCCCCCTCCTTTCTCTCCCCTCCCCATCTCTCTCCTCCCTGTCCCCCTCATCCCCTCCATTCCTGGAGCAACTTTATCCAGTGAAAGGTGGTCCTACCTGTGGTGGGACCTGGATGGGTGTCCAGCTGCTCTACTGGATCCCCAAATGGAAATGTAGGTAAAATAAAAGGTTGGTTTCTTGGACATCAGGAAAAAATCTTTCAAAGAAATGGTCATTTGGCACTGGAATAGGGAGGGGATTGAGTGCCCTTCCCTGGAGGGTTTAAGGGATGGGTGGATGTGGTGCTGAGGGGCATGGGTTAGTGACTGATGGGAATGGTTGGATTTGATGATCCGGTGGGTCTCTTCCAACCTGGTTGTTCTATGATTCTATGAAGTCTCCACTGGACGGGAGGCTGATGTTGTGCCCATCTACAAGAAGGGTCGCAGGGAGGATCTGGGGAACTCCAGGCCAGTGAGTCTGACCTCAGTGCCAGGGAAAGTCATGGAACAGGGGATCTTGAGAGCTATCATGAAGCACATGCAAGAGAACTGGGTGATCAGGCCCAGTCAACATGGGTTCACAAAAGGAAGGTCCTGCCAAACTAACCTGATTGCCTTCTATGTTAAAGTGACTCAGCTGCTGGATGAGGGAAAGGCTGTGGATGTGGTCATCCTGGACTTGAGTAAAGCCTTTGACACAGTTTCTCGCAGCATTCTGCTACGGAAACTGTCACCTCTGGCCTGGACAGGCACATGCCCTCCTGGCTGGAAAACTGGTTGGCTGGAGGGCCCAGAGAGTGGTGGGAAATGGTGTTAAATCCAGCTGGAGGTCAGTGACAAGTGGGGTTCCCCAGGGTTCAGTGCTGGGTCCAGCCCTGTTCAATGTCTGTTCTGTGATTCTGTGCCAGGGGAGATTTAGGCTGGAGATTAGGAGGAGGTTTTTCACACAGAGGGTTATCGGGCATTGGAATAGGCTGCCCAGGGAGGTGGTTGAGTCACCTTCCCTGGAGGTGTTTAAGGCACGGGTGGATGAGGTATTGAGGGACTTGGTTTAGTGTTAGATAGGAATGGTTGGACTTGATGATCCGATGGGTCCCTTCCAGCCTGGTTGTTCTGTGATTCTGTAATGACCTGGATGAAGGCATCGAGTGCTCCCTTAGCAAGTTTGCAGGTGACACTAAGCAGTGTGGAAGTGTCGATCTGCTGGAGGGTAGGGAGACTCTACAAAGGGACCTAAACAGGCTGGATCCATGGGCTGGATCTAATGGGATGAGGTTTAACACGGCCAAATGCCGGGTCCTGCACTTGGGCCTCAACAACCCTGAGCAGAGCTACAGACTGGGAGAAGTCTGGCTGGAAAACTGCCAGGAGGAGAGGGACCTGGGGGTGTTGGTCGACAGCCGACTGAACATGAGCCAGCAGTGTGCTAAGGTGGCCAAGAAGGCCAATGGTATCCTGGTTTGTATCAGAAATGGTGTGAGCAGCAGGTCCAGGGAGGTGATTCTCCCTCTGTGCTCAGCACTGGTGAGGCTGCTCCTTGAATCCTGTGTCCAGTTCTGGGCCCCTCAGCACAAGAAGGATGTTGAGGCTCTGGAGTGAGTCCAGAGAAGAGCAACAAAGCTGGTGAAGGGGCTGGAGAACAGGCCCTATGAGGAACGTCTGAGAGAGCTGGGAGGGTTTATCCTGGAGAAGAGGAGTCTGAGGGGAGACCTCATTACTCTCTCCAAGTACCTGAAAGGAGGTTGTAGAGAGGAGGGAGCTGGGCTCTTCTCCCAAGTGCCAGGGGACAGGACAAAAGGGAATGGCCTCAAGATCCACCAGGGGAGATTTAGGCTGGACATCAGGAGGAAGTTTTCCATGGAAAGGGTCATTGTGCAGTGGAACAGGCTTCCCAGGGAGGTGGTTGATTCCCCTTCCCTGGAGGTGTTTAAGGGACGGGTGGACAAGGTGCTGAGGGACATGGTTTAGTGATTGATGGGAATGGTTGGACTCGATGATCCGATGGGCCTCTTCCAGCCTGGTTGTTCTATGATTCTATGATTCTATGTTTAACTGGCAGCCAGTTAACCCAAAATAAAGGGCTTCAATGGAAATCATATTGATTTCTTGTGAGGTTCACTTGCCTCTTCAGCCACACTTCAGCTCCATGGTCCCTCAGCTCCACGGTCCCTTAGCTACAGGGTCCTTCACCTTCCTGATCCCTCAGCAAAACAGCCCCTCATCTCCATGACCCCTCTGTCCCACGGCACCTCAGCTCCCTGCTCCCTCATATCTCTGGTCCGTCAGCTCTACAGTCCCTCAGCGCCACAACCCCTCAGCTCCACAGCCCCTCATCCCCCTGGACCCAAAGATCCCTGTCCCCTCAGCTCCACGGCACGTCAGCTCCCTGGTCCCTCACATTGACAGCCCCTCAGCTAACTAGTTCCCCAGATCCACAGACCAACAGCTCCATGCTCTTTGAGCTCGACGGTCCCTCAGCTATATGATCCCTCGCCTCCCTGATCCATCAGCTCCTTGGCCCCTCAGTTCCATGGCCCCTCTTATCCCTGGTCCGTCAGCTCCCTTGTCCCACAGATCCACAGCCCTTCAGATCCATGGCCCCTCAGCTCCAGGGTCCCTCAGCTCCCTGGTCCCTCAGCTCCACAGCCCCTGAGCTCGACCCTCCCTCAGCAACATGGCCCCTCATCTTCACAGACTCTCAGCTCCCTGGTCCCTCAGCTCCACAGTCCCTCATCTCCTTGCCCCGATCTCCCAGGTCCCTCAGCTAAACGCTCCCTCAGGTCCCTGGTCCATCATTTCCATGGCCCCTCAGCTACCTGGCCCTGAAGCTGCATGGCCCCCAGATCCCTAGCCCCTCATCTTCCTGATCCCTCAGCTCCACAGCCCCTCAGCTCCATGAACACTCAGGCCCCTGTCTCCTCAGATCCCTGGCTCCTCAGCTCCACGGCCCCTCAGTTCCACAACAGCTCAGCTCCATGACCCCTTAACTTGACGGTCACTCAGCTCCCTGCTCTCTCAGGTCCATGGGCCCTCACCTCCATTGTCCCTCAACTCCCTGGCCCCTTATCTCCCTGATCCCTAAGCTCTATGACCACTCAGATCTCTGGCCCCTCAGCTCCGTGAACCCTCAGTTCCTGGTCACTCAGGTCCATGGCCCCTCAAATCCCTGGTCCCTCAGCAACCTTATCCCTGAGCTACACGGTCTCTGAGCTCCACAGCCCCTCAGATCCCAGGTCCCTCTGTTCCCTTATACTTTATCTCCATGTGCCTTCACCTACATGGCCCCTCATCTCCGTTGACCCTAGTCTCACTGGCCCCTCAGATCCCTTGTCCCACATCTCCTTAGCCACTCAGCTCCCTGGCCCCTCAGATTCCTGGTCCTTCAGCTCCCATGTCCCTCAGCTCACTGATCCCTCACCTACCTTGTGCCTCAGCTCCCTGGTCCCTGAGCTCTGTGTCCCCTCAGATCCTTGGCCCCTCAGCTAGATGGTCCCTTGGCTCCATGGTCCCCGAGTTCCCGTGTCCCTCAGCTCCCTTGACCCTGAGCAGCATGGTCCTTCAAATTCACAGCCCGTCAACACCCTGATCCCTCATCTCCCTGGCCCCTAGCTCCCTTGTCCCTTAGCTCCCTGGTCCCTTGGTTCCCTGGCCCCTCGGCTCCACTGTCCTTCAGACAAATGGGCCCTCAGCTCCCTAGACCCTCAGCTCCCTGGCCCCTCAGCTAGATGGACCCTTGGCTCTCGTGTCCCTGAGCTCCACAGCGCCTCAAATACCTGGTCCCTCAGCTCTCTTATCACTGAGCTCCACGGTCCCTCAACTCCACAGCCCAACAGTGCCCTGACCACTAATCTCCCTGGCCCCTCAGCACCCTAGCTCCTCAGATGAGCAATCCCTTAGCTCCACGGTCGCTCAACTCCTTGGCCCCTCAGATCAATGGTCCCTTAGCTCCAGGGTTCCCCAGGTCACTGGTCCCTTATCTCCCTGCCCCCTCAGGTTCATATGCCCTCACCTCCCTGGTAGGTCAACTCCACAGCCCCTCAGCTCCCTGTCCCCTCAGTTCCATGTCCCATCACGTCCACGGTACCTCAGCTCAACAGCCCCTCAAGTCCTTAGACCTTGAGCATCACGGTCCCTCAAGTCCTTGGCCCCTCAGTTCCCTGGTCCTTCAGCTCCCTAGTCCCTCAGCCCCCTGGGCCCTCAGCTCCATTGTCCCTCACCTCCCTGGCCCCTCAGTTATGTGGACCCTCAGCTCAAAGGTCCCTTACAGCACTGTCCCCTCTACTCCCTGGCCCTTCAGAGCCCTGATCCCTCACCTACCTTGTGACTCAGCTACCTGGTCCCTGAGCTCTGTGTCCCCTCAGATCCTTGGCCCCTCAGCTAGACGGTCCCTTGGCTCCATGGTCCCCAAGTTCCCATGTCCCTCAGCTCCCTTGGCCCTGAGCAGCATGGTCCTTCAAATACACGGCCTGCCAACGCCCTGACCCCTCAACTCCCTTGTCCCTCAGCTTCCTGGCCCCTCGGCTCCACTGTCCTTCAGACAAACAGACCCTCCGCTTCCTCGACCCTCAGCTCCCTGGCCCCTCAGCTAGATGGTCTCTCGGCTCCACAGTCCCCGAGCTCCCATGTCCCTCAGCTCCACAGACCCTGAGAAGCACGGTCCCTCGAATCCACGGCTCCTCAACACCCTGATCCCTCAGCTCCCTGGCCCATCAGTTCCATGTCCCATCACGTCCATGGTACCTCAGCTCAACGGCCCCTCAAGTCCTTAGACCTTGAGCTCCATGGTCCCTCCAGTCCATGGCCCCTCAGTTCCCTGGTCCCTCAGCTCCATTGTCCCTCAGATCCCTGGCCCCTCAGTTCTGTGGACCCTCAGCTCAATGGCACATCAGCTCCTCAGCCCCTGAGCTACCTGGTCCCTGAGCATCACAGCCCCTCAGCTCTCTTATCACTCAGCGCCACAGTCCCTCAACTCCACGGCCCCACAGCGCTCTGGCCACTAATCTCCCTGGCCCCTCAGATCAATGGTCCCTTAGCTCCACGGTCTCTCAACTCCTTGGCCCCTCAGATCAATGGTCCATTAGCTCCAGGGTCCCTCAGCTCACTGGCCCCTCAGCTCCCTGGCCTCTCAGATCCCTGGTCCCTCAACTCCCTTGTCCCTCAGCTCACTAGCTCACTGGCCCTTCAGCTCCACTGTCCTTCAGATCGACAGCCCCTCAGCTCCATGGCCCCTCCGATCCATGCATGTCAGCTCCCTAACCCCTCACTGAGCTCCATGGCCCCTCACATCCTGTGCCCCTAAGCAACCTGGTCCCTCAACTCCCTTGTCCCTGAGCGCCATTGTCCCTCAGCTCTACAGCCACTCAGACTTCTGGCCCCTTAGCTCCATGGATCCCCAGCTCCCTGGCCCCTCAGATCCACCGTCCCTCACCTCCCAGGTACCTCAACTCCATGGCCCCTCAGCTAGATGGTCCCTCGGCTTCAAGGTCCCCAAGCTCCCTTATCCCTCAGCTCCACGTGGCCCCTTATCTCCCTGGCCCCTAAGCTCCCTGCCCCATCAGTTCCACATCCTCTCACCTCCCTGGTACCACAGCTCTATGGCTTCTCAGGTCCTTGGACCTTGAGCAGCATGGTCCAGCAAGCCTACGACCAATCAGCTCCCTGGTCCCTCAACTCTCTGGCCCCTCAGATTGATGGCCCCTCAGCTCTACAACCCTTTAGCTCCTCGTCACTCATCTCCACAGCACATCAGCTCCGTAATCCCTCAGCTCGTTGGCTCCTCAGCTCCCTGGTCCCTCAGCTCCTTGGCCCCTCTGGAACCTGGTCCCTCATCTACCTAGTCTCTCATCTACCTGGACCCTCACTTACTTAGTCTCTCAGTTCCATGGCCCCTCATGGCCCAAGCCTCTCACCTCCCTGGCCCCTCAGCTAGACTGTCCCTTAGCTCCATGGCCCCCGAGTTCCCGTATGCCTCAGCTCCACGGTCCCTCAAATCCATGCCCCCTCAACATCCTGATCTCTCAGGTCCCTTGTCCCTAAGCTCCCTGCCCCCTCAGTTCCAGGTCCCCTCACCTCCCTGGTACCTAAGCTCCCTGCCCCCTTAGGTCCATGACCCCTAAGCTCCCTGGCCCCTCAGCTCCCTACCTCCTAAGCTTCCTGGTGCCTCAACTCCGAGGCCACTCAGATCTATGGCCCCTCAGCTCCCTGGCCACTCAGCTCAACTGCAGGTCAGCTCTTAATCCCTCTGCTCCGTGGCTCCTCAGCTCCACAGCTCCTCAAATCCCTGGTCCCTCAGCCCCATTATCCCTCAGCTCCAGGGACCGGCAGCTCCACGAGCCCTCATCAATGTGGCCCCTCGGATGCATGGCCACTCATATCTCTGGCCCCTCAGCTACCTGCAACATCAGCTCCCTGGCCCCTCAGCTCCACAGCTCAGTTCTATGGACCCTCAGCTCCACTGTCCTTCAGATTGACAGTCCCTCAGCTCCCTGGGCCCTCAGCTCCACAGCCCCTCAGCTCCCTGGACCCTGAGCAGCACAGTCCCTCAAATCCATGGCCCCTCAACACCCTGATCCCTCAGCTCCCTGGTCCCTAAGCACCTGTCCTATTAGTTCCATGTCCCATCATGTCCATGGTACCTCAGCTCAACAGCACCTCAAGTCCTTAGACCTTGAGCTCCATGGTCCCTCAGCTACCTGGCCCCTCAGTTCTGTGGATGGACCCTCAGCTCCCTGGCCCTTCAGCTCAGAGGTCCCTTAGATGCACGGTTCCTCAGCTCACTGGCCCTTCAACTCCCTTGTCCCTCAGCTCCCTGGACCCTCTGATCCACGGCACGTCAGCTTCCTACTCCGTCACCTCAGTGGCTCCTCAGCCCCACAGATCCTTGGCCCCTCAGTTAGATGGTCCCTCGGCTCCATGGTCTCTGAGCTCCTGTGTCCCTCAGCTCCCTGGACCCTGAGCAGCACAGTCCCTCAAATTCACGGCCCATCAACACTCTGGTCCTTCAGCTCTACGGCCACTCACCTACCTGGTTCCTCAGCAACTTGTGCCACTCAGCTCCACCCTCCCTGAGCTCCATAGCCCCTTAAATCCCTGGTCCCTCAGCTCCCTTATCCCTCAGCTCCACAGGCCCTCACCTACATGGCCCCTCAGTTATGTGGCCTGTAATCTCCCTGGCCCCTAAGATCCCTTGTCCCTCAGCTCCCTGACCTCTCAGCTCCATATCCCCTCACCCTCCTGGTATGTCAGCTCCATGGCCTCTCAGGCCCTTGTATCTTGAACACAACCACCCGTC
Source organism: Coccyzus lansbergi (assembly GCA_033558105.1). Classification (NCBI taxonomy): domain Eukaryota; kingdom Metazoa; phylum Chordata; class Aves; order Cuculiformes; family Coccyzidae; genus Coccyzus; species Coccyzus lansbergi. Next base: position 200,516 of record JAUMJK010000927.1, read on the forward strand.
ATCTCCACGGCCCCTCAGCTCCACCATCCCTGAGCTCCGCAGCCCCTCAAATACCTGACCTGGTCCCTCAGCATTCTTATTCTTCAACTCCACAGCCCCACAGCACCCTGGCCACTAAACTCCCTGGTCCCTAAGCTCCCTCACCCCTCAGCTCCACAGCCCCCAGATGCCGGACCCCTCATCTCCCTTGTTCCTCATCTCCCTGGCCCCTCAGATCAACAGTCCCTTAGCTCCATGGTCCCTCATCTTCCTGGTCCCTCAGATCCATGGGCCCTCACCTACATGGTCCCTCTGCATTGGGGACCCTAATCTCCCTGGCCCATAATCTCCCTGATACCTCAACTCCACGGCCCCTCAGTGCCCTGACCCCTCAGGTCCTTGGCCCCTCAGCTAGATGATCCCTCGGCTCCAAGGTCCCTGAGCTCCTGTGTCCCTCAGCTCCACAGACCCTCAGTTCCACTGTCCCTTAAATCCCTGGTCCCTCAGCTCCCTTATCCCTCACCTATGTGGCCCCTCAGCTCCATAGCCCTGTTCTCCCTGGCCCCTAAGATCCCTTGTCCCTCACCTCCCTGGTACCTCAGCTCCATAGCCGCTCAGGTCCTTGTACCTTGACCACTACCGTCCCTCAACTACATGGCCCCTCAACTCCCTGGTCCCTCAGCTCCACTCTCCTTCAGACCAACAAGCCCTCAGCTCGGTGGCTCCTCAGGTCCACGGCATGTCAGCATCCTGGACCCTGAGCAGCACGGTCCCTCAAATTCAGGGCCCCTTAACACCCTGAACCCACAGCTCCCTCGTCCCTAAGCTTCCTGTCCCCTCAGTTCCATGCCCCCTCACCTCCCTGGTACCTCAGCTCCACAGCCCCTCATGTCCTTGCACCTTGAGCACCACGGTCCTTCAAGTCCATGGCCTCTCAGCTCCCTGGTCCCTCAGATCCACAGTGCCTCAGATCCATGGCCCCTCTGCTCAACGACCTGGCTCCCTGGCCCCTAAGCTTCCTGGCCCCTCAGTTCAGTGGGTCCTCAGTCCCTCATCTCCCTGGTCCCTCAGCTCTGTGGACCCTCAGCTCCCTTGTCCCTCACCTACCTGGCCCCTCAGCTCCACCGTCCCTCTGCTCCCTGGCCCCTCAGATGTATGGCCACTCATATCTCTGACCCCTCAGCTACCTGGCACATCAGCTCCCTGACCCTAAGCTCCACAGCCCCTTAAATCTTTGGTCCCTCAGCTCCCGGGACCCTCATCTCAATGGTCCCTTAGCTCCACAATCCCTCAGCAAACTGGCCCTTCAGCTCCACTGTCCTTCAGATCGACAGCCCCTCAGCTCCCTGGACCCTCAGCTCGATGGCCCCTCCGATCCATGCACATCAGCTCCCTAATCCCTCACCTCGGTGGCTCCTCAGCTCCTTGGCCCCTCTGGAACCTGGACACTGTGCAACCTGGACCCTCAGCAACCTGGTACCTCAGCTCAACGGCCCCTGAGGTCCTTGGACCTTGAGCACCATGGTCCCTCAAGACCACGGCCTCTCAATTCCCTAGTCCCTCAGCTCCCTGGCCCCTCAGCTATACGGCCACTCAGATCTCTGGCCCCTCAGCTCCACAGTGCCTCAGCGACGTGGCCCCTCAGCTCCCAGGCCCAACAACTCCCTGGCCCCTCAGCTCCATGGTCCCTGAGCTCAACTGCCCCTCAAATCCTAGTCCCTCAGCTCCCTTATCCCTCAGCTCCACGGGCCCTCTCCTACATGGCCCCACATCTCCATTGACCCTAATCTCCCTGGCCCCTAAGATCACTTGTCCCTCAGCTCCCTGGCCCCTCAGCTCCACGGTCCCTAAGATCCCTGACCCCTCTGCTCCCTGGGCCCTCAGCTCCATATCCCCTCACCTCCCTGGCACCTCAACTCCATGATCCCTCAGCTCCCTGGACCCTGAGCAGCACAGTCCCTCAAATCCACAGCCGCTCAATACCCTGGTCCCTCAGCTCCCTGATCCCTAAGCCCCTTGCCCCATGTCCCATCACCTCCCTGGTACCTCAGCTCCATGGCCCCTTGGGTCCTTAGACCTTGAGCTCCACGGTCCCTCAATTCCACAGCCCCTCAGTTCCCTGGTCCCTCAGCTCCCTTGTCCACCAGCTCCACTGTCCTTCAGATAAAAGGCCCCTTATCTCCCTGGCCCCTCAGATCAACGGACCCTAAGCTCCATGGACCCTCGGCTCCACTGTCCTTCAGATCGACAACCCCTCAAGCTCCCTGGACCCTCCAATCCATGGCACTTCAGCTCCCTAATCCTTCACCTCGGTGGCCTCTCAGCTCCCCTGTCCCTCAGCTCCACAATCTCTCAGCTCCCTGGCCCCTCAGCTCCACTCTCCTTCAGACTGACAATCCCTCAGCTCCCCAGCCCCTCAGCTCCATGGCCCTTCCGATCCATGCATGTCAGCTTCCTAATCCCTCACCTTGGTGGCTCCTCTGCTCCCTGGTCCCCTCAGGTCCATGTTTCCAAGATTCCAGGTTGCTCCTGGCAACCACTCAATAATTCAGAACCTTCCAAGCCTCCTGAAAGGTCAGGGAGCTCCTCAGAGAGGCACCAGGGGACCTTCTACCTTCTCAACCAGCTAATTAAGGGCCTCCTGCTGCTGGAGGAGAAAGACCAAGGTCCTCTTCTAAGCCCCCGTAGTGGTGGGAGGTCCTCAAGCTCCACCATGTCATGTCCTCCTAGGGAGCCCAGAGGGTGAGATCCCTCCAGCTCCTCCCTCAGGAGGCTGCTCGGCGCTTGCAGATGGGCACGAGAAGGTTTCCCGAGCTTCTGGGCTCTTCTAGGTGAGCGGAGCGCGGGGCGGAGGGACCTCAGCTCAGGGGACCTTCTGGTGGGGTGGGAAACACCTCGGGGGAGGTTAGAGAAGGTGCTGGAGTGGGGTCTGGAGATGGGACTGGGCTCCATCTCCTTATGGTGGCTCCAGACTGACCAGCCCCGTGGGGATGAGGGTTCTCTGGAGGTTCCTTTGCTCCACAAGCTCCTCTTCCAAAGATCGGTGACCCTCAGTGGGAAGGACCAGGTCCTCCTGGCCACCTGGGACATGAGGGATGGAGTTGCAGGATCAACCCCAGCAGCTCCAGAAGCTCCTGACGACACCAACCACACCTCCCTCCTCCTCCTTCTCCTGCTCCTCCTCCTTCTCCTCCTCCAGCAGAGGGAGGAGCTCCAAGGCTTCCTCCTCCTCCAAGCCCGCAGAGAAGCTCCAAAGACAGGTTGGGGGCCCCTGGGGCAGGTGTCTCAGCCTGAGGAACCCAGGGGGGACCCTTCCCACCTCGGGAGAGGAGATCGGGAGGGGTGGAGGGGGAGACAGAGCTCGACCAGGTTCTCCTGCTGCACCTCCTGCTGCTCCTCCAGCTCCTGCTCTGCTCCAGGTCCTCCTCCTGCTGCAGGTCCGGGTCCTTCTCCCCCATTTCCTCCAGCTTTTCCTCTGGCATCTGCTCCAGCTTCAGCTCCTCCATCTCCTCCGGTTTCTGCTTCTCCATCTCCTCCATCTCCTCCTCCTCCAGTTTCTCCTCCTCCTCCCAGGAGGCTCCCAGCCTCCTTCCTTGGAGCAGGAGAAGCGATTGTCCCCCTGGCTGAGGTGCCACCTCCAATCTTGAGCTCAGTTTGGGTCCCTCCATCCAAGAAGGACTTTGTGGAGCTGAAGAGTGTCTGGAGAAGAACTGAAGTGGAGCTGGAGACCTCCAAGAGGAGCAGGAGGACCCCCAAGAAGAGGAGCTGGAGGACCTGGATTCTGGGAGGGGTTGAGGGCGCTGGGGCTCTTTATTCTGGAGAAGACACTCGTTGGTCTCCGCAGCTCCTGGAAAGGAGGCTTTGGGGAGGTGCTTCTGGGTTCCTCACTCCAGGAACCTGTGGTTGCTCCATCTCGAGATCCTTGAGCTGATCCAAAGGAGGAGAAGATGGTGTTTTCTCTGGTTTCATGGTTGTCTTCTCCTCGTAGCAACCCAGGTTCCTCAGGAGCGGCACAAGGAGTGATGGAGACTGTGATTATCTCCTCAAGCTCCTGGCTCTGGGAGACTCCAGGGTGGGCAAGACCACATTCCTCTACAGGTACACGGACAACAAGTTCAACCCCAAGTTCATCACCACAGTCGGCATCGACTTCCGGGAGAAACGAGTGGTGGGTCTTCTCCTGGAGGGGCTTGTGGACCTTCTGGAGGGGCTTTGGGTCCTTCTGGAGGGGCTCAGTATGATGTTTGCTGATAAATAATCGCTGTCAGAATAAGATTAAAAGTAGGCCTTGGAAATCAATGGAAGATGCATAAAGTTTCTGGGGAAAATCATACGTCGGCATGTAAGTGGGAAATAGATTCTGTCCCCAGCTCTTGCCTGGTGCCACACTATTGATGGAGATCCCTCCCTCACGCTGTCCTCAGAAAGGATGCTCATTTCTCTAGCTCTAAAACGAGTCTTACAGAGGTTATGTTCCAGAGTCTTTGGTATCTTTGTGGTTTGTGATCTGTGCTCAACAGGTGTGTCTTTCCCTATGGTCACCTGCTTGCAACCTTCCCCTGTCTCAAATGGAAGGTCAGACAGAGCAGAAGCAACTCCCAATTAGCGAGACTCTTATAGAATCATAGAATCACCAGGTTGGAAGAGACCCACCGGATCATCGAGTCCAACCATTCCTATCCTATGCATGAAGACTACACAGCACTTTTTCTCTCTACACTGTAACCTCCACCATTATTTATAAGGAATCGTGGAACTTTGTTTAAAGGAAACAACTGAAAGCCAAACCAAGCAACCACTGTCCCTCCCAACGATGGCAATATTTTGCCTCCAGAGAACTTCATTGCTTCCTCCCCTACATACTTAAACCCAACAACAAATAATGACACCAAACCCATGTCACTGGTGGTATCCCACATGCCTGGTGTCTCCTCATCAGAGACTATGAACAATGAGTGGTTCTTGCCTGCTTTGCAACTCAACAGCTTCAACTCACCTGGTTTCAACTCAGGTGGAGACCAAACCGTTGGGGACAGAATTTGTCAATAATAAATTTGTCATAATAAACCAGAGTGAATGAAAAGTTAATGAAACCCCAAACAAACCTATCAAAGAGAAAGAAAACAAAAAAAATCCTGTAGAAGCGCTTTTACCTCGTAAGATAATTTTAAAACACTTGTACAGCATGAGCTCTCCAAGTAAATTTCAACAGACTTACAGAGTTGCCATCTCTCCATTAACAAAAACAATAAATGAACACTTTGAAGACGAAGAATATGGACAACTCATATCCAAAAGGCATACTTAGCACCACACGGTGCTTGCTTTGCAAAACTTCCCTTGCAGGTCTGTGTGTTCTGTGCATTAACTGTATTTGCTTATTGTAAACAAAATAGAACATACGATGCTATATGTGGACCTTTCAACCCCGTAACGCTTCTGTTCTTCCAAACGTATAGATCAGAGATAGGAATGGTTGGACTGGATGATCCGATGGGTCTCTTCCAAGCTGGTTGTTCTATGATTCTATGATTCTATGAAATACGACATCTACCACAATTTGCCCATTCACATTTTATTGCCCAACTTCAATTGGCAAGGAATGCTTTTCGGCTCACAAAGTTATGACTGAAGAACCAGCTGTTCACACACACACTCCTCTGCTAGGCGTCGATGTTGGCTCAGGGAAATACAGAATTTCTAGTTTGTTGTTCCGAGCAGGTACAAGATGCAGCACTGCTGGATCAGGTAAACGTGTGCACAGGGGAAGATGAGGTGTGGGCTTATAGAAAGCAGTCAAATGAAAATCAAAAGGACTTTCTCTTTCAGAGTTCCCCTCTCTTTATTTGTAGAGGTTATCCAATAATTTCTGTAATGACATCGCGTACTTCTGAGTCCATTCCCGAGCTATTCTGTTGTACTTTTCTGCAGCCCTGGGCAGAGGAACCTTCTGCTCTCCCATCTACTGGCTCCTCCAGGCGCTGATCTTGCTCTGAGGAGATGGGACCGGATGGCTGGTGGCTGGTCTCCCTGGGAGTGTGGCCTCTGATGTGATGGTTTTCTCCTCTATTCAACGTGGCCTCTTGTTGGGCCGGGGAGAGTCCTGTGGGCTGGTGGTCCTCCTCTTTGCGGGGCGCTTGGAACCCCTGCGCACGTTGTCCTCTGCAGGAGCAGAGGTGCCTGCTGCTGCACCAACCCCTGGCTCCTGCTGGGGCTGATCCTGCCCTGCAGGGACAGGTGCAGTGGGAGGGCTGCTGGGACCCCCATGGATGGTGGCCCCTGAGGTGCTAGCTTCCTCGTCAAGGAGGTGGGCCCTCTTGCAGGGCTGGGGAGAATCTTGGCCCTCCTTGCTGGCCCTCCTCTTTGCGGGGTGCTGGCGTCTCACAGGCATGTTTCCCTGGCCAGGAGCAGAAGGACTGGCCTCCACATTGGCCTCTGTCTCCTGCGGGGGCTGATCCTGCCCTGCAGCAACAGGCACACATGAAGGGTGGCCGGCAGTGCCATGAAGGGTGGTCTTTTCTGCTCTGGCTTCCTCCTCCACATCAGAGCCTGCAGAGCTGGAGGAGGATGACTGGTGCATGGGAATGCTCTCCTTGGAGGTGGTGGGACTGATGCTGACAGCAGAGTCCTCGTCTTCGCCCCTGGCAGCATGGGGCGCCTGCTGGGCCAGGTACTGCTGGATCTTGCTGCCACACAGACGCACAGCAGCGGTGATGATCCGGTGACTTAATCTCCGTGAGCCTTGATTCTGGAAGGGCTGTAGTTCAGCTGATAACATTTCCTCGTCCAGCCCAAACACAATCAGGGAGAGCACAACGAAAGATTCCATTTCAGTCACGTACTCCCAGTCACGTGGGAAGAGCCCTGTGAGCTCGCGTTGCAGCCACTGCAGCAGGGGCCTGATGTGATCTGGATCGCTTCTGAAAAAATCTGCCCAAACATGAGGAGGGAAACTGCCCACCTGAGCCACAGGCACTGGCCCCATAACCTCCTGCTCGTTCTGATGGTTTTCAGCTGATGGCTCTTCAGCTGGTGGTTCTACAGGGCGTCGGATTATGAGTGGGGCATAACCCTCCATATTTTTAAACTGCAGCTGAAGCAAGATGTGCGTAGCGTCTGCCCTGCACATGGGGCAGCTTGGATGTTGCCTCAGCCAGCGCACTGCACAGGGGAAGCAGAACTGGTGGTGGCAGGGCATCATATAGCCAATGTCCTCTTGATTGTCCCTGCAGATGGGGCAGCACCACTCAGTCTCAGCGGCTGCGTTCTCGATGGCTGCGTTCTCTGCAGCTGCGTTCTCCGTGGCTGCATTCTCAGTGGCTGCATTCTCAGCGGCCGTGTTCTCAGCACTCTGAGGTGGACTGGGACTCGAGGATGAGAAGTAGTTCCCCATTTCTAGCGACACAGCAGCAGAAGTTTTGCACTGCAAAAATGTAGAGAGGCCACGGTTACTTGCCGTCCTGGGGATGGGACAGGAAGGGAGGAAGGAATGGCCAGGTCCCTCAGGAAAGACACCCTACTGTCACCCAGAACCCCTCCGCCCTGCCCTCGGCCAGCCCAGGGTGAAACAGTTTCCCGCACAGCTCACCTCTGCTGCTGCAAGCACAGCCTGTGGTGCCCGGCTGCCTGAACAAGGCAGGGACAGGGAGATGCAAGGAAAGTACAAGATCTGGGATGGGCACTGAGTGCTGCTGAGAGCAGACCCCAGAGCAGCCCCCAGCTCTAGGCGAAGCCTGTCTCAACGCGTCTGTCCTCACGCAAGACCAGACAAGAGACTGTGCCAGGCTTGGACGGCACGTGCTTAGAAGCAGCAACCTCCACTGCTTGGTGATGTCACAGAGAACTCCCTGCCCCAATGGGTGCACAGCATCAGCAGAAACAAAGGAACTGAGGCTAGCGCTCAGGAGCAACCTTTCCACCACCAGGACAGCCTGGCTCTGCAGCCGGTTGCCCAGAGCGGTTGTGCCATCTCCATGCCAAAGGGCTTCCAGCCCCATCTGGCCAAAATATGGAGTGCCCTGTTCTGGGCCCAGGGCCAACCCTGCTCTGGGTAGGAGATTTGACCAGAGACCACCCGAGATCCCTGTTCTCCTCTGGGATGGCTGTCACCTCTGTTATCCTCTCAAGTACATTTCAGAAGAACTAAGGACCTATGTCTGATAATTAGAAAGAAAAACGATTCTGCTCTCTTCACTTGGTGATAGACTTCTTCAATAGAACTGGTTTCCTAAGTGTATTGTTTAAGTAGTTGAAAATTATCGCCGCTTCTGGAATCTAAGGAAGGAACAGATTAGGGTGCATTGTCACTGTGTAAATGGCTCTTTGATTTTAAAATCTAACAGAACTATTTTCTTTCAATCCCCGTCAGACCTCCCCAAATGCTCTCAGAACCCCCTGAATCTCCCTTAGACCCCCTCCAAATACCTCTAGACAACCCAAATAACCCCTGGAATCTCTCAACTCCCCAAATACCCCCACAAATCCCCCTAAAACCCCCTCAAACCCCCTCCAGGACCCTCTCAGTCCTCCTAACACCTCCCCACATCCCTCCCCCCAGTCCCTCTCAATCTCCCTAAGACACCCTCCAAAGCCTCTCAAAACACCCTAATTACCCCACCCACTCCCTCCAAAGTCCTCCAGGATCCCCAAAACTCCCCAAACCCCACCCCAGATCCCTCTCAACCCCTAGCAGACCCCGTCAACCCCCCTCAGGACCCTCTCAAGCCCAAGACACCTAAAACCCTCCTCAAGATGCCCCCAAAGCCTCCATGCCTGCCCAACCCTCTCTACTTGCACCAGGACCCTCTCTGCTTCCCCAAGACCCACCCCCAACACCAACAGGACCCTCTCCATCCTGCTAAGACTTCCCCAAATCTCCCCGGGACCCCCCAAATCCCCTCCAAGACCCTCTCAATCCAATTATAGCCCCACAAATCCCCCCACAACCTCCCCCAAACCTGCCCCGACCCTCTCAACTCCCCCAAGACCCCCTAAAATCCCCTAAGGACACCACCAAAACTCCCCCAGACCCTCTATACCCCCCTATGATGCTCCCCAGATCCCCTCCAGCTCCCTCTCAATCTCCCAAAGACCCCCCCCCAAAAAGCCCTCTAGGGCCCTCTCAATCCTTCTAAGAGCCCCACAAATTCTCCCAGACCACTGAAAAGCCCCTGGACCCTCTCAACCCCACTGAGACCCCCCCCAAAGCCCCTCAAAACCCTTCAAACCACCACCCCCCACCCCCCGACCAGACCACTGAAACCCTAAATGCCCTTCAAGCCTTCCCCCCAGGACCCTCTAAATCCCCCTAAGATGTCCTAACACACCCCCCACCCCGCCCCAGGACAAAGCTTTCTAAGGGACCCACCAATCCCCTAAGGATGCACACATAGCATGTTCAGCTGCCCCCAAGCAAAGCAGCTACACATCAGCCAAAGCTTATTTTCCAGGTTCCACCACCACAGGAGGACATCACAAAATCCTTTGACGAGGCTCTGCCTCTTAACCAGGTGAATCAGGTCAGCACTGCTGCTTTTATTTTACACTGTAGATTGTAATGAATAAAAACCCAAAGAAACAAATAAAAAGCTACCTTCCGCTCTCCTCCTTAAAAGCAAGGGGAGGGACTTATTCATTAGTTCAGAGCATAATGAGAAACAATTAGAAAAGAAGTCAGAAGTTAGGTAATAACCTGCATAAGGTTGCACAAAACAGAAGAACCAGAAGGGACTGGGTTCATTAGAGATATTAGAGACCTTCATTGACATCAGAGACATTAGAGACCTTCATTGACAGAGACATTAGAGACCTTCAGTGACATTAGAGACATTAGAGTCATTAGAGACATTAGAGACCTTCAGTGACATTAGAGACATGAGAGACATTAGAGACCTTAAAAAAGCAAAAAATTAGCAAAAAGAAGAAAAGCTATTAAAAGGAAATGAGCTCCCTAAACTGAGACTGGTTTTGCATCTTTACTCGCAGGCTTCAAATTACAGAAAGATGTCTGGATATACATAATCACTTCTATGCACACACATATATAGGATATATACATTTTTTGCTTTGTTTTGAACAGGATTTCATTGTATTTTGAAGCAGAAATTATAAATTACCTGTTTAAACTTTGGGAAAAGTTCAAAGAGTAACATGATCCTGTGGTCACTCCAGGCAGGCAACACATCTGTCAGAGAATCTCTGACAAGTGATGCTTTTACCACCTTACAGCACATCATTGTCTTCACATGGAAACTGCAGCTTGCAGCACGCTCGGAAAAAAAAAAACATGGGAGGAAGGAGAAAAGAATTATAACATACTTTAAATATCTCTCTGCCAAAATGAACATAAATGTCACCAAATGAAAATACTTCTAGGTCCAAACAAATCATTAAAGGTGAGAAATTCTGCTCCATCATTACTATACTCATAAGAAACAACTGATACTGTAAAGAAAAGGTCTCCCGTTTAGTTTGTCCACCTTTTAAAGAAGTACAACCAGGAATAGAAAGCAATAGCAATACTAAGTTTCATCCTTCAAACTACGACTTCAATAAATGCTTGTTGCCATGTATTTTTTCAAAGACTATAAAACCGCTGTTCTTTCAGGCAACAAAATTTACTTCATGAATAATTTCAATCCCTCCCTAAAGGCCTAACTGAGAAAATAAGTAGTTATTTACTGTAATTTGCCCACATGTACAACTAAAAAAATATTAATTTCAGTAAATTGTAATAATTCATAAATTATTTCTGACCTTTTTGAAATATCCTGGTAAAACACATGCTAAATGATAACTATTATTAGAATGGAGATTTAGTGTTCCACGTATAACTTTGAGATGTGACTCTTTCAAATGACTTGTAACCTTTTTTTATGATAACTTTTTCAGTACATTGACCAATGTTTATAAGGAATTACAAAAAAAGCATGTGGCTCCTGCATATCTTAAAAAGAGCTTTTCTAGTATTAACATTTCTGCTTCTGTTTATTGTTAGTGACATTCTTTGTTCCCCGTCATAATGAACTGATTTTGTTGTAAGATTACTTGCCTTTTTTTCATCCGTGTTCCTTCGAGGAGCCAAGCACGGAGCCCAGAGGAGCTCAGCTAACACAGGAGTCGCCGCCACCGCCGGTGAGATTTCTCTTTGTGGGTAACATGGCCACGTGTGCTGCATCTCAGTGACGGAGGCTAACAGTGCTGGCTCTTCCCCATAGCCAGGAAACCACCACCCCTCCTGAACCACTACTGCATAGTCTAAAAAGGAAAATTTGTGTACCTACTGCTTATACAAATAAAGTATTCAGAAAATAACTAAAAGCCTTTTCAATCACCTTGAGGAGCATCATCGTGCATCTCTCACAGCAGCTGATGGTGGATTATCTCCCATACCATCCTCTTGCGGAAATACGGCATGTGACTCTGGAAAGAAAAGGAAAAATCCTCTAAACGCTAAGTTGAGGCAGAAAATAGGCACAAACATCTAACAGGGGGAAATCTGCTTCTCCAGAAGACATAAGGGCCAGGTATCCCAAACCCACCAGCTGCGACGTCTCATGTAGTCAAGTAGGAAACAGACACCAGATGCAAGGATGGAGAACACAGCTCTGCCCTTCCGAGGACACTGGGAAGCTCCAACCCCACCAGCTATGCACCAACCCCAGAGCGAGAGATAGAACCTTCCTCCCTGCTCCAGGCACAATCAGTAGCTGCTGCGGAACTCGGGACCCAGTGGAATGGCTGGAAGATGCCAGGGGAGCGTGAGGTTGAGCACGAGGAGAAGGTTCTTCCCCTAGAGGGTGGTGGAGCCCTGGAACAGCTCCCAGGGAAGCAGCCACAGCCTGACAATGTTCCAGAAGGGTTTGGACTCAAGGACTTGGACTCAATAAGCCTTGCAGGTCCCTTCCAGCTCAGGACAGCTCTCTACCATTCTCTGGTTCTTGTATCTGAGCAAAGACATCTGGAGCCACTTTTAATTCCCGCTCACCCATGTAAATATTAACCGTTTGTCTCTGCTGATGTAATCTGCATACTTGCAGACGAAAACTCCACAGTCGTCTCCATTCTCTTGCTGAGGGATTTCCTAAGGAATGCAAAGAAGCAGAATTTTCCAGTACCATAAAAGAGAGGCAGTTTGGAAGCAGCACATGTTGCACATCCTAACAGACACTCGGGACAATCCACTCACCATCACATAACTCAGGGAACAGACCTGACTGACCACACATCAGCTCCTCACTCCCTTCACCTGGGGGTTACAATCCAAGCTCTTGGCAGCTTGACAAGGGAGAGCAGCCTCCTAAGAGAGACGCCCTCCCTGAAAGGTTTACTTGGGGTTGTGGTTCTCAGATTGCGTCTTTAGGCCGTGCCCTTTGCTACTAACTCGTAAACATGGAATGTTTTGGGTTGGAAGGGGCCTCAAAGCCTATCCAGTCCCACCCCTGCCATGGGCAGGGACACCTCCCACTGGACCAGGCTGATCTAAGCCCCATCCAGCGTGGCCTTTAACTCCTCCAGGGATGGGGCAGCCACCACTGCTCTGGGCAACCTGGGCCAGGGCCTCACTGCCCTCATTGTGAGGAATTTGGATTGGACATTAGGACAAGAATCTTCCCCCTTCCAATTTAAAGCCACTCCCCCCACCCCCAATTTGCCCTATCGCTCCATGCCCTTGGTAAGCCCCTCCCCAGCTTTCCTGGAGCCCAACTCAGGGAAACACATGCTCAACCCTCTGCTTTGTCACACACCAGGACTTGTGCTCCCAACAACAAGAATTATCCCAGATTCCAAGGCCATTTACAAAGCCTGTGTTCTCTAACAAGAGCCAAACACATTCAGTTTGTCTTGGGAAGCAGGGGAAAAGTCAGATTCACCTGAACATGGCAGACTAATTCAAACAAACGAAGCAGGCAGCCAGCAAGGAGAGGTCACGCAGATAGATTTCATCCCAGCATGATTAAGACCAGGTTGGATGGGGTTTTGAGTAAGCTGATGTGGAAGGTGTCCTGCCCATGGCAGGGGCTGGAACTGGATGGGATTTAAGGTACCTCCTGCCCCAAACCACTCTGTGATTCCATGGTTTCCTGGGTCAGCTGCAGCCTAAGGTGGCACCGTAAGAACATGAGATGCTTACGGCTCTTTTCTAAAAGCTTGGGCTTAAGAGAGTGTCAAGACCTCTAAAGAGATGGAGTTGAGAGTTCACACTTCACTTCCCAGTAGTGCTCACGTACATGTGTCCTCATGCTACGAAGGGTCCACTCTGAACAATCCACCTCCAGTTGCCTCTTTTCCCAGCTTCCTTCTTGCAGGTATTTGCTGTTGAAAACAAATCAAAATCACTCTTTGCCTCTAGAATGTAGGTCAACAAAACAAATTATGGGGAGCTGAGCCCTGACTGCAGGGGACTGTGTGATATGAGGTCAGTAGCCAATGTCCCACGACTCACAGCAAGGCAAAGATTCCTGCTTCGTTATCTAAAACAAATGTGGAAACTTGCAGTTGTGTTCCAGGGACAAGTTCGGACAAGGTCCTAATGCCTACTCATACTTCACAATGTGAGAGCAGCTCCCAAGCTGTTACTTACAATGGAGTTTCACAGATCTTGTTCCCACTCCTAACTGCCACGGAAACCAAGAATCTGATGGTCTCTTTCTCATATCCATGACCTGTGATTACAAGGGGACTGTCAAAGCACAAACTTCTGCTGCACACACATCAAAATCATACGGTTTTTCTCCCCAGTTTTCCCTCCCCAACCAATTCCAAACAAAAAGCCAGTTTGACTCACCACCAGAGTCCAATGGTTTGTCAGGGGGACAGGGACAAAGACAACATCCACCCCTGTGGTCCAACTCTTCACTGCTGCGTAACCCCAAGAAGTTAGTATTTGATAGAAGAAAGCAATAAAAGCATGATCTGCTGGGTATCCTTCCTTCTTCCTTCTTTCCATCACAAGATTCATGTAGAAATTAATGATCTGTACCATAAAGAGTCAGCTTGAGATGTTAAACAAGACACTAGTTTACCAAAAGAATGATATAGCAACAAGAGCCAATAGGCTTCTCACCGAACGAGGATATCGTCCTGCTGCGGCCAGTTTTACCTCAGAATTGAGCCAGCGACCTTCCTGCAGTGCGCAGATGTCACCACGAGTGATGTTCACTTGGAAGGCACTGCTAATGATGCCATTTGGCTCCCCGGGGCTAAACGCAGCCTTGATCTCTCTCTCCATGGCCTAAAACAAACAATTCAATGGGGAAGGACTCATGAAATGGAGTAATGAGCACGCTAACAAGCTCTCAGCTGAAAGAACCTTCTAGAAACTCCATGGACGTCTTGGGGTCCTTCTAGAACCTTGGATCCTCCTAGAACCTTGGGTCCCTCGACAACCTTGGGATCCTCCTAGAACCACTTCTGGCAACAGAGCACTGCTCCCTTCCAAGACTTGGTGCACATGAGGGCAAATAAAGCGTTAGACACTGATTTTCCAGCAGCAGCTGCAGCTTCTTTAACTACATCCACTGGGCTGTTCCCAGCAGCCACCTGGGCCTTTACATACAGCTTGTTGTTGTCTCATTTCCAAAGGCACCTTTACCTCTTCAGCAGCACAGAAGAACCTCCCCATCCTCCTGGCATGCAAAGCTGCAGTCGCCGGCACAGCAGCTCCTTCATGAGAGGCCTCGGAGTCAAGATGCTGCTAGAGCAGATTTGACGTGGGTTGTGCCATTCCTCTTTGCACTGAAAACAGCGACAGCAAAAGACACATCAGAGAAAACTCAAGCACTCGCCTTTGTCTCAGCTCCACCAGCAACTGTTTGGAAAAACACACGCACTGGTGATGGAGTCGGACAGGAGACGTTTGGGACCCTCAGGTAAAGACCTGCTGCCTTCAACTGGCCAATGGGAAAATACAGAGAAGTAAAAGTGCAAACTGGAGCAACTGCCTCCAGGATGAACTGTTGTTCAAGCTGCACATGTTCTGTCCGTGGCAGCCAAGCCCTGAGTCAAAGAGAAGCCTAAAGTACCCTGCAGGTACATTATTCACCCCACCAGGGGCTTTGAACCCCCCAGAGCAGTGGGAGGTGTCCCTGCCCATGGCAGCGGGAGGGACTGGAGAGGTGTGGAGGCTCCTTTGAAGCCAAACCGCTCTGGGATTCTATAATTCTCTCCCTCCAGCTGCTCAGACACACCAAGGAGACACCCCTGAAGCTTCTCCAGCCAGAACAGAAGAAGAGGTTGCTGAGGTGGTTGATCCTATAAAACATCAACTTATTTTTCCTCTTTCAAATTAACTATTTAGGACCTTTTCCCAAGCATTTCTGGTCTCAGCCTCTTCACAAGTTCAACAGTTCCTCCTACCACATGCCTTTAAAGTTTATTTAACCTCTTGCATCTATGAAGTGTCTGGATTTAGAGGAAAAGTTGGAAAGCGGCTGTGGGGGAAGCAGCTGCCTATCTCCCCTAGTGCAGTAGCCGGAGGAGTTCCAGAAGAGCTTGGAAAAATACCAGCGCATTGACACAAACAGAAATGTGGGAAACACAGAGGAAGGTGAAGAACAAGAGTGAAAGTTACACATTTCAGAGAAGAAGTCAAAGCAAACAGGGGGGTTTGTACCTGAGACGGGCAACCAGCTTGTGATAAAGGGTCCGTGTTTCCTGATTCAAGCAAGTGCTGGTTCCATGAGGCATTTTACCTACAAGAGAACTGGATCAGGCCACAGAGACCACACCCCCAGTGCTCCCTGGCCACGCCCCCACAACCATATATGACCATGGCCAGCTCATGCCTCCTAGCCAAGCCCCTCTATTACCATATATGGCCACACTAATTCACACCCCTTTGCCACTCCCCCTTCCCAGAGGCCATGCCCCCACCGCTCACCAGCCACACCCCTCACCCACAATATATGGCCATGCCTACAGGCCACGCCTCCTGCAATGGTCTTGTCCTGATCGGCCACACCCCCTCCATCCCCATATGTGGCCATGCCCCAAACACCCCCCCTTAGCCACGCCCCTTCCACAGACACCATGCCCCTGCTCCCTGGCCGTGCCCCTTTACTACCATATACGGTCCTGCCCCCGTATGCCTCTTAGCCACGCCCCCACCGCTCCTCGGCCAACCCCCTCTATCACCAGAAATGGCTGCACCCACTCATGCCTATGAGCCAAGCCCCCATCACAATATATGGTAACAGCCACTCCTGCCTCTTAGCCACGCCCCCCACCAGAGGCCACGCCTCCTATTCCCTTATGTGGCTACACCCCCACACCTCCCCTTAGCCATGCCCCTTCCATGGAGACCGTGCCCCGACACCCCCGGCCACGCCCTCTAACACCATATATGGTCACCCACACACCTCTTAGCCACGCCCCTTCCTTAGAGGCCACGCCTGCTCCACGCCCCTGCCACCCCCTTCTCACCATATATGGCCACACCCCGCAGAGACCACTCCCACATCCCTCCCTGGCCACGCCCCTCTACCACCATATATGGCCGCACCCACTCCTGCCTCTTAGACAAGCCCCTCGGTCACCACATATGGCCCCTCACGCCACCCCCGGCTCTGGTCGCACCCCTGGCCCCGTCCCTCGCTCCGCCTGCTCCACACCCTCCTCCTCCTTCTTCCTCCCGAGCCCCAGGATGCAGAGGGGGCTGCGGGAGAGGCGGGGCCAGAGCAGGGGGCGTGTCCAAAACCCGGAGGCGCCCCCGGGGGGCGTGGCCTGAATGGGGCGTGGCCACTGGGGCGCAGCGCCCGTGAGTGAGAGGAGGGGGCGTGGTCAGTCAGGAGGGAGGCAGAGCCTAATGAGGGGAGAGGCGGGAGTGCAGCACGAGGGGGCGTGGTCAGTGTCTAAGTGGGCGGGGCTGATAGGGTCTCTGGAGATTCCTATGGGGCAGCCGTCAGGGGCAATTTGGGGGGAACAGGAGTGTTTGGAGGGGGCTGGGGGTCAATTGGGGGGGAGTTCAGATCCTGGGGGGCAATTGTGGTTTCTGGGGGCAACTGGCGAGTGAGGGGGATGATTTAGGGGGAGGAAAAGGCAGTTTTGGGAGGCTGTAGGGGATTTGGGGGTGTTGGATACTCTGGGGAGATTTGGGGTTGGGAATTTGGGTTCCTGGGGGTGGTTTGGGGGGTGAGGTGGGCAGTTATGGGGGAGGGAGGGGACAGGGGCATTTGCAGGGCTGGGGGCCAAAAGAAAAGGGGAAATGGTGTCCTGGGGGAGGGTGTGGGGGGAAAAGGGAGAGTTTTGGAGAATGGGGGTAAAATGTGTCTGGGGGAGTAATGGGGATGTTGGGGGGCAAAAGAGGGGGAGATGGGGGGCAAAAAGGGTCCTAGGGGAGTTAATGCAGGGGAAATGGAGGGATTGGGGATCAAAAGGGGCAGTAGTGTGTGGGAAAATAGGGCCCAAGGAGGGGAATAGGGGGTGAGGGAATGGGTCCTGCTGGGGGGCTGAAGTGGGGGGCACCTCATTCTCATGCTCAATGTGAGGGGGAAGGGGGTGTTGGGTGGGGGGATTGGGGTCCCAGAGTGGGGGCTGTAGGGGGAAAATTGGGATGTGGGGGGGTGGTCAAGGGTGGCAATTGTGAGCCTGTTGTTGGATCAAGGAGGGTAATTGTGGTCCCCAAAGGGAGGTTTTGGGTGGTCAGGGAGGGGTCATTGGGGTCTGGAGGGAGCCAAGGGGAGATAATAGAGGTTGAGAGGGAGTCAAAGTTGTTAACTGGGGTCTGGGTGGGATCCAGGGTGGTAATTGGGGTCAAGGGGGTATAATTGCGTTCCCCATGGGGGGATTGAGGGGTTCAGTGGGGATGATTTGGGTTGAGGTGGGGATAATTGGGATGTGAAGGGGGTCAAGGGGGTTAATTGAGATCAGTGTGGGTAACTGTGGTCCCCATGATGGGATTAAAGGGGGTAATTGGGGTCACAGGGAGTAATTGGGGTCCCCATGGAGAGGTCAAAGTGGGTAATTGGGGTCTGAGGGTGGTCAAGGTGGTAATTGCCTCACACCAAATTCCATAGAATATAAAATTGTATTATAATCTAACAATTTGGTTTTATCCCCAAGTAATAATTAGCTATAGAAAAGTGTTCAAGAATGTTCTGTTATTAGTCAAAATGTGTGCGTTGACTTCAAGTTCTGACTATTTACATTTTTTATATTGAGAAATCTAATAGGCACATATCAAAACCTTTTTTCTTTGTTTCAAGTTTGTCATTACGTTTGTTATTAATTACAAATCATTAATTTCAAAATGGTATTTAAATATAAGTGACACATTGGAATCTCCTATAATGAAGGCTGTTTGCTATTTGGCTTAGTGAAAAGAGAGAACTAAAAACAAAAAAAAGGGGGGGGGGGGGAAACCCCGTTGGATAAATTGTCATTTCTTATAGAGTTTTTTATGTTTATTTTGAAAATGTAACGATTGTCATTTAAGTGATCAGTTAAAACTACTGATCACACCAACTGAATGATGAAGCCATTTGCTATTTGCTGATCAGAAGATCAAAGGAAATAGATCTTATAACATTAATTCTCACAATACAAACTACTGTTCATTTACATCGTTATGAACCCGATGTCTGTAATTTCTTATTTATTGTTAGGTAATGTTATCGATCATGTATTTAACTGCATCTTCTCATTCACACTTATGTGCAGAAATACATCTCTCCAGGAAAAAAACAGGCTGGAAACATTGTTTTTCCTTCCTTTTATAATATAAATAATCCATAAACTCAAAAAACCTTGAAAACTTCAACAAACGCCTTGATCTAGTGAGATTAAAAAAAAATAATTTTAGCTATAATGCCACCGTGCTTATATATATAATAGATATATAATGTATTTATATCATATATATATATTTCATGTCATGTATATTTACCATCTAATTGATGCCCAAGTATCTCTCTATGTGAGCAAGAAGACTGAAATATATATATAATATATATATATAAAATATATAGATAAAACATTCTGTGGTTTTACAGTTAAATACTTAATTTATTAAAATTTAAAAAAAGAAAAACAAACTGTAATAAACCTGGACAATAAAATGTTTTTTAGGGATTTTTTTTCCTTTCAAAGTACTCATTTCCACATAAATGAGTTCTGATGGGACAATCTGAATCTCTGAAAGAGGCAAATACACTTTTTTTTTTTCCCCTGCGCATCACAGTGGAGATTAAATAGACAAAGTTTTCTTTATTTGGAAAGGGATGTTTTTCTTCTTAAGAATTTTGGTTGATAAAAAAGGGATTAAATATCAGCCTTTCTACATATGTAGTGCAAGAAAATTAGACGCAAGATACTTGGTTTTTAATTAGTTCACACAGGAAATAATCTTTCTTCTTAATTAAAGCTACACTAGCAATTAATGCTTGCAGGACCCTGGAACCAAGTTTTACCTGTTTTCGTTTCTTATTAACTAACAGGAGAGGCTGTAGATGAAAAATAAACCCTTTTTCAAGGACAAATGTAAGAAGAAATGTGTCGTTGTCAAAGGTGATTGTCGTGGCTTTGGATGAATTAACATCTTGTTTTAATAATTGAACCTATTTTTAATTTTAAGGATGGTTTAAAAAGCTAACTGATTTCTTTATATCTATTTTTAATAATAAACAGGAGTTCTGTATGACTTGTGTGGTTTTCCCCCCTCACTTTTTTCCTCTTGCTTGTTCTCCCTCCAGGTTTTCCTGATTTTTATCCAAAATCTTTAAACTGCACGTGGACAATTGAAGCGTCGCCTGGCAAAGGGTAAGAATCGAATGGGAATTGCATCTGTCTACATCATGTCTGTGTTTAAAAAATTGAAATGCACAAATACGATAAAATTCCATTTATGCATTGAGTTAAATTAGTGTTTCCTGCAAAAATTTTGCAAAATAAATGTCTTTGAATGTGGTGTTAAAATACTGTGTTTATTCTGCAAAAGAAACATTCTTTAAATTATTACCAGAACAAATGTGGTTTAGTCTCCTTTAGAAAAAGGGGGGAAAAAGTAGAAGAGGTAAAATACATTAAAATAATAATTTATTATTAAATAGCACTAAAGATTTGGTGAGAGCTGTCGGGATCCTGTTGGTTGTTCTTCTACATTATTAAGCACAAAGAAGCAGATTTGATCTGTTGATTAGTAACCTTAGATTTCAGATTTAAATCCTTAGGACCAAGAATTATATATATTTATGCAAAACGTGAAGTAGCATTTGGATGCTATGATGTGTGATATATGTACATAACTTTATATATAACTATATATTATATATATAGTACATAACTAAATTGGAAGTTTCTGCTGTTTAAAATCTTCTTACAGACTGGGGGTTTTGTTTAAAATTTATATGGCATTTTAAATGTAAATCATGCGAGAAGCCTTTCCATGAAGAATTTCATTCCCTACAGTAAATAATTGTGTTTGAAAACCTCATGGAAATTCAAAATTGAAATACGGGCATGATTTGAGTAACAGATTGATCCCAGAAAATAAGAATCTGTATATACGGAAGACTGTTCACAAATCTTGTATCTGTGGGCACTTCCTCGGAGGTTAGAATGAAAACTAGAATTCTGTTGGACAAAAGTGCAAAAAATAGAACATGAATACAAAGTTTTAGGCAACGATTAATGTCCATCTCCTAGGTTAATAGTAAGATAATGACAGAGGTTATAAATGAAGGAGACATAGAGGAATTTGAATAAAATCTGTACCACACAATTGTTGATGTTCAAAGAGCTGTTTCCAAATAGCACTGAACTCCTATGGTCACCTGTTTGCAGCCTTCCCCTGTCTCAAACACAAGGTCAGGCAGAGCTGGAGCCAGCTCCGAATGAGCGACAGATGACAGAATCCTAGAATCACCAGGTTGGAAGAGACCCACCGGATCATCGAGTCCAACCATTCCTATCAACCACTAAACCATGTCCCTCAGCGCCTCGTCCACCCGTCCCTTAAACACCTTCAGGGAAGGTGACTCAGCCCCCTCCCTGGGCAGCCTCTTCTAGTGCCCCATGACCCTTCCTGTGGGATTGTTTTTTCCCCGACATCTAGTCTGAGTCTCCCCTGGGGCAGCTTGAGGCCATTCCCTCTGTCCTGTCCCCTGGGAGAAGAGCCCAGCTCCCTCCTCTCCACAACCTCCTCAATTTTTCAACTGTAAGTGACATTTCATGGAAACAGAAACATTGATTGTGCTGAAACATATTGATTTCACTGAAATTTCTGATAGAAAGTTAGAGGAACAGATGGTTTTGACTTTCTCATTTCACTTTATTGAAATGTTTATTTTCAGTAACTCAGAGAGGTTTCATTTTTACTTTCTCACTCTGTTTTATTTCACCTTGATTTTATACAGTGATCCTTTCAACACTGTGCTTCTAGAAGTCTGTCTAGAAAAGCTGCCTGGAGGAGAAGGAGCTGGGGGTGTTGGTTGACAGCGACTGACCATGAGCCAGCAGTGTGCCCGGGTGGCCAAGAAGGCCAATGGCATCCTGGCTTGGACCAGAAACGGTGTGAGCAGCAGGTCCAGGGAGGGGCTTCTCCCTCTGTCCTCAGCACTGGTGAGACCGCAGCTTGAGGCCATTCCCTCTGCCCTGTCCCCCGTCCCCTGGGAGAAGAGCCCAGCTCCCTCCTCTCCACAAGCTCCTTCCAGGTGCTTTCCCCGAGCCAGGAGGTCTCCCTCCCCTCAGCCTCCTCTTGTCCAGGCTAAACCCCCCCAGCTCCCGCAGCCGCTCCTCAGCACCCTCGGCCCAGGAGATGGGGGAGGGGCGTGGGCAGCACGACACGCGCCGCTGGCCTCGGGGCGCCCCCTCCCCTCTCTCCCCGAGGGGCGGGGCCTCGGTCCCGAGGGGCGGATACCGCGGAGGGATTCGCGACGCGTTGGCCTCGCTGGGCTTGTGCTGGGAAGCGCTGCGCGTCCTCCCTCCGGCTCCGAGTTGATCTTCGTGGAGCCCCTCGGGGGTGGCCGCCGCATCTGGATCCCATCCGAGGCGGCCGGAGCCCGCAGGACGCGGAGAGCCGGCGAGGCGGTGAGTTCCCGGCTAGGGGAGGAGGGGAAAAGAAGCGGGGAAAGCCGAGCCCCGCGCGATCCGAGGGGCAGAAAAGCGGAGAGCAAAAGGCACTCCTTTGATGGACTCGCCCGCAGCCCCAGCCTCGCCCCGCGCTTTGGGGTCACCCCCCGGGGAGGTGACAGCTCCCTTGGCTAACTTCTTAGGTTTGCAGATGTCATCCTGGCGAGATCTCGGCGAGGCGCTTGAGTGGGGGTGAAAGTTGGAAAGAGAGAAAGAGAGAAAGAAAGAAAGAAAGAAAGAGAGAAAGAGAGAAAGAGAGAGAGAAAGAGAGAAAGAGAGAAAGAGAGAGAGATAGAGAGAAAGAGAGAAAGAAAGAGAGGAAAGAAAGAAAGAAAGAAAGAGAGAAAGAGAGAGAGAAAGAAAGAAAGAAAGAAAGAGAGAGAGAGAAAGAGAGAGAAAGAGAGAGAGAAAGAGAGAGAGAAAAGAGAGAGAGAAAGAGAGAGAGAAAGAGAGAGAGAAAGAGAGAGAGAAAGAGAGAGAGAAAGAGAGAGAGAAAGAGAGAAAGAGAGAGAGAAAGAGAGAAAGAGAGAAAGAAAGAGAGAAAGAGAGAAAGAAGAGAAAGAAAGAGAGAAAGAAAGAGAGAAAGAAAGAAAGAAAGAGAGAGAAAAAGAAAGAGAGAAAGAAAGAAAGAGAGAAAGAAAGAAAGAAAGAGAGAAAGAAAGAAAGAGAAAGAAAGAAAGAGAAAGAAAGAAAGAAAGAGAGAAAGAAAGAGAGAAGAGAGAGAGAAAGAAAGAAAGAGAGAGAGAAAGAGGGAAAGAAAGAGAGAAAGAGAGAAAGAAAGAGAGAAAGAGAGAAAGAAAGGAAGAAAGGAAGGAAGGAAGGAAGGCTGTTCCTTGCCAAGTTGTCCTTGCTTGAAAGTCGGGGTAGGTGAAGGTGGAGCTGTGTGAGCAGTGCAGGTGAC
>JAUMJK010000928.1:600000-762623 GCA_033558105.1 Coccyzus lansbergi
ACAGTCTGACTAGACAACGTCTAGCACAAAGCAGACCCATAAGCTGTGCTGTAAAATACTAGATACCAAAATTAAAATGGTCCCCAGTATTAATAAGGCACTGATCACGTCACTGTCGAAACACAAGAGGTAGTAATGTTGTTCTTTAAGTACAGTTAATCCCCAAAGTGAGATTGTTCACATATTTTACATGATGTGGCCTGGTCTTAAAGATGCTATGAATGCCACAGCATTTTAAATTGTCCTGTTCCTGATGGCTTATGTTCCTGAATTTAAACACAGCAATTTGTGAAGTCAGAAACCAACCTGAAGCGATCAACAGGGATGTGTTTAACTTTCCATTTGCGCTGCCCCTACTGTTGATTAAAGCTTATCTACTGTTTGGTGTTAGTCATTTGGAAAAAAAAAAAAAAGAAGTAGTTATGGTGCACATAGTGCCACGTTCCAGTCAAATGCTTTAGCAAAGGCTACTGTTATGAAAAGGATTTTCTAATAAGGGGAATAATGATCTTCAGATTCTGACCTCCTGGCACAGCAGTGAGATTTATCAGGAGGGGCATGTGACTAGTTAAGACACACAGCCCCAGCTTGAAGGAAACAGCTGCTCATTTCATGCTTTAGCACTTGGCAGCTGGACAAGGAAGGGTGATGTTTGTGTTGAATACCTCGGCAGAACCAAGTACAGTAAGTGATTTTCCCTGTTTTTGTTTGTTTTTTTCCTAAACTGCCGCTGCTTTCCTATTTTCATCCTAGACCTTTCGTAAAAACACTTAAGGGTGAGGCATATTTTTGTCACTTCATTGATAAGCAGTCATTCATGCCCAGGATGCCTATATTTTTCTAACCTGTGATTAACAATAGCGTTGTTTTTTTCTCTTGTGGGAACAAGACAGGTACTGTGTTTTGTGTTCATACTAGCCACAGAGGGAAAATGGTGTTTATTTACTCCAATGATTGAGTAAAGAGGTTGTTTATGATGAATGTGTTTTCCTTTTTCTGTAGAGCTAGCCAATAGGTAATGAAGCAACTAAATATAGGACAATTTCATTATTTGGCTTAAAAGTACTCATGTGGGGAATTGACAGAGGTACCCTCTCAAAATATTGTGCTAGGTCTGAAGAAGGTTGCTTGTAACTGGTTGGATTTTGGGGATGAATGCAGAGATTTTTTGGAAAGAAAAAGGTAGAAGCAGAGAAATACAGGAAGACAGTGAAGACGCTCTGATTAAGGTAATTGAGTCACTCTGGCTAATAATGCATAATTGTATTATTTCAATTAAGTATTTCAATTAAGATTGAACACACACTCATAAATAGGGAGTAAGTCTCCTAAATATCTCCAAGTTTTTCATGTAATTTATTTTTGGATACTTGCATTTTTGATGGTTTTCTTCATGAATGATTGATTTCCTGATCTGATAATTTTTTACTGTTAGAGTCTTGTTTACTTGCTTTAAAACACAAGAATTTGAGTATAGGATATATATAAAGAAACTTTTGATCAATTATTCATGTAGAGATGATTTTTTTTTTTTGAGGAAAACTTAGGAGTCATGGGAACAAATGAATGGGTGATGGAGTCTGATATATGATGAGACTGAGGGATACCAGGTGCTTTGGAGAGGATTAAAGAGGGGCGGAGGTAGAGAGCAGTGGGGTGCTGTTGAGGAACATGTATATCAAGTCAAAAGCCCTGAATTTCAGAACAGTACCAAGGATAAACACTGGTAGGTTTAGTGAGTCATGTGGTCCCTTCTTTAAAGATGGAGGGAATAATCCCGATTCAAAGACTTCTTACATAAGAAAGATAAACTTTATTTATTTCTCCCTGAAGACTTTTTTTTGTCTTTTTAACCATAGTTCATGGCTTTGCTAGTTAACTAGAAATTATGTGCCTCTTGTGCAACTGATTTTATTCTTAGGCATCCTTGGGAATTGTATCTTGGATGAAAGGGAACTAGCAAAGATTGCATAGTAAAAATTAAATAACTGCACCACTGAGCCCACCTTCCAGTAATAAATATCTGAAAACACCTTGTCATAGTGGTCACTGAATTGTCTCAAACAAATGTGGTGGGAGAACTCAGTTTTGAGCCTCTACACTGTTGATTATTAAGGTCATTTACAATAAAAGAGAATAAATTTTCACTTGGATCTGGAAAACCTGAGGTAAACAACCTTGCTGTATTTACAGCTGCCTTCTGTCATTACTGTCTCTCAGGACTAGATTTTAAATCCTTTGTCCACAAAACTAAAAAAAATTGATCAACATTACAAGATTCTCATGCATGCAATTGTTTCAATCCTTACCACCAACCCATTTTAGTAGGTATACTTACTGCATACTTTGAAAATTAGAATATTGGAGTTTTCAGATTTTCTTGACTTTATGGCTTCTCTGACAAATTCTAGCTGCGACATCTGTTACTGCAGCGTCAGTCAGTGTGTACCACCACTGGGGCACACAGTGATTTTTGCACTTGAGCAGAAGACACCATCTCTGTACCAACACTCCTTTATATTATTTTATAATATCCTAATCTCACAGAAATATGTGCTCATCTTTTTTAGCATCCCCCCACCATTATATTCATATGAATCCAGGCAGGTCTTTAAAGGTATGAAGTACATTTATTAACTTTCAGTATGTTTTGTCCAAGGAACCACTCAACCCATGGTTTTCCCATTGACGCATCATCAGAAAGTCCAATACCTAACTGAAAGAGTTCATCCTGGAATTTTTTTTATTACCAAGCAGGGGATATTTGGTAATGAGTGCGACCATTGCTGTCCTTCTGCAGAGGATCAGTACATTCTCATCACAGAGAAACTTGTAGGATACCTGTTAAGTGCTTTTCCTTTGCTCCGAGGGAATTATCAGGGCAGCCTTACAGTCCTCTGAATGGGTATATTTCTGCTCTATAGCAGAACATCTAGCCAAAGAGTAACTGCAGTTTTACCAACCCCTCTCTCTAGTTTAAAATGCCATTATGCAGAGGAGCCACTCCCAGGATGTTTCAGAATAAAGAGAGGAAACTACTTTTAAAAATACTGAAGGGGTACTTCTATGGTTTTCCTTTTTTCCTAAGCTGTATCGGCCTGCCTACAAAACATTTGTGTATGTACTCTGAACAACTTGCACAGAAATTTTGCTTTGCTTTTAACATATTTTTGGTATGATCACAAATTTGACAGGCATGTTTTTACTTGGCCTGTGTGTGACTGAGTGTTTGACTACAAAGGAAACTGAAACAAATCCACATATCTTCTGATACTTGCTGTTCATTGTTCTTCTCTGTGATTTTAATATTTGATGTGAATGTCCAGTATGGTAGTACTTTGTCATTAATAGGGTTGCGTTGTGGTATAATGTATCTAAAAAAGACCTGATCACCGGATTACAGGCATTAGGTCAGGGGAGAAATTTTCTCTTGTAGCAAAGGTAAAAGACTATTGACCACAAGCCCTGTCAGTATCAACAAAACAGGGTTGGTGAGTGCAGTTCAGATACAAAGATGAATCCTGCAAACACATGTATTTGCTGAGCTGAACTCATGAGTGGTCCCATCAGAAAGTTTGGCTTACCTCTTAGTGTGCATAGGATCAGGATCAAAGTGTGGGCATGTGGAAGCCCCCACAGGACTGATGTTTACAGCTCAGCAGAAATTGTAATTACCCCGAAGAATTACTACTGTTGTTTTCATGGCCATCTGCTGTCTCACTTCTCTAAATAACTGCTCGCCTTTTTGCAGTGTCCTCTGACCTCACTCAATTAGGTGAAATGGTGTGACTCACTATACACTGTACTCTCCCACCTGTGATTTATGCATATTCTCTTTACTAATGATCTGGAGTTTCTCAGGCAAGGGGAGAAGGCTTCAGCATCTCAAGAACCTGCCAGGCATAATAATCTGTGCAAATTTAGTGAAACCTGAGCTATTCTTGCTCAGATACTTTATATATTTAGGTCCTGCAAACAGAAAATAACCATATACTCTATAATAAAATTAGCACAAACTTAATATTAGTGATTAAGCACTATGTTTGCTTTGGACTACCACAAAAATCAATATACCGGTACCTTATATATATATACATGTTACATATATCAATACATTTCCATATACAATTCCTTCCACTGCTGTTACAAAAGCCTCATTTTTTAACAGATGTTCTACTCAGATTAGTGATGGGCTCATGAAAGAGTATTTGGAGTGCAGGAAATGTGTGCAGGATTGGGATCTATGAGATTAACAACAATTTTCCATTCTTTTTGAAGTATATTTTGCCCCCCATGCCTGAAGCAGGCTGATGTTTTTCAGTGTAGAAATCCACATCAGAGGCTAGTATCTAAGAAACTCATACATGATACAGCCAAATAGATTGAATGTGACTTATATTGGGTATATTTATATGCTTGCTAAACATGTGGTTGAGGCTGCCTTTGACACATGACCCAAAGTTGCATATATTCTTTGTCAAGATGTTATATTCTTTTTCATATTCTTTAAAAAGGCGTGACATTCCTCCAACTTAAACTCTGGTCTCACCAAATTGTATTTCCTTAATCTGAAACAGCATTATTGCAGATAGGCTTCCATTCATATCCAATAATTCAGTTAGCTCCATCTAATCTGTGATCATCCTCCTGGCTCATATGATATGCATTCATGAGTTCTGTTTGTTTTGCAGTGACTCAGTGTTTGAATCCAGAGCTTGTTTGGAAATTTCTGGGTTTGCTAGTGGGAAGTAAATAAAACAGTTTATGCAAATACCTAATTGATTACCAGCACGGAAAATTACATCAGAAAATCTTCGCTGAACTAGGGCTTGAGTCAACTTACTGTCTGGACATATAGTGATTTTTGTCATCTGAATCATAATAGCCATGACATTCCAGCCTTATCACACTGTTCATGAAATAGCTTCCTTAAAAGACTAATAATACTTTCCTCTGCTAAAGATGTCTTGCCTGCTTTAGCTTGCTTACTCATGCTCTGCTTTAGCAAATTCATGAACACACACTTCCTGGAACAGCTGCCACCCTTCCTAAAACTCTTGGTTTCCAGGCCCTGCCCAAATGACTGTCCTTATATTTTTATCTTAAGTAGGCAGGAACTAGAATTCACTTTTTTCCCCCAGATTCTTGATTGAAGTGCTCCTCCCCTTAAATGATACAGTCACTCCCTTACTTTCTTTCTCCCTGCAGCCCAAGGAAACTCCATTATTTCATTTCATACGGAATTTCATTGATGTCCTGGGGTTGGTAAATCTACCCTGTATCGTAGAATCATAGAACAACCAGGTTGGAAGGGACCCATAGGATCTTCTAGTCCAACCATTCCTATCAAACACTAAACCAAGTCCCTCAAGACCTCATCCACCCATGCCTTAAACACCTCCAGGGAAGGGGAATCAACCACTTCCCTGGGCAGCCTATTCCAATGCCCAATGACCCTCTGTGTGAAAAACTTCCTCCTAATGTCTAGCCTAAATCTCCCCTGGCAGAGCTTGAGGCCATTCCCTCTTGTCCCGTCCCCTGGCACTTGGGAGAAGAGGCCAGCTCCCTCCTCTCTACAACCTCCTTTCAGGTACTTGTAGAGAGCAATGAGGTCTCCTCTCAGCCTCCTCTTCTCCAGGCTAAACAACCCCAGCTCTCTCAGCCGCTCCTCATAGGACCTGTTCTCCAGCCCCTTCACCAGCTTCATTGCTCTTCTCTGGACTCGCTCCAGAGCCTCAACATCCTTTTTGTGGTGAGGGGCCCAGAACTGAACACAGGATTCAAGGAGAGGTCTCACCAGTGCTGAGTACAGAGGGAGAATCACCTCCCTGGACCTGCTGGTCACACCATTTCTGATCCAAGCCAGGATGCCATTGGCCTTCTTGACCACCTGTAGCCTCAGCCGAGACAATGGGAGATTTCCAATCCTCCCGTGAATGGAAAGAATTGGTCCTGTATCTCTCACAGCTTTCATGAGTGTTCAAATGTCTTGGAAAAAGAGCCTGGGCATCATGGCTGCACCTGTCTGCTATGAAATGAAAGTTACATACTAACATCATTGGACATTTGGGAACTTTATAACTGAAAATGCAGAAAGAGGTTAAAAGCTCTAACCAGTCAGCTTCTGGTGTGAGGACATGAGAAGTGAGAGACTGCACTGAGAATCACAACCCTGGAATCAGGTCCCAGAAGTTAAAGAGAGCTAGGACTTGGGCATTTAATCCTTGTTTTGGATCTAATTCTAAGCTCGCATTGTGGAACCAAAATAAGAGGTGGTTTTCAGATTCATATACCTTAAGTTAAGGCTGTTTTGCAATTTACTTCATATCTGTCTTTCAAAATACACTCCTTTTGGAATTCTTGCACTGACTTGGGCATGGTTGCCTGGCATACTAGTGCTTATAGAAATAGCATTTGTTCCTGCAAGTAAACTTAAAAAGAAGTAAGCTGCTTTAAAAACCTGACTGTAATAGCAGTCAGTCTTTCAGGGCTGAGTATTGGGTGAAGGAAAACAAGTTCCTAATCCTCTATCTCAGCTTCTAAATCTAGATCTTCCTAACACCTCTAACCCTTTAATTTCTTTCTCTTACTTAAACAATTTTTTACTTCATATTAGCTTTACCACGTAGCCACAGGACCTCTTTTTTATTATTATTCATTATTGGAGTAAAGCAGACCCTTCAAGAGATTCTGATAAGCTCCTTAAATTCCATAAATATCTGCTAAGGCATAGATAGTTATGATTTCCCTCTATAAATACAAAGCAAATAGGTTTGGATTAATTCAATGTTTTCGAAGTTACTTGTGAGGGTGACAGGTAGTTGGCATGGCCTGAACCAGCCACTGCAAAGTGTTACACTATCAGTTATCCTAAGGGGTTTTATCGATACAGCCAAAAAGATGCTTGATGGAGATGTCATTCTTAACTGTTACATGAAAAGCAACTGCTTATGTTGCTTTTCAAACAATGGTCAATCTTTGGCATGACATCTCTACGCAGTGTGCATTTTGGGATTTTCTATAGATCTTACTCTTCTAGGCAGAAAATACAGGTTGCACTACAAATACCTAAGTTTTAGAGAATTATAGTGTTGTATCTTAAGACATGAGCATTGCAAACTTCACCAAAGAGGGCTGTTTCTCTGAAGGCTTGTTTCTCTGAAGTTCTGTTGTTGCCATGTGTTCTGTGGTTGTGGAAGTGGGATATTTTTGTAGCTGCAATCCTGTGTTAAATATTCTTTCATGCGATAAATATTTAACTACTAAAATAATACTAGGAAACTAAAGACCGAAGTTACTTGTTTAATATATTACTTATTAAGGAAAGAGCTGTAAGGTGCTTTTCCTCCTTTTTTCTTTGAGATTGACTTTTTTTCTCTGTTCCTTCCCCTTTTTCTAATATCTTGCTGCTCCGTATATTTTTATACACAGCACCTCCTTCAGATGAGCTTGTGCTTATGTTTCAAATTTCTCGATGACAGATTTCTGTGCTGCCTTTATGCTCCTCCTAAAGAAGGCGTTTAACTTATTGGCTGCAAACTGTCTTATTGTTAGGAAGGTACCTGTTTATTAATAAAGCTCACTCTGTTCCAAAGTCTTGGATATAGGAATGAACTGTGGTGACTCTATTCTCATATCCTGTACTCTGTAGATTACTTCTTGTATTATAAACAGCTTAAGACATTTGTTGTGCGTCTTGATATGGTCGTACGAACCAATGTGTTTCTTAGTAGACTACTTAGTAAGGAAACAAGGTTTAGTCAGCTGACTGACAGTTGCTTGGTTACCCCTGAAAATGCACAGTACAAAATCTAGTAAGACATGCTAGAAAGAACAAATAATCTCTCCCCGTCTCTTCTCTGTTGGAGACTTACTATTTTAAAACTCTTTGAACTGGTTTAAGAAACATTGTGTGTCTATGTTTAAAATACTGTATTTGTATCAAGAAATCTGAAGCCTGCCATTGTTTCAGCCATCTTCCCAAGGGAAACTTATAGACAATAGCTTGATGTAAGGAATTTCTTTTGTGTTTTTATGTCCAGCATCTGCTAATAGAATTTTGCAAGAAAAGATGCTGGATCTCTCCTGACCTCCAAGCCGTGCTTCTACTCTACCAACTTTTTTTCACACCTGCCTGCCTGTGACTTGTGAGTCATTGGTGACTTTTGCAGATGGAAAACTGTAGCATCGCACAGGCAGGCATCCCTGATTCATGTCGGTGTGCAGCAGACAGCAATTTGCATGAGATCACACAGTGGGTCTCTCTATTGCCATGTGGGTCTGCGTTTGTACCATAGCATTTTACTTTGCATCCCCTCTTTAAAGAGTGGCTGCTATCGAATAATTGGGAAGGTGCCACAGGGGAGTGAGAAGAGTTACCAATCACTAGCAACTGGTCTAGTCTCTCTCCTTGTCTGAGACCTATTAGCACATTAGTGGGGAAATAACAGTTAGATGTGAACTGCTTTCTACGGTCATCAAAGGGGAAAAAAAGGATGATGCCATCAGAAATGCATCATAGCAGCCAAATGAGCAAAAGGAACCAAAGTTCTGTCCTTCCCCTCTGTCCTTTTAACTCTGTCTTGCTCCGTCTCAGACATCTAGCTTCCAATTACTTAGCTCTCTGAAAACCTCTTCCTGCCTTTATTGTTTTGCCAGCTGCTGCCTTTAGTTTACTGCACTGATAAGTACTTCCCAGGCTGTAAATGTGTGGTCAAGACATTTCTGAAGCCAACTTATGTTTTGATTGTAGTCATAGGAGGAAATATCAGCATTGAAACTGCTTTCCTTGCACGTGGAGGTCACTTCTTACACCAGGATAGGTGTAGGTTGTGATTTCATGGGGAGAGCTATAAAGGTAGCATGTATGATAATAGCTAGGAAGAGGAAAACCTAAACATACACTTAAACTCCTCTCTTCATGAAATAGTACCCTTGCTTTATAAGATGTAAAGTAACTACAGTTGTTTTTCAGCTAGGGGAACACT
Source organism: Coccyzus lansbergi (assembly GCA_033558105.1). Taxonomy (NCBI): domain Eukaryota; kingdom Metazoa; phylum Chordata; class Aves; order Cuculiformes; family Coccyzidae; genus Coccyzus; species Coccyzus lansbergi. The sequence goes on from JAUMJK010000928.1 coordinate 608,988, forward strand.
GGAAACCAAAAAGAGTGGGAAATCGGATATAGTCATCAATGCTTGCAATGATGGTGGGTAGGTAGGAAGTGTTAAAGACTCTCTTCACCGGTATCCATGACTGCAGATAATCATTTTATCTTCTCTTGATACAACACAGGTGCAGAGATTGAAAAGGGAAGAGAAGATGTGTTTTAACCTCATGCTTTTTGGGGACACTTATATATAATCTCTGCTTCAGATAGGAGTGGTTGGACTTGATAATCCAAGAGGTCTTTTCCAACCTCATGATTCTATGATTCCTACTGTTTGGGTGACCAGTACAAGCCTGTAGAGCTTGATGTGCTTGAGAAGCTCCATTCACATCTGTAATTTCTGTGCCATCTTTATAACGTGTGGTACTTGTGTTTGCAATGTGGCTGTGTGCCAGCGTGGGCCTAGAAATTATTGAGCTAGAAGCACCGAGTCTGCAGTGGGAAATAACTGGAAATGACAGATTTAATGTGGAGTGAAACACGCTGCTTCCAAGAGAAAATCAATTCAGAAACCATGGGTTTATCAGACAAGAACTCTGATACCAAAGTTACTGACAAGTTAGAGATTCTTATGTTTCCTCTTTGCCTTAAAATTGATTGGCAAGTGGTTTAAAACTATGCTGACTCATAAAACTTTTATAACTGTCAAAAGATTTAAGAGCTTTCAAAAAGACACTACTCAGGGACTATGCTATTATAGAATCCTGGCTTAGTTAAAAATAAGATAAAATAAGCTTTGTGGGTGAAAAAGTAGATCTCCAAGATGAACATATCAGAAAGACTATGTATATAGGGCCTAGGATTTCTTAGTAATCTAATTAATAAATAAGTGTGATTTTTTCAACTTGGTTTATAGCTGGGAAAGGTAAACAATAATAAAATATTAAAATTTTTTTAACAGATACATGATAATAAAAATGCCTTTGAGAACTGAAGGGTTGGTTATTTCTCCATGTTTTTCAAAATAACTTCTAAAAAGCCTTTTCTTGTGTGGCCTAGTCTGATTAAAGGCATGTAACTGTAATTAGTCAAGAATATGTGGTGATAAGGTGTTTTTTTCCCCTGACTTGACCTGTGTTACTGAGTTAACAAAGCAGAAAGACTGAAGAGAGCTGTACACAAGTCTCTGAATAGCAGAGGTTATTGCCAAGAGTTTCTTGGAAGGCTTACAGGCAAGAGTAGAACTTGTAAGAGGTATTGACAGTGTATTGATCTGGTTTCTGAAAAAGGATTTGAGTTAGAGTATGTAAACCTTTACTGCTGTTAGCTATCCCTTCCCAGTGGGTTGTACCTCACTGCTGGAGATCTCTTAAGTGTCTGAAGGGCAAAGGTTCTCAGAAGAGTTGTGTCCCCTGGTGTCATACGTGTTAATCAAATGCCTGATATTTATGATTTTATTATTGTTTTACTGAGACTAGCAAAATAATTTTTTGTAGCAAATCTATTGAGAAGTGTGGCTGAAAGTTTTCCTCTTCTTGAAGATGAACAATTTAGTCTTCCTTTTAGCTTGATGTATTCTGGGCAGTTGTACTACCTTGATCCATGGGAAGTAGAAGTAACATGTCATCGTTATAGCACATGGAATAACTCAAGGGTGTATGTTCAGATTTTACTGCCATTATTAGAGGCAAATGCCATCATGGTGGATTGAGGAAACAAATATAGAAGTTGATGGGACAAAGCTGAAGTACAGTAGATAACCAGTTCCATAAAACAGTAGAATTGCATTTGAGACAACCATCATCAGTGGGCCAGATGTGCCAACCTGCAGCCAGCTGCATGTGATGGTTGAGGTCATAGACTGGAACAGAAGTGGTGGCATTAGGCTGTCTGACAGTCAGGATCATTGCCTTTTCCTTCCTAGTACAACTTTGGCACATGTAGGATGCTGGAGAAACCCAACCATGTATGTCACTTGCTTAGAGTTTTCTAGAAATGGATTTGTGTGTACTGTAATAAATAAACTGGTATTGACCACATACAAGAAATATTTAACTGCTTGGAGAGGGAAAACTTCAGGAAACATGCATTAGACAAACTAAGACCTGTGTTGACTTGAGCCCAAACAGAATTCTCAATTGCACCTGTGTAGGCAAAGGTGTAGCTGTCATGTTTCTCAGCTGGGATTCTTATTATGGTAATTACATTAATATGTGTGGAGAGCAGTTACAAAAAAGGGCCTCATTGCTAGAGCCTATCCTACATCTACAGGGTAGCAGATGAACTCTGTTCTGAAGAACTTGCCCTGGACATGAGCAAGACAGGATAAAGTAAAAAGGTGTATCAAGGGAAATTACCCTTCAACCTTCTCAGGAGACTCTCAGTTTCTTCTCAGCTTCTTTTTCTGCACGTTGCTACTGCTTCAATCTCCCTGCTCAGCAGCTTGCATTTAACACCTTTTCAAGCAGCCAGATGGAAACTGTTTAAGGCAAGCATTCAGTGATGTGTAGGCTTGGAGGAGGGGGAGACGAGGGGAGGTCTTACCTAAATTCCTAAGAATGTCCCGATCTTGTAAAGAATACGAGTCTCCTGTATGGAAGCCTCTGGAAAATTTATGGATTAACTGAGCTCCACAGAGGTGCCTCTGTGTCAAAGTTGAACTGTTTGTGTGTGGCTCTATTTATTGTCCATAAGTAGAAGGAAAACAGTCCACTTTTAATTAATAGGGAAAATGCTACATGTACATTTACTCAGGCTTGGCTAAAAATCTGTTTAAATTTCATTAAGCTAAGTAAGTATTACTCTGTATGTCAAATATAAGCCTATTTAAACCTGACTTATTGGCTTAGCTTGCACCTGTAACCAATATAAGTAGCTTGAATCCCATGAGAAAGTGCCCATATAGGGATTTGTGCTGGCTTGACATTTTTATATTAAATGGCCATAGCTTGTAGGTGTGGACCTCCCCTTATTAGTCTCCAGCAGTAAAAGTGATGTCTTTTGGTTTTACTAAAGGCAGTAGCAAACATTTAAAACCTGACTGCATGCTGCCCACTCTGTTCACACTATTTGGTGCTTTTGAACAAGACCACAAGTTTGCTGGCAGGGTAACCTATTTCTTTTAAAAACTAATGTATCACTCCTGAACATAAATGTCTCAAGAGCTCACACACTTGTTTTAAATACACCTGTTAAATCAGTCCACAATAACACCACGTCAAGACTTTCAAAATGTTGAACACAAAATGCAATTGGACTGCACAAAGTGTAAAGGAAAGCCATCTGCCTGAAGTGACTGTGTGCATGTGGCAGCCAGGGTGACAGCAAGACTTATAAGAGGTTCTGTGTTTTGTAGTTAAGTCCATCACAGACTTGTAAACTTTGGCCACATCACTGGAGGTGTTTCTGCTTTCCCTCTCATTAGAAAGTGTCCATCCCATAATTGTCATATTTCATGAAATAAAGAATTATATTCCTAATACTATGACTTGGTTCATAGGAATATTGTGGTTGCATTTACTACCTAAATGAAGGGTGTCCTCTACACAAATCTGTAGGTTTGAGTGAGTGCTAAAGTATGTATTGATCATATTCCTGCTGCTGTAGCCTTCACACATCTTGACAATCACTCTGAAATCCCCTCCCAGCATGTAGTGAGTTACCAGCAAGACCTGCAGCAGGGATTGTCATTTCAATGGACCTGATTAAGAAAAGAGAATGGGTAGCTATGGAGGGTTATGTGCCTCCTATATCCCTAACAGCCTCTGTTAACCCCAGTAAGCCCAGTAGGATTTTTAATTCCATTAAAAGACAAAAATATTTTTTTTTTGTTTCATTATAGGATACTATCATTCACTAACTGTGTGATCACATTGAGTGAGCTCTCTTTCTTATCCAGACTTCCTGAATGCCCTTGAAACAGCAAAGAAAAGTGTCAGTCTTACATCAGGAAGCACCTGAGGGCAGAGATCCTCTAGGTTTTCTTTATTTGGAAGTCCAACTGCACCCTTGACAATCAATATTTTAATAATAGCCAGTTATTTCAAAAGGCTTTAATTCTTTACATGTGTAAAACCTATGCTATGATTTTTTATTTTCCTGTTTGTTTTTGTACTTTTCTTGCATTGAACCATTGACTATTGGCATCTAATTTATTTAATTTATGCAGATGAAATTTATTGTTGTGTTTTACTCATCCATCTGTAGAGGTGGTGGTGTGTTTGGATACCATTGTGGCATGATATAGACAAGGAGTCTATTCATCCAGTAGAACAACAGTACTTAATTACACAAGTAATGATGTAATGGTTGTGGTTGTTGGAGTCTGCAGTCAAGAGATCTGATATCAGATTTTGGCTCATTTGTGGGTATGTGGCTTAGCCTCAGTCAGTCAGTTCTTCCTGCAGTGGAAATGTCTTATTCTTCCTTTATTATAAGAGTAAAACCCTATAAGGGTCAGAGAGGCCATTTGAGGGGATGGTACTGTAGTATCAAGATCTAGGCATCTATTAGATTACTATTTGTCATATAATTAAAAACAAATCCTGCGATTTTACACAGAACATTACTTGTTAATTGCTATACAGCTGCCTTTACACTGTTGCAAACAGAAGACAGAGATTATTTTCTCCTATGCCATAGATTATGGAGGATGACAATACTAATAAAACTGAAAAAACAGATTGACTCTCTTCCCCTCCTACATTTCACACTCAGTAATTTCCAAGAGATAGGCAGAAAATGCAATAGCTTTTCATAATTCTGTTTTTTAAGAGCAGACTAAAGAATATCTTGAAATAGCCAATGTAAAAATTATTTTATTTTTCTCCTCTTGTAAAAAACCTAAGCCAGATGAAGTTGGAAGAGCTAGATAGCTGGCTCTGAAAAATCAAACCAGTAACTTTGGCACTTAGGGAAGGATTTTGGGATGGTCAGAAAGGACAAACGTGCCTGAAGTGGAATTTCTAGCAAAAGTTAGGTGGTAGAGTACAAAGTTTTGATCTTGAAAAACACTGCTCAGCTGCTGGCTAACTCTCAAAGCAAGTTAACCAAGCAAAGGCTCTATTTACTTCCCCCACCCCCTCCCCACCTTCCCTTTAAATACATAAACAGTCTTGAGAAGAAGGACTGAACCTAGGGTAACCCTGGCTCGTGTGTGATCTGATCAGCAGGTTGGTATCTCCCTGTAGTCTTCCTCTCATCCACTTCAGACAACTTTGTGTAGTTTTGTGTGACAGCACAGCTCTGTTGGGAAGGGTTGAGGCTGCCCAGCCTAGCCCCAGACCTAACTGTTAGGGTGCTGTTGGCTGACCTGGGCTGCTGCAGCATCATGTGTGCACTGACTTGTAGAACTCCCTGCTCAGTGAGCAGAGTCCTTCTCTCAGCTTCAGGAGAAGTGTGTCACGTGTAAATCCATTATTGGATGGGACCAGGTGGAATGTGCCTGTAGGAACTCATCTAAAAATAATAAATAATACTGTCTTTGGCTGAAGGTCTTCCAAGCAAAACTGCTGCATGCTTAGAGCAGCTCGAACCCGGCAGGACTTTGAAGCTGGATCTGTCAAGAAGTATGCAATGCAGGACACTTTTCCAGGTGCTGGGATGCAATGTGCTGTGCTACTAGAGTCTCCCTGACCAGTCAGTGGTCCCCTAAGTGGATTTGAGGTGCAGGTGGGAGTTACCATAGACCAGTAACAAGCAGCTTGCATGCATCAGTTCTGTTCAGGATGTTGAGAGACTTCACTGGTGTAGGTACAGTCCAACCTCTTCTAGTTGGCCTTGGCACTTGGGAACTGGTTTGGCTGTGGTCAGTTCAGTAGTGCAGACCTAGCCTGAATGAGCAGTATTTTCTCTTTTTTTCTGGAAAGTGCGAATTGTGTCAGGATACGTTGGCCCTGCCTTTTGCTGAAGAAGGACCAGCCAGTGCCATGAGTGTGAGCTGGCTGGCAGAGGTAGCACCAGCAGGAACAGCAAAGATGCCACTGCCTGATACCCCTTGACTGGCTGAACACAGTGACATCTGTAGGGGTGCAAGCTCACATGGACCTCTCTCAGAGCATTCTGTGCTCATTGTAACAGTGGCATTTGAAAGAGGGTCAGAGTGAGTGAGTGAAAAGAGTGAAGGATGGCAGTCTTACCAGGACCGAATTTGAAATACGAGGTCTGTGATACAGTAGGTCTCAAAAACTTGGTATTTGTGGGTAAATTAAGAAAGACATATAGTTCATCTATGCTTTACATGACCAGCATTAAAAAGCTGCATTATGTGCAACAACTTCTGAAAAGAGCTTTCCCAAATACCTGCATTGTTTCATTTCAAGGACTATTTTAGCTCTAGTCTTGACTTTTTTTCTAGAAAAGTTGCTGGGTGTATTTTGTTATTGTCACATCTCAAATGTTATGGCTACGCAATAGCAGGGCTTAGTCACAGGTAGCCAATAAAATACTGTTTTCTTCTCTTCTTTAGGGATAATCTGTAAAATTATCTCTGAAAGCTTGTTACAGAGTATTTTGTGCATCTTCCAGGCAAATGGATGTTTGATAATTAAGTGCATAGTAGATGTATGGTCCAATTTCAAAGTTTCTGTTCAGCTTTCTGTGAGTCATCAGCTACTGTGGGGAGATTTATTTTAAAAAGCTGCAGGGTCTAATCTTAAGGTTCTTTGAAAAATTGCCTCCTACTTTAATGTTTGCTGTAAGTGCATTAAACATTTTATGTGGTCTGTGCCAGTTAGGACCATTTGCATTACCATGAACCAGTAGCCTTACGGTTATGTTTAAAATCATAAAAGCAGTGTTATTAAAAAAAATTACTTATCAAGTGTAAATAAAATGACCTAAACAAAATGTGTGTCATTGTACCCTAATTTGCCATCTGGTTTCTGTTTTATGACCCTATCTATGGATTTATTTTGTGCTAGTGGACAAACAATTGGACAACACTTAAAAACACAAGCTGGAATGTAGGGAAGGCTTACATCAGTCTTTCACATGCCCTGTATCATGTGGGGAAAAGCGGTTTACAGAAAAGATTAGTCAAACACTAAACATTGCATCTTGATAAGTCTACCATACAGTTATATAATTATGACTTCTTTTATTTTCTTCAGATTTTCCTTGAAGTCCAGCTAAGAATGCAACCAACAATAAAGTGAAAAAGCTGTGCAGCTGAAGAAACATCCTTCTCCTTGGTGAAAATGTCTCTTACATTTTGACAACAATTAAAGGATAATGGGGTCAAACACACTTGGGAAGGCTGCAACATTAGATGAGCTTTTAAATGCTTGTATTGAAATGTTTGGTATGCTTTTTCAATATTTTACTTTGCTGTTTCTGAAATTCATCTTATAATATAATCCCTGCTGTTCTATGATGTCTTGTCCTTGGCAAACAACATTTCTGGTCTGTAAAATTTTCCATGTTTTATTTTGACCCAGAATCACATGGACCAGCATTTTAATCACAAGCACACTGTATTAAATTTTTTTTATAATGCACAATCATGAGTATAATGTTTTTTAAAATGCTGGCCTTCACCAAAAGAAGTGTTCAGTTGAATTATTCAAGTAGTTATTTCTGGCATTGATCTTTGTCTTGAGTGGTTACACAGCTGCATTTCTGACCAGTCATTTTTTTGGAAGCTTTTCCAAATCATCATGCAATAATTGGCAAGAATGTGACTTAAGGTTCATATAATCTTTTTACTTCTATTAAAATGTGATGCACCAGTTTGGAGGGAAAGAAGTGATGAAATAGACCTTGGTCCATAACGCTATTAATCATGACGTATGTCACGTTGCAGCCAGATGACTTCATGGATGGGCTTGAATCCTTTGAAATGAGGCCTTAATAGACAAAGCAACATTTAGATTCTGTTGAAATGCAGGACAGTTTTGGATTAGAGTGAAGTACTATTTTTTTCCCCTCGTGGACAGAAAAAAAAATATCTAAAGGTGAGAGAGATTAAATAGTTGAGGGATGGACAGATCTTGCTACTGACTGTAGTGAATACTCACATGCACATTTCTGTAGACCACCATCAAACCTGTTCTTCTAAAAACTAATGAAAGCATTATCAGAGCCCACGTACTTGTTTGTTGGAAGTCATGTCTCTCTTCTTTGTATACACATTCTCTTCACAAGTATAGCTGACATGTGGTTCCCATTTCATACACTCATTGTCATCTACTCTTTTTAAAAATAGTGACAGACAAAGAACACTCTAAGATTGCAGATGCTGAGGAAGACTCATTTTCAGTCAGCCTGACGGGGAATAACTCTTTCTGTAGTTTCAGCAGCTATATTGCAGAGGCTCGAGGGTCTGTAAGGCAGCTGGAGATAGAACCCTGTACACAGATATGACGTGCTGCTTCGACACTGAATTCCTTAAGGCAATCCCTTTATTAATAATATAATTATTGAAACAAAACTATAAAGTGGCAATAAAAAAGTGGTTGTACATAAATCGTCTCACCTTTTTTGATCAACTGATTTGGGATTTGTTCTTTGAATAACTGGCAGTTCCTTTGTGTAACAACACAGTGCTGTCCATGCCCCATTTTTTTGGCTATGGCTATTTATTACTGGTTTGGGGGTTTTTCCTTTTAAATACTTAGCACTACAATCTAGCAATAGTTATCATTAAAGGAGTGAGTTTACACTTTGGCTTTCTTTCCTACCTGTTTGGTAGGCAATGAGCTAAAATTTCCACTTTTTATTCTTTCTATCTGACTCCGCTTGAAGAATAAAAGCTCCTCTCTGTTCGAGAGTAATGTGGTTAACCCATTGTTTCTCTTTTGCAGATGACAAAGGAAATCGGTGCTCCAGTCATTTGCCAAGAACCTTTCTTTTAATGCACCGGTGGTATCTGCCTTCCACTGAGCTAGCTGGCAAGCTTCTTTCCACATATCCTTTCACAAAGTCTTGCAAACCTATATTACAACATGAGAAGCAGCCTGTTTCTGTGACTGCGTGTAAAAATGATTCAATTAATTAGTGACAAACAAGGGTTAGAAGTGAATTTTTTCAACCTAAAAGATGGAGGATTGTGAGTTTCTTTATGATTCTGCTTATGGACTTTTTCCATATGTACAAGAATACTGAGGCACACTTTGCACTAAGTTTGGGTAAGTGGAAAGAGGTGGCCAAGGTAAACTTTCAAATGCATCATGGTGGGCTCGCCTTTGAATACTATAAACTTTCAGTGGTCGCTGAGCACCTACATGTCATTTATACCTCTTAAAGAATCCAGTAATCCTAAATATTATCATATGTGGTTTAGCCAGGGCTGGTAAGAAATCGTGCAGCAGAATATTCACAATAGTAAAATTAGAGGCATTTTTGATAGTGCAAAAAAACCATAGTGACAGCCAGGAAATGGTCTTTGTCCCCTAAGATGCCATGAGAGTGAATGAAGTATCAGAGTGTACTGTGCTTATTTTTGGAAGAGAAGTTTCATACTGTTTTTTTATTCAGCTGATCTAGTGTCAGAGTCTTCTGTGAATAAAAACACCATTACTGAACCAAGGCACACAAAGCATTCTTTAACTAGCATACATATAGAGATGCCAGTGGGGAGAACTGCAATGAGTTCAGATTAAAAATCTGTTTTTTCATGAGGTAAGCAAGCTTCTGGTTGTCTAACATATTACGCTTCTCTGAATACTATTGAAGTAATTTCTTCTTGTAAACATTAGAACTAAACCATGGAAGTAGAATGCATTTATTTCTTTTTTTCTTTTTTTTTTCTACTTGATCTCCACTCCATAGTGAAGAGTGAATTTCTGTGCTTTGAAAGCAATTATTTAAGTTGAGCCATACAGCTTTTAAGACACTTAACAGCATTGAGGTGACTGAAAACTCGTGCTATGAATTACCTGGTGTTTGAGTGTGACATCTCCTAGAGGGAGATTAGTTCAGTGCCATGCAGAAGAGAGACACATTTTGCTTTAAGATGTAATCTAGTGTGTCTGAGGAAGTCTCTGGACTGTTAACTTCTATTCACACAATCCCTACGTAATTCATGATTATAAGAGTGTGTTAGTGATGCCATACAAATCGGGCACGTTCTGATTCTTGCATGACTGTCTCTGACCCTGTTCCTACAGGAAAGCTTTCACAAGTTAGACTGTGCTCATGTAGGAGCATTTCTCTGCCAAAAAGCAAGCATGAATTTTTAAGTTCATATAATATAAAACGCTTCCCTCAAACAAATGTTTTTTCCATCTTCCATTATATTATAAAGTGGCTTTTGCCACATCAGTGTCACCAATAATTACAGAAGTAACAGGTTGAGGTAGTCCACCCTCTCTGCCCAAACACCAGTGGGTCTGAAACAGTTGTAAATCCTATTAAATAAAACGTTTGTACGTATATGCAACCACTGAATGTTATGCCTAACCCCCTGGGCAAATCTCAGCTGCTGTCTGTGGATTTCAGATACTGGATTTTGGAATTCCCTGCGGAGTTTAACTTGGATCTTGGGCTGATTCGTCTGACTGAAGAGTTTCAAGAAGTAGCCAGCCAGCTCGGATATGAGGATCACATCCATCTCATTGATATCTCCAGCATGTAAGGATGTCATGAGTTTCAATATCTTTCTCTCTGTAACAGAAGAATTCTGTTTCTGTGCAAAATATAAAAATATCAAGAGCCATAATGATCATGAGAGAGCAAAAAAGCAGTTACAAAAAGACTATATTGGCTTCTAAATTTGAAGTTTTTAAAAATTTGAAATTCTAATTGTAGTGTCACAGTAAAGATTCTTATCTGTGTGTAAGATTTGAGTATAAATTGAAAATAAATATTTTTCCTGACAAAGCTAGTGCCAGTTAATAGATTAATATTATTTATTTCCTGTAATTTTTCATACAGAATGACAGGCAGTGCAGTGACTGGCAAGTTGTGTAAATGTTGCATTTTCTCAGGGAAGCTTTTCTGTTCTCTCATCAGTAACCTGTTATTTTTTTTAACTAATGGCTTTCTGTATACTTCTTTTCTATGATTTAACTGAATAACGTTTAGCATTCACCTTTTTAGTTCTGCATCAAAACTCAATAGCATTGAAATTATTATGCTAATGGTTTTTTGAGATGATGAAATGAAAATTACCTTTTAAACATCACTAGGCAAGCTCTTGTATTGCACCCGATATTCTAGATTTTCTTTAAGTATACAATATGCATAGTGATTTTTCCTTATTAAAAAATGGTATAGTAACCTGGAAGGACAGTACTATTGATCACAATGCAGGTTGCAAAACAATCTGCAAGAACAGTACCGGTGTAATTGTGTTAACATTGATGGTTAAGTCTTCATTTTAAAGTATTGTCAGCAACCTCTCACTGCTCTCTGAAGTGCCTTTACTGTATATGGGTAGGAATTATTCCATTGCTTGCAAATAAATTATTTGTCTTTTTGTCTGCACACTTCTTACTGTTTCGTTACCTGTTAGACTGACAGTTTATATTGTTCAATTATTTCATGAACCCATAGCTTTATGGAGTAAAGATTAATCCTTAATGTTATTCAAGTATTTTTTTTTTTAAATTTTGTGTTAGAATTGGATATGACCCATTCTTCTTGGGTTTCCAAAACATTTTTTAATTATGGATTCCTGTATCATAGAGAAAAGTGCATTGTTGTTTTGATCTGTTAGAAACCTGCTATTGTTTATTATTTGCAGTAGCACCTCTAAAACCCTTATCTTCTGTTATGCACCTGAATGAGTTTTACTCTGAGTGTTTATTATGATGTGCCAGATGTCACAAATGAGAAAATTCATTATCTGTCTCTTGGCAATTTTATGCTGTCTGCATACCATGGGCTACACTCACATGTACCCAAACAGAAATGAGATTTGTACCTGTTTTCTGTTGTAGTCCTTCCTATGACTGGATGAGACGAGTTACACAGAGAAAGAGGATTTCCAAGAAAGGAAAAGCCTGCCTGCTCTTTGACCATCTGGAGCCCATTGAGCTAGCAGAACATCTCACTTTTCTGGAGTATAAATCTTTTAGGAGAATTTCTGTAAGAAGCCTACAATTTTGTCATTTGCAATTAGGAGCCTGTCTTTAAAGACCATTCACGTGATTTAACATTTGTGGCTTTCTCCCCTTGTCATTTCAGTGAAGCAGATCTTTATATTCCTTCATATGATGTATTTAGCCATGACTAGGCCAGCATTTCCTTGATTTTTTCATGACTGATGATTTTAGTGAGAGAAGTTAATTTTATGGAGAAATTCTAGGTAAAAATTACTGCTAAAAGCTACTGCAGCCATGTGTTGCATTAACTGATTAAACTAATATTAGTTTATCTTCATGTGTTCAAAATCGTCATGTGTTCTTTTTCCCTCTGAGAAAAACAGTTAATAATTTTTCAGGAAACATGAGAGTCTTTGCAATTAGTAATTTCTGAAAAAAATTAAATGTATGTAGTACTTCTGTAGTCTCTGCTCACTCCCAACCACTTCTTCCTTGCATTTACCAACTTAGGATCAGAAGATAATTCAGGATGGAAGGGATTTCAGGAGGCCTCTAGGCAAACCCTCTGCCCAAAGCAAGGATCAGCCCTGAGATATATCATGTTCCTTGGTGACTTAGCCCACTGGATATTGAAAACTAGTAAGAACAGAGATAACACAACTCCACTTTCCTCCTTCTCCCATATTGACACAGAGGAAAATTCAAACAGAGTTGCTTCCTTTCGTGCAGGATTGTATATGAATAGGAGGCAACAATGGATGAAAATGAAAATAGAAGCTAAAATAAAACAAATTAATAACCCAAATGGTAAAGGAGAGGCTGATTTCTGCTGGGAAAAAAGAACATATGAGAAGGTTACATGATGCCACTGTATCTGGTGGCAAATGGAAGCAGTATGTTCTCAATATGGCAAGTTCCTCCGAAAAAAATGAAGCTTTTTAAAAGTATTTAGAGGCATGAAAGAAATCAAACTCCAAAACTAAGAAAAATATATGATTTTTTTTGTTTGTTTATTTCATGAGAGGAAGGAAAAAAAGAGATCAATGAGGAGCTGAGACTAGTCTAAATAAAATTGCTTTTGATGTCATTTAATAACGTTCAAAGATTTACTAGTTTAGACTGCAAATCATGGGAAAACACCCTACTGTGGTCTGTACAATGCTTACCTGGATGAAGAAGGGAGAGACATGAAACTAACTAACTAGACTTAAAATATAATTTAATTCCTCTGGGAACTCTAGAAAGACAACTCAGACGTGCAATTAATTTTCCTTTTTTCCTCACTGTGTCTAATTTGTCCGTTACTTCTTAAGCTCAAATTTTGCTATTTCAGTTTTTTCTCTGCAACCACTTAGAGTTAATTTGTCATATATTATCCTGTGATACAATGAAGAGGCTTTAAAGATATGTTTTTTGTTTATATGAGACTGGTAACTAAAAAGTTGTAAGAATGGTACATTTCCGGGAAATGAAGTGTAAGCCATATCTCAAAACAAAGAGGTGGAAGAATGAGCTCAGTGTTGCTAATCTAATTTAAAGAATAACTGAGAACTGCTACAGAGAAACAACTAGAATTTATTTGGAGACCTCAATGAGACCGGGCGATCTGCTGTGAACTGTTTAGAAATGTAGGAGTGCCGCTTACGTTTGCAAGATGCACCGAAGTGTTATCTCAAAGCTACATAACTGTAAAAGATGATTAGTCTGAATCCTGTCCTGGGTTTTACTTACTTTTAAAAAGCGGGGAAGAAGGAAAGGCAGTGCTAACTGTAGCAAACTTAAAAGTGTCTGAACACTGACATACTGTTTCTCTGCAGCTCTGAGATGAGCCTCGGGTACGTAAGAGTGTATGTCATTACATGGTCAATTTTTTATCATCTAAGACCAAGAAAGCCACATTAGCTAATACTAGCACAAGCTAAAGTTATGTCAAAAGTTTGTGATAATGCATCTTAAAGAGACAACTGGGAATGTTTCCCAAAAATTTAGGGAAATCAAATTATTGGGAGTATTAGCTCTCCCGTGTAGAACTATGTGCATAGACATATAGGGAATAAATAATAACATCCAAAAAACTAAGATTTAGTAGTAGCTCCTTGTGCTATAGATTTTTTTTTTTTTTTTTTTTTTACATAGGAGGAAGAAAATAGTTAGCATATCTTCTTGGGGTGTAGCTCAAGCTCCTGTGAAGAGTGACACAGCTCCTATTGATTTCATTAGGGCCTGTTTACATCAGCAATGGAATTGGTCAGGATACTGGAATGGGATGAAAGCTCTTATTTATATGCTTCCTGCTTGTAGATCTAGATAATTCCTATAGAGTGTCGTGCAGTGAGGATATCAAGTAAAACTATGTAGAACAAAGCATTATAAGTGTTGAGTAAATCATGGGAAATATGTCTCCATGGAAACAGTAATCATGTTCACCATGCATGCTCCTCAGTTACCCAACACATAAGCACTAAAGTTTTGAGTTGATATTTAAGTAAGAAAAAAAGGAACTGACAACAACCAAATTATAAGAAAGAACTGATGTGCAGCAGTGTTTGCTGTCCCTGAGTATTGGTGACTTTCTAGACAAGAGTAGTTTTAAGAGAAAGAAATGATCAAAGCTTCAATTTGTCCAAGGACACACTGAAAATGCCTTTCTTCTGTTAGTTCACAGACTACCAAAGCTATGTGATCCATGGCTGCTTGGAGAACAATCCTACTTTGGAGAGATCTATTGCTTTATTTAATGGTATTTCCAAATGGGTCCAGCTCATGGTTCTCAGCAAACCAACACCCCAGCAAAGGGCAGAAGTAATCACAAAGTTTATCAATGTTGCGCAGGTAAGTCTTACATATGAGTGGTTTTCCTTCAGTATAAAGCAATAATAGAGATTATTAAACAGAGTAAACAAGTAATTTACTAAGTAAACAGATTGTTCAACATCACTGCATGTTATTTGATCAGGCGTGGTACACTTGCATTTTTTAACTGGCAGATGTAACTATAAAATAATTTTCTTTGTCGTATTCTAGTAGACAACTATCACTATTGTGTGTTTCTTATGGAGACAGGCTAATTAAAAACAGAAATGCTGAACCATTTTGTTACGTCCTCTGGTTTAGTGATTTCTGCTTTAGCAGTGATAAGTTGTCTCATTTTGCTTGTCATGTGTGACACTGGGTAGCTATTGCATGTCCTTCCTTAATTTTTAACTATGCGTGACCAATCTCTCCTGCAGAAGCTCCTTCTCCTCCAGAACTTCAACACACTGATGGCAGTTGTAGGAGGTCTAAGCCACAGCTCTATTTCTCGCCTGAAAGAAACTCATTCTCATCTGTCTTCAGAAGTCACTAAGGTATGGTTGACTCCAGAATATAGACATATTGAGCCGAACATCACATCTTTGAAGTGTGATGGGTTCTACAGTGCGGGTGTCTCACTGACAATACTTGGATCATGGCAGGGCATCCTAAACTGTACTTTGGTTGCATTCCTCTTGGTGGAGAAGGAGCAGCTCGTGGAGATACTCTGCTCGATTGCCTGTGCCAGAGAGGAAATTAACAGTCAGCACCCTCACATGAGTTGTGCTCATTTAAAACAAATTCAGGAAATGCTATGAATGCTTTCACAGAGGCTTGTTTCTCTGGCTATTTGTAGGACTGGAATGAAATGACAGAGCTGGTCTCTTCCAATGGAAACTACTGCAACTACCGCAAGGCTTTTGCTGACTGTGTTGGCTTCAAAATTCCTATTTTAGGAGTTCACTTGAAAGACTTGATTGCTGTCCATGTCATTTTTCCTGACTGGATTGATGAGAACAAAGTAAATATAGTGAAAATGCAGCAGCTTTCCATCACCTTGAGTGAACTGGTTTCCCTACAAACTGCCTCTCATCATTTAGAGCCTAATATGGATTTAATTAACCTGCTAACCGTAAGTATTGAGCAAGTTTCAGTTCTCTTCTACTGTTTAGATGTTGTATGTCAGCATACATATGTCTACAGAGATGAGTGTATATTGTTATCTCAGTTTTGTAAAAGAAAAGG
This sequence comes from Coccyzus lansbergi, assembly GCA_033558105.1. Classification (NCBI taxonomy): domain Eukaryota; kingdom Metazoa; phylum Chordata; class Aves; order Cuculiformes; family Coccyzidae; genus Coccyzus; species Coccyzus lansbergi. The sequence goes on from JAUMJK010000928.1 coordinate 624,964, forward strand.
GAAAGAATGCAAAACAGAAACAAGATCTCATAAACAGAGTTTCATTACTGTAGTATATGATGGCTAGAAGCAGATACAGGATTGGTATCAAGTAATTATTTTAAGAATGACAGGTATAGGGCTGTATTTGTCAGGAGAAACAAAAACTAAGTTTTGACTTCTTAGAATAGAGGCTTATGACTCCTGTGCAAAGATATATGCTGTGTTGACATGGACACACAAGTCAAATTCCACCTTGCCGTCACTCTCTTCTTGCTCTCCTATCCAGTAAATAAAAAGGCTCTTGAACAGCATTAAAGAGACCCTGCAACTCCTGCTCTTTCCTCTCTTCCTTCCCCTTGGCAGTGGCTACATTTGGGGAGGTTTGAAACTTGCACACAAATTACAGAGGAGGATTTGAATGTCCAATTTCAAATCAAAGGAAATTGAGACTTCACAAAGACTGAATAAAATATTTCAAAAGAGGAAAAAAGCTGCAACTAACACTGCTAAAATGAACTAATTTTCAATCTCCTTTTTTGGTATGTAGACAGTGACTGTCATTTTAATAAATACTACAAGTTATTTCAAAACACACTGAGGCATGGAAGCTGAGCCATCAGGCCAAACACTATTTCTACTGAAATTTAGTCACTTTAGTAGTGATCTAAACTGCAGCAGTGTTTGACCCAGCACAGCAGTTTGTTCAAGCCACTGGTAAAAAAAAGTGGTTTGGAATTAAAAACATCTAGAAATTGTAGTTAGTGGTGGATTTATGCTGGGATGGATCAAGTGAACAGTCTACACTACAGAGGCTGACAAATATGAGCTTGAGTTTGAAGCAATGAAAGCAGTGTGGATATATTTGTTGCTTCATTGTAATGAGGAGTGGGAAAGTTAAGGGGAATAGGAAAATCTTCTCCTATTGCACTTTGTATGGAGCAATTTCAGAGCAAGTCCTAATGATAGTTAGTGGGACAGGGAGGAGAAGGGACAGTGTGTTGCCCACTGCAACACCCACCTAATTAAAAAAAAATTGACTGTAAAGGCAAATATTTACTACTTTGTTTTGGTTTAGTAAGGATTGAGAGTCGCTTTCTTATCCTGTGTCACTCTTTCCCTCCCTGCTCACTTCTGAAAGTGCATTGTTTCTCACTTGAGGCTTGGCTGTGAGTAGGGGGAAGTGGAACCTCAGGTTTTAGAGAACAATAAAAGACTGATCCCAAAAGGGTGGAAATTAGGCAATGTGAAGTGAGACATGGAACCTGAACCACTACTGACATTTTCGCTAACTTTTTTTCTCTCTTTTGGGTGATAACCTACTTTCTTAAAGGAGTAGAAAGCTTTTTCTAAGACCTTGCAGATTCTTCACCATCACTGTATCACCTTGAGCTTACATATTTTACCTGTTTTTCAATTTTTAAAGTATTTTCCTTGTTTCAATGTTTTTAGCTAAATTATACAGATTTTATTTTAATTTACATAACATTTAATTCAGTATATTTCATTTACTAGAAGTAACTGAGCACATGACAAGTACTTTTCGCTAACTGTGCTCTGATGTATTAATTCCTAACGTAACAGTGTTGATTTTGGTTACAGAAGTGGCAATCTGATTGTATATAAACAAAGCTGCATGCTGTCATGTTGATTCTGGACCTGATCATAGTTTCAAATTAACTTGTGCTGCTTTTTATATGCTAGCATGATTCCATGGTGGTACCTTTCAGTAACGATGTAGACAGCCATAGGCACCTAAAGATAGATATCTATAGGTATCCTAAAAATTTTTGAGGGTAATTCTGTCTTCATAGTAGCCACTGGAATTGTAATTGTGAATTAAGTAGGCTTGACAGTGCGGAAGTTTTGATTCAAGATGGTGTCTCCTGGAAAGCCTAAAACCAAATATCTGCATAAGGTTCCTGGACCTGAATTTTGCATCTGTCATGGTATTATGAATACTTTTCATTTTTCTTCCAGTATGTAGGTTTTGCCCTCATTTGTATGTGTGAATACATTGCAGTACTGGTTTGGGGGGTTTTATATTGCAATGCTCTCTTAAACGGTAATAATGAATAGTAGGTGAAATGTTTTTGTCAATCTTTTTGTTAGAAAGTTTTAAATTATGGGCTGAGGTCAGAGAAATGGAGAAGAAAGCTAGGATTGCAGCCCAACGCTGACAAAAACAGGCTAAAAATAGTCAACCTTGCTGTGTTCAAATGGTCTTTTAGCAGGTTCAGTCTCCCTTGCTGCCAAAGTCATCTTCAGTTTTCAGAGCCTGAATAAATAACCTATTGCTAGGTCTTCCATCTCTAATGTAAACTGTAAAAAATTCTCTCATCTTTACCTTACTTATTACTTACTTTACCTTATTTATAACTCCCTTTCAAAAATGGTAAATGTGCATAGATATGTACAGTGCTTTTCACTTGCATGTGAATCAGCTGACCCTACTATTTGTTCACTTCTGCCATTTTCCCATTAAGCCATTTCTATCTAGGCAGGCTTTTAGTAGGTGTTTAATTCTGATAAGCAATGTGTAAATCTCTTGCCCGGCCTCCATTCCTTGCAGTGTTGCCTTTTACACCACACTTTAAAAGTGCTAACAGCCTGGCCTGTGTTTGCTTGACAAGTAAATCACTGGGTGCTGGTTTGCTAGTCAAACAACTGGCTTAAGAAAATAAAATGGGTATTTCGTGGGCACGTGGGAATTTGCCCTGGTCTTTCTTTTCTTCACTGGTGGAGGTCTATCCTCTCTGGGGAAGCTGATACTTTTCATGTGGTTTGGAAATGGTGACGTTCAGGGAGATTTAAAAGCTGAGGCAAGAGCTTGGGAGTAAACTGAAAACCACCTGGAGTGGCTGTCTTACGGGCGTTTTTCAGATGCTATTGTGTATATAGACCTAAAGGGTGAATGGAAAACAGGGGAACTTTAATGTCTGTAGGTTTTGGTTGTAGCTACTGAATGATCAGCATCTTGAAAGCTGGAGCTCTCTCTTGATTTAGATCTCTGCACACAAACCTAAAATTCATCATCCTCCATAAAGAAATCAGCTTCTAGCTCACAGAATTTTATCTTTCAATGAGTAGCTGAAGTCAGTATTTTGCATGGATGTTAAAATGCCAGAAATAAGGCATAAGGTTTGTTGTATGAGGGCAGTGAGACAAACACCAGGCTTACTGACCTAGCAGACTGCCAGAGCTGAGATGGAGCTTCAGTGATGTGAGACCTCACTAGTTACATGTAGGTGAGTCTGAGTTTTATGGGTGAGAGAAGTAAGCATGCCACAACTCAGCTGCTGCTGAGCCAGAGCACGTTACATGAAGACATTTTTGCATCTTAATGCAGACTTGCTCTTAGTCTTTGCGGTTCTTAGTCCTTTCCCACCTTGTTGGCCTCACTTGCTCAATCTCCACTGAGTCTGTACCTAATTCTGTATTGGTCCCTGGCATCTGAAACATGATGCTAAGAAGTAGAAGTAGAAGCAGTAAGCATGAGCTTAGCAGCGCACCAGATGATAGGAATAACAGCGCTAATGACATTTTCATCATTAGAAAAACCTAACATTTGGTAAGGATTCTTCAGGGATTTTCTTACCTGCTATGCAGTACTTCCACATTGTTTTTATTTCACAACATGAATAAAAGCCTGTGGGTAAATGTTTCATCACTTTCTGTGTATTGGAAGAGGACCTCGGTCTCTCACCTAGTCTATAGTCTACTTATACTAATAGCATTAGGACTTATTTGGTGCCACCATTTTTCCCCACTATTTTTAGTTCTTGGCAGCTATTTCTCTAACCTGTTCTGAGACAATATGCAAATGACTGGAAAGTCCCAGTCATTTCTACAGTCTAGTGCAGAGAATGAGAAATATCTAAACAACTGACTTGAAAGTGACCCTCCCTAACTTGTGTTCAGTAAGTTCCACATACCAAAAAAAAAAAAAAGCTATGCCTTTCTAATCTCTCCTCCGCCATCCTAAATCCCCCAAAATTGCTTCGAAAAACAGGATAGTAATGAAAATCAAATCAGAATATTAACTATCACTCGCTGTAAAGGTTGTCCTAGGAAAACTCTGAATGCACTTTGTCTGTCAGAGCAAAACTACAAATATGGTGTAAAATTAAAACTTACATAACTGCATAGTCATTATGCTTGTAGGGTTTTTGCTAGAATTTGAAACTTCTGTACTAGACAATACCTTGTCCACTACATGGGTATACATTGTGCCTAATGAATTCATAACTGCTGCTTATGATAAGGTCAGCTAATTCAGGGAGGGGTAGATACAAACTTGTTCAGTAAATGTTCATGCATTTCTGCCCCCGAATCCACACCCTGCTGAGAAAACTGTGCTATTTAGTAGAAACAGGGCAAGATCTTTTGAACCAGCAATCTTACTGCCTGTCCCATCAGACCTGATAATATCATGTGCTCCAACTGAGTTCTGCTTATTTCATACCACTAAGGAACCTAAGAATACAGTCACTGAATAGCTAAAAACAAGAATTATATTTGTTACAGCAGTTACTGGATGTATGTTATCTTTAGGACATGTCCTAGAATTCCCTTGTGATAGCAGCATGCTGACTGAGTGAACGAACATTCAGGATGCTTGGGCTTTCACTTGCACCCATAACCAAGTTACAAAGCACAAAAATCAGCACCGTTAATTAATATTGCAAAATCCAGACATCTCTAAAGCAATGTATTCATTCTGGGATGTGTACCTACTTTGGGAAAGGACATAACGCCTTTCTTACTCACTGCACAAAACTTATTGCAAGAAGGTTGTTTCTAGAGGTGGTTCTGAAGTACCGTGTCACCGATACTGCTCATTACTGATTTGACACTTCAGATTATCTAAAAATAGCCTTCTGTCTGAATCATTTAATCAGTACTAATTCTATCTGCCTTCTGGGAAACATCCTTTTAACTCAATCTTAGCTTAATTGGGGATTTGCAACATGGATGATAACTTCAAGTCATGACAATTACTCCATAGCCAATTAATACAAGGACATGATCACAGGAAACATGCTTTTTGTTTCCTCCCATTGTAAACCATTAGCCACAGTGTTGATTACTTTTCTCCTTCTCCAAGCAAGGAGTAATTTACTGCAGATCTGCATCAGCACAAGATGCTTCAGCACAGCTGCTGAAGTAAAACCAGATTCATTTTGCTTTAAGTGCATTTATACCCTTTCTTTTCTCTAAATAAATCATCTGTGGAAAATAATGAGTGTATGGAAGAAAAAATCTTTCATTTCTCTTAAAAGAGAAGATGAAAGGAAATTTGCCTTACTCTGTAAGAGGGGATTGAGAACAGGCCAACCTGGGCATAAGTAACAGGGATTGCTGTTCATGCTGCATCAACAACAATGTCAAACTTGGCTTGTATCTCCTGGGTCTGTGTCAGCTGCTGCCCAGGGCTTTCCAGAGATGCTTTTGCTCCAAGAGCTGATCTCTGTAGAAGAGCTGCAATGCTCTGACCCTTCTTCAGGAAGAACACAACCTGAAGTACTTCTAGCCTAGCCCCTTTACAATTTCTTTTCTGCACTTTTTATATTCACCACATCATTCTTCGGAGACATCACGACCATTGAACCAATAGAAGAACATATTTTGTGTAAGGATGATCTTCGGTGGCAATGTCAATCAGGTTCAGCACACAGTCCCTCTCTCCACATGTCAGGATGTGACAACCTTCAAGTATAGCACCTGCTTAGCTGTGCGCTCACTAGTGTGAGCTCTGTTAGCTCTGTGAAAAGTTGCTTTCCCAGCACCTGCAAGCAGCTTCAGTATGTTTCCTGATCTCCAAGTAGTAAAACTTTTGTTTAGTTCAGTGGGAGGTGTATCTCTGATTACAGTCCTGTCATAATCAACCCAATCTAATAAATATTACTGGTTTTCTCTCTTTCTTATGCATAGCTCTCCCTGGATCTCTATCACACTGAGGATGATATCTACAAGCTCTCACTGGTGCTAGAACCAAGGAACTCCAAATCCGTAGGTCATCTTTTACTGCATTTTCAGATGTTGCCTATTTTATCTGCATGAAACTGATTAAATTTTTAAATGACAGTTAATAATTATCTTTATCCATATTCATAAGTGTGTATGCTTGTACACTAAACACAATCACTATAGGTTTTTAGTGCATATTGGGACAAGTAAATAGTGAAACATGTCAGACTTCATTATTAAATTATTTTTCAATAAAACCTCTGCAAGTGCTGGAAAACGTAGTTCTGCTTTATGTGAAGATAATCTTTGTGAGTTTGTATCTATTATTTCTTGCACAACCATTACTTCATTTTCTGGATGCTGGTGCAGTTATTTAAAACAACATTGAGTCCAAAGATTTGGTTTAGGTAAGGCACAGCACTAGCTGTACTGTCTTATAAACTATTTCCTTATGCAGAATTGACTGTGTCTTGGGCTTCCAGCACTGTTTAAACAGCTCAGAATAGAATTTTTTTTTAGTATGTGTTACTAAAGATAATGCTGTGTTGATGTATTTTTAATTATGCTTTGCAAGTCTGAGGATACAGATGAATCTAACTAACAGATGAACTTTCATTTCAAGTGTTAGAGCCTCTGTTGTTGCCAAAGTTTAGGGACTCCTCTTCCTTCTAAGCATTTCGTCACTGCATTAACATCCTTATTACCTATCATACCGAGCACATGATGTTTTCAGGTTGATTCCTCTCAAGTCTGATAGCAGCAGAGACTAACGGCAGCTGTAAATGCTTAGCAGAGTCCAGTAGTCTGAGGTGATTCATTGCAGCATTTTTTATTATTTTGAAGTATTCTTTAAAGCTAAGAAGAAAAAACACCTGAATTTCTTGTATAGGGCTTCTCTGTGTTTTCAGGTAATTTATCAGTCTTGGAGACCAATTACAGGACTACGTATTTATTCTTTCAGTGAGGGATGATGAGCAATAGTAAATAAGTTACTCAGTTTGAACACCTGGAATTTCATTACTGAGTCTCCGGTCCTTGTTGGTTATGATTTGACCACAGTCGTTCCCATTTATCACAATCATTCTGGCTCCCTCATCCTTTCACCTCTGCCAGCAAAGCCAAATTGTTACAGCTCTATGTTGTGGAAGGACTAATGGGCCACTGTGGTAAATGAAGAAAATTATTACCTTGCTGCTTTGATCCCCAGCCTGTGCTTTAAGAAGGACAAAAGTGGTGTTAAGAGTGCCATGAACTTTAACAGTACCCAGAAACTGTAGGAGGCTTCTGCGTGATCAATGAATAAATAACCAGTGACATTGAGCTGTCGCAGCACCCTGATGGGTTGAAAGCTACAGCTGAATAGACAGAAGCCGGACTATTTGAAGCACACTTCTCTTTGGTGGAGTGCCAAAGTACACAAGATAATTTAGAGGGAAAGGAATCCGTAGAGCTTTTGTATGTGGAAAAATTAGTCAAAGGCAATATGATATTATAGTTATATCATTCCAACTGCTCCTTAATTTATTGTTGTACTGGTACAACTCCCATGCAGGTGCCCTGCAGAGGAAGTGCTTCAGGCTCCTGCTGTCATTTTTGAGGCAAAAGTGGAGCTGATCCATTAGCATATAAGCCTGCATACAAACCTGCAAATGGGGATTTGAGCAAGACTTTCACTCTGTTAAACTGGGAAGAGTTCTTCAGTCAGTGTAGCAGCCTAAAAAAAATATGGAAGACTGACCACCAGTTGTAGTATAGCATCTCCTTGTCATACTGTCCTATTTTTCCCTGAATGTTAGCTATCTTCTTGTTAGGGGGCTTTTAACAGTACAGCTATTGGCTCTGCCTACTACAGCTATGCCACACATACATCTTTTGCTTTTGAGTAGAAGTTATTTCAACACCAAAATACAGAGTCACAGAATTGTCAAGGTTGGAAAAGGCCTTTAAGATCATCAGTTCCAACTGTAAATCTAGCACTTGACAAGTCCACCCCTAAACCATGTCCCTATGACCATGTCTACACAACTTTTAAATACCTCCAGGTATGGTGACTCAACCACTTCCCTGAGCAGCCTCTTCCAATGCTTGAAAACCCTTTCAGGGAAGAATTTTTTTTCTAATAACCAATCTAAACTTCCCCTGGCACAGCTTAAGGCCCTTTCATGGAGAAGAGACCAACACCTGCCCCACTACAGACTCATTTCAGGTAGTTGCAGAGTGATAAGGTCTCCCCTCAGCCTCCATTTCTCCAAACACGTGTTTGTATCCATTTAGAAATGCTTTTTCAGCCTATGATACCATTATCCTTGTGCTGGTGAAACAGAAAAGAGATACAAGTTGAATCACAAATGTGACCAGATACAGTGTTTCTGACTGTTCAATAAATTCTGCCAGGTAGTGTCTGGACACTGGTTAGGACCTTTCCTCATAGCATGCATTTCAAATGCATAAATAAAATTATGGTTGCTCATATGAGTCTATCAGTGAAATAGAAACAAGCAACATTTCCCTTTGGCTAGTGGGCAGTAGCATGAAGTTTTCACTGCAACTTGTCAAAACTCATAAAAATTGAATGAAGCTTCAAATTAAATAGTCCAGGAGAAAGAGTGGAAGAATTCCAGTGGATTCAGTCTGTTTCTGCCATTGCACATTTGGACTAACAAGAGTTAAAAGGACTTTTAGAGTCCTAGGACACTGTGAGGACTTGTTAGTCTAGCACCACTCTGACACTTTGCTAGTGGTGCTTTGAGTCTCTTTAGTCTAAGATTTTTTTAAGAGAAGACACATTTCAAATCTCTTCTCTGACAGTAGCTGTAAGAACATCACAATACTGCCCATGTTACATGTTAACATGTAAGAAGTAATCTTTAAAGGATTGCTGCATTTCTGCACATTTTTAGAGCAAAAATACTTGCCAGCATGTTGGTCCATTAGTGGTGACATTAATTTTAAGATTAAAACATTCTATGACTTCTTTTGGCATACATAGTTGGATACCCAGATTCACTGTATTTGCTGTTGAAACTGAATTCTGTGGATGTGGGGATTTTTTTTCTTTCCAAACTTACTTGTGAAGATTTGTATGATGAGTCAAGAACCATCAAGGATGAAAGCTGTTCTGACAGCTGAATAAGGAGAAGCCAAATAATAAAACAACCCAGTAACACATCCTTCATTTTTTTTCCTCCTGAGCACAATCAAGTATGACCTTGCGACCGTTTTTCATCCCAGCATCAGTCTACAATACCTTTGTTACAAATAATAATGACTGTAAAGTTTTTAAATGGCTTAATTATCTCTCTCTCAACTCACACCAGTTTTCAGGGAGATAGATGAGACCCATATTCCCTGTTTATCAGCTTATCAGCCTTCTGAGGCTGTGGGCCATCTCCCTTCCAATCCAAATCAAGCTGAGTTTTTTCTGCTTGACACTACTTCACCTCCTAGATGTCCAGTGGCAGATGCAGGAGAAAGTCAGTTGTTTTTGTGCTAGCTGATGATTTTTGAAGCCTTACCTGAAATCATATTAAGGTTTGTCCTATATTTTCTCCTTGAACTAGCTGAGCTGCGTGCCAGAGCTTCTCCCAAAGCACTGTAGGGGCATGGAGGGAGTTGGACTGCGTGCTCTGTGCATTAAGTGAGCTGTCAGCTACCATTTTGTCAAGACCAAGCTGTTTTCAAAATAAAATAGTCTGGCTGGTGTTAACTGCAGAGCAAGTCAAAGGTTAACCATTCTGCTCAGGCTGCCTAGATGAATTAAGCTGTGCATGCTGGTATGCCTTGGCTGGAAACCTGTGGGATTTCTGAGCACCTGCATATGCACCCTGCTCGCTTCTTGGTGCTACACAGAGCAGAAGCATTAACTTACTCAGACTGCTGGATTACCTCACCAGCTTCTGGGCACGGTCCCTCTGGATGGGAGCAAGGGACAGGCTGTGTTGTGGTAAATTAAAAAACTGACTTACCTATTTCTGATGCCCACTGTGTCCAGAGACCCTCTGTTCTCTCCCCTTTCCTTTGAGTCTCACTGCCTGATGTTGTGCTAAGGACATTTTACAACATGGGGACTCCAGTAGTTTGTGGTTGTAGCTCTGATGTATAGATCTGCTTTTAATGGGAAATCCAACTTCATCATTCAGATTTTAAAGTTTTTGTGTTCTGATCCATCTCTCAGCAGCCTACCTCCCCGACAACACCTAACAAGCCAGTAGTGCCACTGGAGTGGGCATCTGGAGTGGTACCAAAACCCGACCCTACAGTCATTAATAAACACATACGAAAGCTGGTGGATGTAAGTACTTCAAAGAATATATTGGCTGAAGACAACAATAACTTTAACAATGTCATATCTATAATTAATTTCAAGCTTTTTAAGAGATTTGTTATGACTGGGATGAATTTCATACATCCCGTAACAAATCTGAGTATTTACTTTGAGAAATGTTTATTTTATTCCTGCAGCCAGCAATGGCACTAGTAAGCAAGTTTTTGGATGCAAAGGATCATACTTTCAGAAACATCCAAAGTCTGGCTGCTCTTCAATAGGTTTGACAAGCAAATATAAATTGAAAGGACAAAGTTGAGTTTTTGCAGCTCTAACCACTCACTCTGTGTCAAAAAGCAAAATTGCACAGAAATGAAGATGCATGCGTTACTAGATCCAGAGTTTTCTAAGAAACCTTATTTCTGGTTTTCAACTTGCTATCATTTGACTGTGCAAACCATACTGCATATAGCAAAGATAGCACTATCATGCCATCAGTTTAAAAATATGGACATGTGGTCACGAAGAATTATAGCTGGGAAATTTCAGCTTCACTTTGGAAGGTGACATGTTGGTTAATGCTAACAAAAGAAACACTACTAGGTTCCTTTGGAGAAACTAAGCCCTGTTGTGTTGGTGTGTAAGGGACTTTCAGTGATGTGAGTGCCATGCAAGTGCCTGGCAAGCTTTCCTTCTGCTTTTTACAAATAAATAACTAAGACTGGGAGGAATTATTAAATTCTGACTCTGCCTGTGTTACAGGTCATTAATTGGGATTATTTTGTTAAGATAACTTTAAGGAAGTCTTCAGTTCTCCCACTCAAATATATCTTGTGGTTTACTTTTTGTACATGCTCTTTTTAATAAAATATTCATTCTTCTCTTAATGTGGGATGCCAGAAGAGCATATACTTTTCCTATATTGCTTTTGGCAGCACCATATGTGTTGATAAAAATCACTCTTTGATGGCCTGTTTAAATAGAAAGTCTGTCACAACTCCTTAATCTTTTCAGAATGTGTGATTGGGGGAGGCTTGTACTTTTTCCTGTGGTTGAGGGAGATGCAGTCCCCCATTCCACAATTTTGGCCTTGTTCAGGATGTAAGATCTTGAGTATGACAGGATTAAAACATGGTTTGGGGTTGTTATGGATATAGATTACTAGGAGGCCCGCACTGTCCTGTACAACTGTCTGTGTTTTCCCAGTCTTTGCCATCTACATCTGTTTTGAGTTGTGTTTTAGTGTGTATGGGAAGGTTCTTACTAAAGGTGTTGAATACTGATCGGGTTTGCATATTAATTCCTTCTTGACAACACATGTCAGAGGTCTGCCAGTCAACAGTTACAGGTCATTTGATGGAGGTTCAGAAATGGGCTTCATCACATTCTCAATAAAATAAGGACAATGCAAACACCTTTCAAATGTCTCAGCATATTCAGTTCTTGTCTTTTTCAACCAAATCTTAATCTAAAGAGACAGTTGGTGATTCGAGTTGTGTCTTTAGATAGTCATGTTTACTTTGACACTCAACTTTTTTCCTATCAGCATCGTATGTAACTTTAAGATTCCCTTTGTATACCTCCAATAGGTTAGACAGAATATAGTAATTCCTAAGAAGGGCTTCCATCAATTTATACAACCTTTTAAGTCTGATCCCATGTCTATTGTCGTTAGGGGTGAGCTGTGGTAGTCTGATGAGAGTGAGTTGTTAGGTACAAAGTGCTTGTGATCTGGAATTCAAAGTGCTAGTGAATAAATCAAACTGAAACAGTACTGTGGCAGAGCTGAGGTGACAAGCTAAAAGAGAAGTGAAGCCAAAAACATCTGAAATACTCATGGGAAAGCTGCTTTTAGGTTGTTTTTGTTCTTTGTCTTTTTTTGTGATTAAAAAGCATACTTAATTAAGCACTGGGAATATGTCACACGGAGCAGATTTTTAGTGGAATTTCCAATAAAGAATTAAAATAAAACAAGAATAATTATGTCTGAAGAGGTGTGGAGGACCATGGCTAGATAAATACTGTGGTAAAGTTTTCTTTAAAGATTAGCCATTTTTTCCCCTACAGTTGAATAATATGCGTATTGCAGTATTGAGAAGGAATAAAAGGAAAGCAAGGCAGCAGAGCATCTTATTAGTAATGTTGAACATTCATTTACCTGTAATCATAAGGTTCAAGAGCTGGTACAGATTCAGGATAGGACAACAATTTCCTTTTTTATTCCAGTCTGTCTTTAGGAACTATGATCATGACCACGATGGCTATATTTCTCAGGAAGACTTCGAAAGTATAGCTGCCAACTTCCCCTTTTTGGACTCTTTCTGTGTGCTGGACAAAGATCAGTAAGTTTGGAAGTTTCTTTATGTTTATTTTCTTTTCTTGAATTTAAGAACTCATGAAAAACAAATACTGAAGAGTCTCCCAAGCTGCTTCTTGTGTCTAACATCTCACTTAAGGAATTGAAGGTGACTCAAGGCTGATTTCTGTTATTATTTGACTTCTTATGCTGTAGTCCATTTTCTAAGACCACCCGAGCTGGACTCCTGCTTTACCTGGTACTTTAAAAATCATTTATGTTATAGATTAATGAGCACCTCTTTCTGGGAGTGAGTCAAACCCCCTACAGTACAATCCAATTACAATGGAGATCCTGTACCCAGAATATGCATCAGACTGGTGAAACAAATTAGTTGTGAACAGGACAGGGGAAATGAGTGTACGTAACAGAGAGCAGGTAACAAGTATTCTAGGAGGTATATATATTTCCTAACCAGTTAGGCTTGATAATTCTTGTTGTTCAGAATCTCTTTTGCTGTCAAGGCTGGTGGTCAGCCAGGTGTATAGCTGCTTGGTCTGTGTGAGCACTAAGTCAAGTTCCTTCAAGTAATGACCTGGTCTGTGCTCTGATGTCAGGATCAGGTAAGAAACCAAAGTTAAAGGATAAGAACCACAAATGCTCTAAGTTTCTTTTTCTGCCAGCACCATTACAGCTCTTTCAAAGAATGAAAGGTCTACTCTGCTTCTTCTTCCATAACAGAGATGGTCTTATAAGCAAAGAAGAAATGATGGCTTACTTTCTGAGAGCTAAATCGCAGTTCCAGTGTAAAATGGGACCAGGGTTTATTCACAACTTTCAGGAGATGACGTATCTTAAACCAACTTTCTGCGAGCACTGTGCAGGATTTGTAAGTATGTTTTTACTAATAGTATATGATAGTACCTGAAAGGTGGTTGTGGAGAGGAGGGAGCTGGCCTCTTCTCCCAAGTGACAGGGGACAGGACGAGAGGGAATGGCCTCAAGCTCCGCCAGGGGAGATTTAGGCTGGAGATTAGGAGGAGGTTTTTCACGCAGAGGGTCATTGGGCATTGGAATAGGCTGCCCAGGGAGGTGGTTGAGTCACCTTCCCTGGAGGTGTTTAAGACACGGGTGGATGAGGTCTTGAGGGACTTGGTTTAGTGTTTGATAGGAATGGTTGGACTAGAAGATCCGATGGGTCCCTTCCAACCTGGTTGTTCTGTGATTCTGTGATATCTTAAACACATTTTTTTTTTTACTCTTTCACACAGACAGGGTGAAACTGGCTCCTTGCATTGCTGAAGTCTCTCCACCAAATATGTCATTGCATTTAGAAGCAGAAAATGTTCACTCACATTGTAGGTTGTTTTAGTGGGTTTTGAATGCTGGCATTTTTAAGCATTACTGTTGCAGGGGAAAAATAAAATAATGTTAACTAACAGATATTAGAGACTATATGAATGGCTTTACTTGGTTTATCTTGACTTCTTTAATTTGGCTTGATTTTCCACGTAAACAAGCTCAAGGGAAAATGAGTTTCTGGAACAGAGGATGTAGATGAAGCAAAAGCCGTTCTTTCTCAGGAAATTGCACATGGCAACATAACTATGTTCATAATTCTTTGAATAGCCATAGCAGCCTTTATCCTTTCTCTACTGAATTAACAGATCTTCTAATTTGGTTGAGAAATCAAAAATGTTCCCAGTAGTTCTGTACAATAAGAATATTTTTGGTTTATTTGTTGAGGTTTTTTTAATTTGCCTTTTCTCTTAGCCATAACTTACTTTTTAGAGTGCCCTACACATAGCTGGGAAATAATTTGTTATGTCAACATTTGTGTTGTTTATAAACCTCCCCCAACTTCCACTTTGAGTATAGTAAAGAAAAAGGAATGACTATGATTTAAAAGTTACACTGATAAACTGCTAAAATTTAATGGCCACATGTAGTTAGTTTAAGCTCCACTTACGTGTGACCCATGTACAGGGTGTGAACTCAGAACATGGTGCCTGCTCTCCAGTGCAGGTCTGCCTCTGCCATCAGCCATGACATCTCCAGCTTGTGCTTCATGAACTTTTTGAAGTGGTTGAAAGTAACAATAACAGTACTGCTAGTGCAAAAACGTGCCTCCTTTCAGACCAGATCTGGCGTTCGAAATCTTGTCCATGCTCCCACCTTCTGCTTTCCTCTTTTGTGATGCATCAGTCTTGTTCAAATGCTCACAGTTTCTATCACAACCACTGATCAAGGCCACAGAGAAGAAGGAATTCCACCTATTTCCGCTAGAACCCAGGGTTGACATGGTCTGTGCTGATTCAGGAGCATGCTGGTGGGCTCCTGAGCTCCAGCAGACTGATGGGGCCGGGGCGGTCACTGGCCTGAACGTATTGTTCCAGGCTGTCTGCAGCCTCAGGAAGACGTCACTGCGTTCGTGACACTTGGTTCGTGTTTGGAAGGCTTCCATAGCAAAGCAGGGTCCAAGGACTGCCCTACAATATCCTCTCCACCAGATATTTTTCTCCCACATCAGTTTGCTAATTGACCATTGTTGGATTTTTCTTGTCTCCCTGATTACATCCAGTGCAGGAATACAAATGAGTAAGGGGTTGTACAGGAAATGGAAATAAGGTCATTTTTTCCTGTCAACTCACCGCAGGCACTAGCATTGTCCTATGGATGATTTGGGCTGATAGGACAGGAACCAACTGCAAAATATGTTGCGTATTTGTTCTGCATGACAGTGCTGCTCATCCACGGGTGGAAACCTAATGTCAAATTGATGTACTGATTCACAGTCAACATAATGTGCACTGGCAGTGCAGGAGGATGAATTGACTTGACAGTGTAATGCAAGCAGTCCCAAATAAGATATCCATTATTAAATTTATATGAATTTTAAAGATTAAGCTAAAATCTAATGCTATTAAGCAGCTCGAAACTGATATGCCCGTGGAGGGGCCACAGTTCTGTCCCACAGCACGAGTTGCACCATGAGGCAGGGTAGGTAACCAACCATTCCGTTGAGCTTTATAATATGAATCTACACAGATCTCCTTACTTCAGAGCTGGCTCAAGCCAGCTTTGCAGCAAAGCTGTTTCAGATGGATTCAAAGCTTTAGGTCAGAATTCATAACATGGCAGTTCAGCTGAGCTTCACTGCTACATGTAACCACTGCAGTGGTGCCAAATTTGAGTAGGAGGAAGGTACAGAGCTAAGAAGGTGAGGAGGAAGCTCTTCAGTAGGAACAGATTAGAACTGAAATTAAAGAAACTACAGTCCATGTTTCTTATGGTGATCCTGGCAAAGTGAGCTGGGAAAAATGGTGTAAAGCTGAGCAGCAACAGTCCTGCTTTTCCTAATACTGCTGTTTATCTGAGAGGGGGCTGGGGGAATTCACTGTTGCTGCCTGCACACAGTAACTGCATTCACTGTGTATCCGTACAGCAGGAGCAGGAAATGAGCAAGCTGCAGGCTTTCTATGGACCTCGTTCCACTTTGTTCCATATTCACCTTTCTTCCACTCTGTGTGATCTGTTTTCTCTCTCCAAGACACTGTTTTCCCTTGCAAATCCTTTTTTTGCAGTATATGGGATTTTTCCCCCAGAACCTTCCCATTCTTTTTCTTTTTTGTTTATTTCTTCTAATTTTTGTGGTTTTAATGTTCTCTAGTCTCGATCTTGAACATTTCATTAATGATCATATTCACCCTCTGCACACTGTGCAGATTCTTATAAATGAGGAGCCACGTGCAGTTTCAACTGCCTGGGTGTGCTCATCCTCTCTGTTAAAGTTTTGAATGAGGTCAAGATAAATAAACACTGTCGTTCCCAGTCTTCTTCCCTTAATGCTAGTGCTAGAAAAGCTGTCCCTTCCTCTCTCTGCCTCTCAGAGTGAAAATGCTTGTTTCTGTAATGCCATGGCCGCAGATCCAGCAGTTCTGAGTGCATAGATAACAATTTGCTAGGGAATTTTCCTGCTTCCAAGCAGTACTGCTCATGTTGTAAGAGATTTGAAAGTGGGACCGCACACACTGCCTCCTGACAGCGGCGTACATCAACAAGGACAGCTTCTAGGAGAAGGGAAAGATGGAATTTAGTGGCTTTTCTACCTGTTTCCAGTAACAACCTTTTTTAAAAAAAATGGAAAGATCAAGCAGGCATTTTGTTATTTGTTATGGCTGGGGATCAGTATTGGAACCAAAGACTCAGCTTTTACCCTCAGTTGTATTTTCTTCTGTTGTGTTTGAATGGCATGGATCATTCACATATCTGAGGAATGGATGTATACTGGAAATTCCCCTGCAGATAATATTAAATGACCCTAGAAGCAGAACGTACTCTGTTGGTCTCAGTAAGCTTGATATGATGGCAATTTTTCACCCCTTCGTGGAAGCAAATGCCATCTCTGACTCTCTTTCTCTGGTAGCCCCACTATAAGTAGTAGAAAGAAGGGGGACGGCACACAAGTCTTATCACCATTAGAGGGGGAGGTCTGTCTAACAGGAAGGGTGTTAAGAGCAGTTGTATCCTGTTTGTGCTTTTGTAGCCATTGGTACTTCCTCATTGTGACCTTGTTTTCCTTTCAGCTCTCTTTTCTAATTCCTTGACATTCTTTTGTCTTTCTTTGCAGCTCTGGGGTATAATCAAACAAGGCTACAAATGCAAAGGTAAATAAATATTTCATGGATTTTTCAAGCTATGGGTTGTGGGTTTTAACACAAGTAGATCAAAAGTATTTTTTACGAAGATGACATGAGCTCATCCAAATTATTCTTATAGTCCTTGTACTATGAACAATGACTGCTGGTGTGCCATGAAGTCTCACTGCATTAGAGGACATAGCACCCAGCAGGAACACAGGTTCTGTTAAAGACCCATCTTCATTAGGTGTCAAAGACCTTGCGTCTTAGAAAACCAAGTGTTCTCATCCTGACACTGAGACATCCTGAAATATATCTCACAAGACTTGGGGTCAGGAAAAAAATCTGTTTGCAGTGCCCTCTGTCATATATATTCACACGCCTCTTGTGAAGGCTAACTGGCCTTTGCATTGCAATTTTGCCTGAGCTAGAAACAGAGTAATATTTAATTCCTAGGTGGCCTAGCAAATCTCCTGCAGACATTCAACTTAAAAAAATCCTAGAGCTCTTACAGACAACCCTCTCTATTGCTCTCATAAAATGTTTCATTACTTATGCAATATGTGAACCATATTGAGCAGGTCAGACCAAGAATGACACTGTAGTGCTTTTTGTTGGCTTTGAAGTTTTGGACCTATTTATTTCCCAAGAAGAACATCTCTGGCTGAAGTGCACTGTGTAGTTGCATCTCAATTATTCACAAAAATGTAGTCATTTATGAGCAAACTCTTTTCACTTCATCTTACTCTGGCTCCCGGGAGGACAGTGAAGAATGGGTTTTTAGGATATGAACATCTCTTTCTTGGAGAAAATGCCCGTGGCTAAGCCACCATAGGTAATACAGCTATTCCTGATTACTGCCATCTGAGCAGCTACAGAAAGGGCTAATAGTGTTCTGTTACTGGTAGGATGAGAGTGGGAAGGTGGGGCTTTGCAGACCTGTAAACTCAACTTGAGATCTGAAAGTTGAGCTCTGTCCCGCATCATTGGTCGTAACAGCGGCCCAGTGGAGAGAGACCAAAGGTGCTTCTGTAGAGTCAAAACTCTAGGCAATGGAGCATGAAAGTAAGAGAGCAGAGCTTCTTTCTCAGATCTTACTGTAATTAAATGACTGCCCATTGTTAGTACCAGCTGCTGTGCACGCAGGCAGCACTTCGGTGATCTGCCCTTTATGGATGATTTCTGCCTCTGAGCACAGAGCTGTCATTTATTGTTTTGAACCTCTTGACACTGCACTTACAAAGAGAGAGGAGGAATTCATCTCTTCGGGTCTGCTGCTTACGCTAATGCTGTGAATATTGAGATAAAGCTACACAGTGTGGTGTACAAGTGAGGAAAGATGTTTTCCAGTGCTAAGAGAGGTCTTTATTGCATTTTGGAGGGGGTTTTGTTACCTTTAGGGGAAACAAAGCCACAGCAGGGAAGGCATTTCTGTATTAGTCATATGAACCAGGTGATGGGAGAAACCAGAACTCTCACCTGTCATGCTGCAGCTGCTGCCCTGAGCAGAACGGTTCTTTTAGAAGAGAGTTATAAACATGATAGGCAATGGCTCACCTAGAACAAAGCATTGGTTCCATGTAGCAGCAACCAAAACAAGTGAGACAAATTTTCAGATAAGGGCAAAGGACATGGAGGAGGAAGAGCCTGTGCTTGGGGTACACATCCTCCACTGTTCAGCCGTTTCTTGCAGGTTAAGTTCCTCACTGCAGTCGCACTTAGATAAATGTACCTAGTGATGAGTGTACTGGTAGTGAGGCAAAGCCCTGCAGAGGCTAGGCTTCAGTTTCATCTGGGTGGATGATATGCATCCACAGAGCTTACTCCATGCTGATGTTACTCATAGAGCTACTTGGACTAGTTTTAATCTACAGTGGCCTTCATTGTCCTCCAGCTGTCCTTCTAGAAGCTCAGAGTATGAATGGTCCAGCATCTTCTAACCAAGTGCGTTTACTTTATTGGTCTCTACTGAGTTAAATAAAAAAAAAAAAAAAAAAAAAAACCACCAAGCACCATTTTTGGCAACTCGTGTAGTGATGTAGAGGCTTTCTGCATAGTGTACATAGGACCATACCAGTCGCTGCAGCTCTCTTCCTCTAGATTAATTTCTGATGATAATACTACCACCCTCTTCCCTTCTACTGCCAGATTTTTATTAATGGTGCTATGGAAATGATCCACTTTTTGTAACACAGTTTACAACAAATGATTCATTTCTGTAACTTCCTTCACACCTTCTGTCAAAGTATTTGCTCCTTCAAAGTCCTTCTTGATATCAGTCTGCTAATAGCCCTGAGGAGTTAGCAGGCAGCCGTGGGTTTACGTTTTGCAACTTGACAATTCCTTTCTTTACAGACTGCGGTGCCAACTGTCATAAGCAATGCAGAGACCTGCTTGTGCTGGCGTGCAGGAAATTTTCCAGAGGAACCTCTGTAGGCAGCAACCATGGCTCTCTGCCCAGCAGTCCATCTCTGCCTCCAGGTAAGAGCACTTCTGTTCCTTTCATAAAGCATTACTGGAATCCTCTCTAATAGAAAGCTTCCTTGCTGCCATTTTTAATTTCTCTTCATAGCAACACACAGAGCAGTGCTACTGCACTGTAGCTTGTGTTTAGCCCTCAGAGTACATCTCTTTCTGTGGTGATGGCCTTGGTCTCCTCCCTGAGGATCTCTGTCCTCAAAAACAGTGTCCCTATCCAAGCTGAGAAGAAATAAACTTATAATTAAGGAATCTGTACTTCTCGTTGTAGGCCACTTAGGGGCAAGGAGACATTGGACACTAGCTCTCCCTTCTCCCCTGAGTGTACAGATGGAATAAGAGGGAAATGTGTGCACACAAGACCAGAATCAGTTTCCAAACAGCATATGGACATTGCTAATTATACCACTGTTTCATATAGGAATAAAGAGTAACCTCCTTCTGAGTGTACTGCTGCTAAGCGATACTGCTGCCTTCTCTTCCATATGCCCTAGTGCTGCCTGCATAAAGTACCTCTGCTAACCATTGTGTGATTTTTATATGTAACAGCATCTAAAAAAAACTAGTCCTGAAAGTGATTTACCTACTAAAAGACCTGCACAAACACTCTAGAACAACCAGCTCTTATTCTGAACATTTAAGCCCCTACCTGAGACTTAAGATAACTTTTTGTAAAGATCTTGAAGTAGAATATTTAAAATAACCTATTCCACCTTCCCTTTTAGTCCAAGATGAAGTATTTGAATTTCCCAGTGTTGCTGCAGAACACCAGGACCTCGATGGCAGAGCTATCACCCTTGTCACTGGCTCTTCGAGGAAAATTTCAGTGCGGCTGCAGAGGGCAACCACCAGCCAAGCAACGCAGACAGAACCACTCTGGCACGAGCCAGGCTGGAACGATTCAGGTTCCCACACTTTCCCAAAAATGAAGTCCAAATTCCACGGCAAAGCTGGGAAGAGCAAAGGCTTTGCAAAATGGGAGAATGAAAAGCCCAATGTTCAGGCTGATATAGAGCTAGAAGCTGAGGCCCCACAACATACACAAGGTCACAATGGAATAGAAACCCTTCCAGAAAGTCAAGAATTTGAGGTGAGTTGCAGAGGAGTCCAAGACAGTTTTAAATCTGCTAGGGTCCCTCTCATAGGGTTATTTTATGAATTTCAGGATGCTTTTTCATTCAAATTTGCCTTTGCTTCTTGCACAAGAGTCACTTTCAGAAGAATGCCAAATCATCCGCAGATATCTATTTTCTACACTGCAATGTGCATTTACTGTAACTGGACATTTGGCTCTTGGTGTCAGTATGTGCTTTTAGGACTGGGACGCACTCCTTTTTGAAAATCATTAAGTTAGCCTGGTGGATATCTGACCAAATTCTGTGATGTCATACTCTTGCAACGCACAGGTCAGGACCCTGCATTATAGTCACAAGAACTAGTGTTCTGATAAACATAAGAGTCTAGGCTAGGGCAGGATATTGGTCTGCTTTCTGTGGTTCTCACCCATAAAATTTGTACCTTCAAAGCCTCATGCTTTTATTAACCATCTTTTTGCTAGCATGTAAGTGCTTTCTTTCTTTTGGTTACAGGATAGCTGATTTTCTGAAGCGCAGAAAAATGAAGCTGACAGTTGTAACGGAGCAAGCATTGATGGACTGTCATAGACCCCATTTGGCCATGGGAAGTTCTCCTTTATCTCATACGTTTAAATTCAACCATCACCCTGTTTTCTTAGCTGAGAGATGTTACAAAGTACTATTTATTTCCTTACAAGTAAGCCATTTAGATGAAGATTGCACGGACACAGCAGAATGGATCTCTGCACTCAGTGTTTTTTGTTGTATGACTTTTGTGGAAACTTCCTCTACGTGCCAGCAAGGATATATTTGGCCTCTTTTAAATATTCTGCATCATTTCAGCCTGCAACAACAATGGTGAGGACAGAAGCCAAGCATCTAAGTTTGTTCAGTAACACTCCTTTTCCAGAGGCTCATAATGATCTTTTAAGGAAAGAAGTATTTGTGTATGCTGATTAAATCTCAAACAAAAACTTTTCATCAAGTATTCTATGCTGAAATTCTTTACACACCTGGGGTTTTGAATTTTGGCCGTGTTTTACACTGCTACAATGAACGTATTGAAGTTCAGCACAGTAATACCAGTTCCCAGGCAGGATCCTTTAAATAGACAGCATGTGGCTGAGTCTGAAGGAATTCCAAGACACGACACATACATCTGGTTACATCATAACGGAGAGGGGTTCTCTTTGCCAGTACTGATTCTGGTAAAATTAGCATGAAATAAACATCTTAGTTTTAAGTGTGTGTCTATGTATGTGTATGTGATATGCTTCTCTCTGGTTCGCAACCTGCAGGTTAAGATTAAATATACTGAAGAGCAATCTCCAAACTAGTATTAGCAGTTTGCCAATACAATATCTGGCACCTGAACCTGTAATGGTCTGAGGATGAGGTTTGAAGCGGCATTTCTCAGGAGAAGTTACCTTAAGTGCAGAGCCGCCTTCTGGTAAAAAAACACAAAACAAAAGAACACGAAGCTAAAAATTAAAAGGTGCATTCCAAAGTGGCACACATGCATTATTCTTCTTCCCCTCATCTACCTGTAAAACCAGAGGTGCATGGGCAGCACACAGTGCATATTAAAATAATCTAACTGTAAGATTTCCTACAAAATTCAAGTTCTTGCACCCTTCACCAAGTTAGGAGCCCTCAAGATCAGAAGGTAGGCTTCCCTAACCAAAACCAACAGCTACACTCCCCTGTGGTACTTCCACTGTAAACCGCACTGCAACTATGTGATACGTGCTCAACTTTGCATCTGGATTCCTGCAGGTTTCCTTTGTTTTCCAACACAACTAGTAACGATGGTAAGTCTAGGGTAAGAAAAAAAGACAACATCCTCTTACTACTTAATTCAGATTGAACTTGGAGAAATAAGCACTGCAGGGAACACAGGTTCCTAAACTAGGAAGAGGGCCCAGAAGCATTCTTCGCTTACTGCAGCAGACAAAGAACAGGCACAAGTAAAAATACGGTCTTTATTTCCTGGAGGGGGTCAGGTGACACATCACAACAGGCTGAACACACAGCTACCGTTACAGCTTGCACACAAATGAAAATGATGTGGCAAAGAATTTGAATAGAGAAGTTTGGTTGAAATCCAGGCTGCTGATGGATCTGTTGACATTAGCCTTCTAATGCTTTATAAATGAAATGTTCATGTGCAATTTCATGCTTAACATCACATAAGAGTTTAATCTGTAGACCTCAGACCATTTCTAGCAGGCTTTTAAAAGGTAGTTGTAGCTCTTCTTTAGAAAGGTACTTGCTTTCCTATTTCTGTCAAGCCCATAAACCATGCCCACTTTCATTTGGTTCTGGATAAGAACATTTCTTGTACATGATCTTATCTTCTCCCCAAGATATTTATACAAGCTTCTCACATATTCCATTTACATAAGTAGGTGCTCTATGATCTTCAGAGGAAGATTATGCCAAACCTTATTTACAGCTTGACGGCAAATGCCAAAGAACACAAGCAACATCAGCAGGTGAAAAATGCTAGTGCTTGCGTGGAACACTAAGGGATTATTTGGCTTGTCAAGCCAAACCCACTAGGACTTCATGCTTGCGCAAAACCTGCACACAATTTCATGCTGCAAATAAGACAGCTTCATCCTTGCTGTCAACTTTAGGTAGTAGCCTCAACTGTGGAGTCAAGGGACATTTGGCTCCTTCAGAGGTGCAAAACCAGGTTTGTACTGCAGGTCTATCCTCTGCTCTGTATCTCCTCACAGTCTTCTCCTCTCAGTCTTCTCTGCCCCCTCAGTCTTTAAAAGAATAATCTCAGCTGTAGAAAGAGACACTTTCCTAGACACAAGCTGTCTTCTCCAAGGAGCCTTCCTCAGGCAGGTGAAGTTGGGGGTGGGGGTAACAGAGGAGACAGTAACATACTTGCTAACCACAGCTGGCCTGAAACATGGATTCTCCCCAACTGGGAAAGATGAGACTTTTTTGCTTTCAATACAGGAGAAGACAAAAAGCTGAGTTGTAGAGCAAGTTTAGGAGCAACTGCCGCTTAAAATACTACATTTTCCAAACCAGAGTGGACTGGCTGCTGTCACCCCTGCAGACACTTTTGTGGAAGCTGGAGTGAATGCATGCCCTAACCCAGCCCCCAGGGTCTTCGTAATGTGGAGCCTGGACGCCTTTAGCTGAGTTAGCCTGAGCAGCCACAGAAGGGTCCTCACAGCGTGGGACACTAGAGGCACCTGTATGGGAAACAGCAGCGTGTGAAGGATCCTGGGCACGGGGAGGGGGAAACAACACAAAACCACACTGCACAAAATCGAGAACAAATAACACAGATGGTGAGTAAGCGTGGGAAGAAGCACGCTAAGAGAGTTCGCCCTCTCTACGTGACACCATGAATGGAAAGGGATCCCAATAGAGCAGAGTGGAAAGGAAAGAAGGAAGGAAGGAAGGAAGAAAGGAGATCCGACTGAAGATTTCATGTAGACAGAAGAGGCAGGAGAAACAAGGACTTGTTGTTTCATGGTCATCGTAGCCAAAAAAAAAAAAAAAATCTAACCATATGTAATGTTTGCTTCATTCAGCATCAGCCTGCTAACTGATGGGCCGCTGTACAGCACAAAAAATAGTTCCAAGTACTTCTCAAGAGAGTCTTGACAACAGAGTTGGCCCACCCAGGGACACTGGAGAAATAGATGTAACTTTGGAACAATTTCTTGAGTTACCAGCACTGATCTGGACTGGATTTTCAAAATAAGCACTCTAGCCAAGAGGCTAAACTCATTGGAAAAAATCTGTGTGCTGAACTCTGAAGTGCTGTTTGCAGCTGCTGACAATCTGGTCTTAGGAGACAGAAAAAGCCATCAGCAAAAGGCTGCTGCTGGGACCATATGAAATTTAGCCAAAAAGCCTGCTTTTTCCATGAGTTAAGCCAATGCCGGAAAGTTTAAAGAGTCCTTATCACCTTCATCTCTGCTTCATGTGTGAAAACGAGTTATGACCTTCCACCTGCCCACAGCACAGGCAGGCTCCCTCTTTATTTGGTTTTACAATAGTGTTTTCCTACTTTTTGTACTTGTTTTTCTCTCCTGTGTTGTGGGAAAGACCCACGTGGACAAGAAGGGAAATTACTGGACAATAAAGGGGAAACAATGACAGTGACAGCACTCAGAGCCATAAAAAGCACAAGGTAAACACAAGAGAAAAGTATTTTTTCCCTTCCAACCTTGTTTGTTAAGCCATTAGAGGTGCAACTTATTTTCAGCTGAAGGGGGAAAACACAATGTTTACAGCTGGTAATAGCACTTGCTTTTTCAGTTTGTCTCCTTTTGAAAAGGCACAACCTGAAACAAATAAGCACATGAGTATTTTGAGAGCCTACACAGGGGAAACAAGTTCACATCCACATCAGGTCCAGGGCCACAACGCTGTTACGATTCTAACCTAAGGGAATGCTAGGAGGCTGATAGAGCAAGCTTGCAGTTTAGCATGAGCTAGCTTATTTGCGACTGCTAAATCACTCAACACCTTAAAAATGCATGCATAATTCTGCAGCATCCCTATTGTCCGAGGAAAATCAGAAATTCAGAGAGGAAAGAGAACCGCTAGCCTGGTAGTCTTTAGCAGCAACAACACCGAGACTCTCCACTGTAGAATTAAGAATAAACCACGTGCAATGAGCAGACAGCTGACACTTTTGTGTGCTGGCATCCATTAGCCTAACAGGGAGCTGAATTAACTCCTAGCACTTCTAAGAACCCACACAAGCCTTTTGGACACCCAAAAAGAGTCATCAGGTGTTAGTGAGAATCCGCTGACTTCCCCACATCCAAGTCTTCCCATTTCAGCACAGTTTAACTTTGCTTTCCCAGGAGAATAACCCATTACAGGGAATACTCTCATCCCACAGGACTTTTCAAGCTCCAGACACTTCTCATATCTATCTACTGACAGGAAACTCGCTCCCTTTCTTCACAGTTCTATCTTGGGTATCTGACTGGTGTCTGGTTTTAATTAGGCCAGAAGTTGGTCAAGGCACTTGCAACTTTTATTAATTCAGATGCAAACAGCAGTTTAATGGAGACATGAAGTATGTGCTCCAGCTGAGAAGTTTAACCCGTTGCAAGAGGAGCCCCTCTGGGGGCCACCAGCTGTAATGTATCACCATGAAGTGCACAGTTCAGGGAGTTTACTAGAGAAGGTGGGGGATATCATCAAGCGAGCTAGGAATTACCAGCCAACATCAATCCTAAAAACGATAAACCCCTCAGCGAACACCTACAAGCAAAAAGACTTTGAATGGTGGGGTGAGTGATGCATGGCAGCCCTTGCGGCCCTTTCCCTGGATCAGTTACTGTTTTGCATACTGTAAAAAAATAATTTTTTTATCCATCCCTTAGACATGCATGGAAAACTCAACTGTGACAACGCATATTGATCATGGTATTCTAAGTCACATACTAGTGATCCTGATGTGGAAAACAATCGTGTGTCCTGTTCCCCAGTTATTTTACTGCACAATGACAACGCTTGAGAGAGGGTTATCCTAATAGATGGAATGGATGGGTAATGCAAATGAAGCCTTCAGGAAACAGAAGTTTCTGAGAAAGACAAACATGGGGGGGGGGAAAGAACAAGATGTCTAAAGCTTGTGGGAGAAGAGCAGCAACAACTATGGCTAAGAGGAAGCTCACTTTGTTCCCCTGTATAAATGCTTGCTGACTTAACTGCCTTGTTGATCTGCTGGAGTTCTGCTTTCAAGCATGATGCACAACGAAACCAAGCACATGTATCCAAATCCACCACAAGTCTAAATCTCCACAACCTACCTCTCCTCTCCCAGCATCAGGTTAAGAGATTCTTCCCAGTGCAGTGGGAATCATGTTTGGAAAGCAGTAAATATCAGAGCATCATACAGACAATAACAAAGCAGTGGCTGTTTGCTTTCATTAATCAAAGCTGCTCTCTCCACATATACAAAGCTTGTTTTCTCTGGAGAACAAAGAAGTCACAGCACACTAGAAGGAAACAATAGAGTAAAGAAAAATAACAACAGCTGGCAGAAGCAAAATGTTTTCTTTCCTGTTGAAAGAGTAAAGCCTCCTGTTTTGCCTTCTGAAATTCTTTTTTAAACTTTGCCCCTGAAACAGCAATAAACTAGGACTTGGCTTACCCCAAGTCCTGCAAGATGGAGGAGGAGAAGCAACATTTTGAGAAGAAAAAAGCTACATAGAACAAGGGGGAAGGGGAAGCTCTGTGCTCCTATCCCACCTCAGCATTATATCACCATGTCATAGTGTGCAAAACTGAGAGTATCCACTGCAGCAGTTACAGCCCTGCAGAGAAATTAACAACAGAGATGTCTCTGAAGGTGCTGATACAACTCAACCAGAGGCTCTCTGAAGAGCCTCCTGGGTTTCCTCTTGCTAGGAACAACTTCGCAGCACTCTAATGCAGACAGAAAACACTAGACTCTTGACAACGATGAGTGGTCTGAAGTAAAGCAGGAGCTGTCAACCTGAAGATATTACATTCCCAGCAAAACGCTCTTTAGCTCTTTCAGTCTCTCTACCTTTCTAGTCCAGGACTGACCCAGTTGTAGGGATACTAGGTTTGAGGTTTTTTTAAAAAAAGACCAATTATTTTTTGCATGAATGCAGCTGGTCAGCAGCTAATGCTCCCAACAAGATATTACCATCCCACAAGGGAGATGATCTCTCTGGAGCTCCCCACTGTAAAAAAACCCACCAATACACTCGTAAAGCAGTGACATTCATAATATGAACTGTATTACACTGCGATAGATCTGTATCAGTGATCCTCAGAGACCAGGATTCAATATGGAAAACTCTTCGCTCGTCAAGCTTGTTAAATTTATTTGAAACATAAAGAAAAAGATCAAGTTAGATGCCTGAGCACTTTCCACAGTGACCTTTGTTTCCAACCTGTGAATCACTAGCAGCACCTAGTGGCCACAATAAATTAAACAGGAGATTTTCAGGTTGATCACGGAATGAAATACAGGGAAATCAACTCTCAACTATGTTTTGTTAGATTAATACATGATTAGCTCCAATTACAGCAACACCGGCATTACACAAATTCTCTCAAATGCTCGTGCTGTTTTTGTAATCCAAGGAACTCCTCCTAGCTACATCAGCCTGGATTCAGCCCCAAGCACACTTCAGGCAGCCAGAAACTCTTGTCATCAGCGTAGTCCTCTGCTACAGTGACCCAAGCACAACAGCAGAAACCTTGCATTTTCCACAAGTCTGGAGAACATCAGGAGAGTTCACAGCAGCAGCATACCACGTTCACACAGCATTCCAGAACATAACCTGGGAGTCAGGTGCTCACACAGTCTATAAAACAACTTTACACAGCAATGCCCAGGAGAGGCTGTGCTGCTACACCAGTTCAAAGGGAGAAACAGAACAAAACTCAAAAGTAACTGAAGATCAGTTCCTCCTGCCCGCTCCTGTTCTGACAGCTTCTCGGGAGGCATAATACACAGTAGGGCTGGGATGACTAGCACATGTAAAACAGACTAAGATGTAGAATAGGTGAAGCAGTCAAATCCCCCACCAGTTTCCAGCTACTGTAGCAACTGCTTATTATTACCAAGAAAGAAAAAAGACTAAAGCAAAGGGAACATACAGATACTTTTATTGCTCACCTTTTATACAACACACCTTCAACCATTTTCTTTCACAGCTTGACAATGTTTATGTACACAAAAAAAAAAAAAAAAAAAAAAAAAAACAACCCAGCAAGAAGCATTATGTGGCTTTCAGTGAGGAAGGAAAAAAGAACATTAGAACACCAAATTTAGCCAGGCTTTGTTTTCTGCAGCAATAATAAAAGGGCTTCCTCCAGGCAGGAACTAATCTTCCCAGGCCGTAGTGCATTTATTTAAAAAGACAACCCCCAAAACAAATTGCCCTAGGTTTGCTGAGCCAGTGGTATTAACTTGCAAATAAAACAACTCTGTAATTTCCTCTAGCTGATTTCAAGTAAAAATTAGGTTTGGAGGAGCAACTTGTTTTGGATGGATGCAGGTCAGTTTGAATTGCTACACCTAACTACAGGCCTACATACGCTATCGGTTCACAATTTAGCTTAGTTTTAAATGATCTTTGCAAATTTTGGCAGCAGTCGGTCTTCGATTTGAGCAGGTGGGAAAACTTTGTTTAGTGGGAAAACTCTTCTTAGTGGGAAGTAAGGCTACCACACATGGCATTCACAGTAGAGCTCATGTAATAGACCAAAAACCTGTTTGTCAGAGAGAGTTCACTCTGCATGAATGCACACAGGTGTAACATCTTTGTGACTGAAATAAGAGGTCAGCAAACCAAAGAGCAATACTCAGAACTGGTTTTAGAATGTGTAATTTAACAATGATTAGGAGAGAAAATGCATAAGTTCTTTTGTGTAGTACAATAGACAGATTTGACCAGATAGGTCTTGGTATTTCTTTAAATCAAAGCAGAAAGCAAACACAGCAGGTAGTTTGAGAATAAAAAAAAGTTTTGAGCAGAGGGAACCAGTCCAACATCTAAAAAGCATGGCTATTAGTTGATGTTTAGGGTGCAGCAGGCAGTGAGGATGCATTTAATTTGGACAGTTTGGGGAGGGCAGGGAGGGAGGAGGAGAGATCTACAGACACGTGTACTTTGCTCAATTCAAAACATCCTACCCAAAGAGGTTCTACCTGCCACTTACAAACCTGTATTGTTTCAAGCAGCAATTAAGCCAGGCCTCTGAAACCAGGTTTCTATTAGATGAGCTCTGCTGAAGCAAAAGTTTTTAGCAGCCTCAGCTTGTGAAGTGTCTTCCTTGTCCAAAGCCAGACTGATTATACTGATAACCCCCATGCTGGAAGTGTTGCTCAAACTGCCCTCCTTGATTAAAGTTCTGTCCACCTCTACCTCCCCAGCCCCCTCCTTGACCTCCACGCCCACCACGACCACCACGTCCACCCCTTCCTCCTCCACGTCCACCCCCTCGGTCACCGTGAGACCCACCATCCTGGTATCTGTTGTCTTGTTGATAGCCACCACCACCCCCGCCTTGGTAGCCACTTCCTGAATATGAAGATGACTGGTAGCCACCATAGCCTCCTCCTTGGTAGCCACCACCGCCGCCACCACTGTGGTAGCCACCTGTTTGAAAACCTGCATCTCTGTAGTTGTTATCCCTGTAGCCACCATCCTGGTAGCCACCACCTCCACCATCTGTCCAGCCTCCTTGAAGCTTGTTTCCTCTTCCACCTCCTCTGCTGCCATGATCATAACCACCACGTCCTCCTCGTCCCCCTCGATCGTGGCTTCCTTGTTCATGACCTCCTCGCCCACCATATGATGAGTCATAGCCTCCTCGTCCTCCTCGGTCATGACCCCCATGATCATAACCTCCTCGCCCTCCATATGAGGATTCATAGCCACCTCTTCCGCCTCTGCCGCCGCCTTGTTGTGAACCACCCTCTGGTCTTTTCTGCCACGGTGGCATCTCAGGAGGTGGTGGTTCAATTTCATTGGGTCTTCCTCCTCTGTCAGGCACTCTGCCCATTAGCACCTGCAAAGGGAAAGGAAGAATTGCTGTAGGAGTTATAACACATCACAGAATAGTCCTACTTACTGATATGTACCACAAAGGAGGATTCCATAAAGGCAAACTTCAGCATGTTTGAATATGACAGACCTGTATCTCCAATTAACAATTACACAGGGATTACCTAGTACTCTAACCACTGTTAACAATACAAGTCTGGAGACCTGCTTTTTTTTGTTCAAACAGAAGGCACACCAGTCGAAGCAGCATCAATACAGTCTTTCACTAAGCTGTTTACAAGTGCAGACTGCATATGTCAAACAACTACAAGTACACTGCAACATAGTCTCTCTCATAAACATTGCTTTGAATTGCTGTAGAAGTCATTGGCCAAGATGATATCTTTGGTAAACAAAATGCAAAGACTGTTATTTTTCAGTAAGGATACACAAGAGACAAACTTACACAACAACAAACAGGTGTCAGACATTGCTGACCAGAGTTGAGGAAGACTCTAGGTCTTTAGCTGTCCAAGGATGCTGTGACATGAAGAATTTAGCAAGACTTAAAATTAGACAGGAGACTTGCATTGCTTCAAATTTTAAAGTGATATAACAGGAAAAAAAATCGAAGCAAGTTTTGTTACTTTAAGTTGCTGTTCCATAAAATACTTAATATTGATAGTAGAGATAAGTTAACAAAACATGGATCATCAGCAGGGCATTCCTGCATTCCTAGTAAGACATCCATATGGTCTCACAATAGTCAAACCTGTCTTCCCACTTAATTCCTTTTATATTCCAAACTCCAAATACACTAAAAAGGTGTAAAAGTTATTTGGGGTGGAAGGAGTTGGTCAAATCAGCACACAACCACTCCTTCCTCTATTAATTAGAATATTAACTGAAATACAATTGGCACCCAAAACACAGAAAAGCATGCATGTACACTCTCACATTTAGAAGCAGCAAGTACGCTGCTGTACATAGCTACAGAGCTACAGTACATGTACTTTCATGAGCCTATTACTCCTGTAAAATCATAATTTTTGAAACAAAGGAAACTTCTTAGTCTACACCATATTCCTACAACGCCAGTGCAAAAACTACACACTTGACTATCATCTAACCTGTGAGATCCTTGCTTTGTGATCTTAATGCATTCTATTTATGGAGACCATCAAATTAAGTAGCAGCAGTGTAATAACATTAGTAATTCTGATAAGACAGCACAAGCCTATTCACACAAAGTAATCAAAGATATTTCAGCAATTTTTTACTGCTGCTAGGCAGAGGCACTCTCAACCTAAACAGGTGAAACTGTAGTTCTCACTGAAGCACAATCTGAAATACATTAACGCCAAGTTTCTTATTCTTTTATTTCCAAATTCCACTTACAACCCTAAAAAAAAGTATGATTTATTATTACATTCAAATTATTTAAATATCTGTAACAGAACAAGCTATTTGTCTCTAAAGGTACCTTATTAATGGCACATGCAGTCTTCTCTCGGATGGATCCACTGCTTGTTCTCATAATCTTTGACAGATCCTGCCGAGCTGCCAGGAGATTTGCAATGGAAATAGTGCACTTAGTAGATAAGAGGGCACGTTTCGGCTGGTAGACTTTAGCCAGTTTTTCTGTTTGACTCTGTTGGAGAGAAGAAAAACAATCCCCAGTCTGCTAAAGTAATAGGAAAGCAATGGTATACCTCACCAAAAGAATCAAATCAACGCTGAAGAGCAAGACACCACCGCAAATAGAACAAAAATTAATATAAAGTCAGCAAAAACCACTTTCTAGCAACGAAGCTAGTATTTCACGAATTAATTTCATAATTCTGACTGAACTAACAAGACTGACATTCTGACAATTTTTAGATTCTACAAGTAATGCAGACGGCATTTCTTCCAGGCAGGCAAGCACAGGATAGAACTACATCAGTTACACAAATTACTTCTAATGTCTAAAAGACACTGAACATGAAACAGTGTCCAGCCTCCAGACCTCCTCCTGGGCCTGCACCCTGACCCTCACTGTTTCACATCACCTATCAACAGAAAAAGACAGTGTTAACCCTTTCACAATGTTCATTCCAGTCAGCTTCTTCACAAAGACAAGCCATCAAGAGCTACTGGCAGAATTAAAGCTCTCAAGAGCTTGTCCTAATTCAATCCTTTCTCATATATGTAGTGCCCAAAGTAGAAATGAGATCCTAAACATCAGCTTTGCCTCACATGCAACTTCTCTCCCTATACTGTGTTTTGGCATTAACCACACTGTTTTTTCTGCACACTTCAAAAGTACAACAGCAGTTTTCCAGCTCACAGACACGAGTGAAATCTTATGCTACCAGCCATGAGTTAATAAATGAGTTACATGTACCTTCAGTTTTCAGAATATGATGTGTGATGCAGTTAGGATACACCAGATTGCAATACAAACACAAGACAAATGCGCAGCTTTGTGTCTGAACCCCAGGTGGCAGTAGTGGGGACAGGTAAACCAGAATTTCCAAGAAAAACCTTGACAGGGCAAGAACTTAGGAGCAAGTTTTAAAATCCCAAAAATCCTATTTTCTACCTAAAGACAGAAAACTGCAACTAGGAAGAACTGTGAGTGTGTATTTCCAAGTGATTCGGTGATAAGTCTTTAAAAACAAAAGCTTCTACTTTTATATTCCAGCTTGAACAGGATTTATTCAAAAATTAAGGAAAACATGCACGTCATTTACTTGATGCTGACTAAAGACAGAAGCAGCAAAACTATTCACCAGATCATTAGTATGTCTTTCCCTGGCTAGTCTGACTGAGCTCTGAGTGCAGTGTTTTTGGGTTATGATATTATTCTTTCAGGTAAAACTGGAATTATTTTAATTTACAGCAGTCAAAAACTTTATTAGGGGTGTTTTTTCTACTATCTGGAGAAGTAATTGTTTAGTTATACTACTGTGTTCCAATAACTCTTCAAATTTTAAAATAAATATATGAAGGTAGTTTTATTTTTATCAAGAAAAAGCACTTGATTCATGTGTCTATCGTTAATAATTCTGTCTCAAACACTGCCAGCAGCATAATTAACAGCATGTTAGCAGATCTAGTTTAGTCCTAGAAAATAAATATGTACTATTTTTCAGGTCTTGTCATTCTTGCTGGGCTCAGCCCTGTTCAATGTCTTCATCAATGACCTGGATGATGGCATTGAGTGCACCCTTAGCAAGTTTGCAGATGACACAAAGCTGGGTGGAAGTATCGATCTGCTGGAGGGTAGGGAGGCTCTACAAAGGGTTCTGAACAGGCTGGACCGCTGGGCTGAGTCCAATGGCATGAGGTTTAACAAGGCCAAATGCCAGGTCCTGCACTTGGGGCACAACAACCCTATGCAGAGCTACAGACTCGGAGAAGTCTGTCTAGAAAGCTGCCGGGAGGAGAAGGACCTGGGAATGTTGATTGACAGTGACTGAACATGAGCCAGCCGTGTGCCCAGGTGGCTAAGAAGGCCAATGGCATCCTGGTTTGGATCAGAAACGGTGTGACCAGCAGGTCCAGGGAGGTTATTCTCCCTCTGTACTCAGCACTGGTGAGACCGCTCCTTGAATCCTCTGTTCAGTTCTGGGCCCCTCACCACAAAAAGGATGTTGAGGCTCTGGAGCGAGTCCAGAGAAGAGCAACAAAGCTGGTGAAGAGGCTGGAGAACAAGCCCTATGAGGAGCGGCTGAGAGAGCTGGGGTTGTTTAGCCTGGAGAAGAGGAGGCTGAGAGGAGACCTCATTGCTCTCTACAACTACCTGAAAGGAGGTTGTAGAGAGGAGGGTGATGGCCTCTTCTCCCAATTAACAGGGGACAGGACAGGAGGAAATGGCCTCAAGCTCCCCCAGGGGAGATTTAGGCTAGACATTAGGAGGAAGTTTTTCACAGAAAGGGTCATTGGGCATTGGAATAGGCTGCCCAGGGAGGTGGTTGATTCACCTTCCCTGGAGATGCTTAAGGCACAGGTGGATGAGGTCCTGAGGGACATGGTTTAGTGTTTGATAGGAATGGTTGGACTCAGTGATCCAATGGGTCTCTTCCAACCTGGTGATTCTATAACTACCTGAAAGGAGGTTGTAGAGAGGAGGGAGCTGGCCTCTTGTCCCAAATGACAGGGGACAGGACAAGACGGAATGGCCTCAAGCTCCACCAGGGGAGATTTAGGCTAGACACAAGGAGGAAGTTTTTCACAGAAAGGGTCCTTGGGCATTGGAACAGACTGCCCAGGGAGGTGGCTGATTCACCTTCCCTGGAGGTGTTTAAGGCACGAGTGGACAAGGTCCTGAGGGGCACGGTTTAGTGTTTGATAGGAATGATTGGACTCGATGATCTGGCAGGTCTCTTCCAACCCGGTTGTTCTATGATTCTATGATTCCCTTTTCACTATAAAACACAGGAAATGGGGAAACAACATAATTGTTCTCAAAAGCAGAATATGGATCACATACTCAAGAAATAACAGACACCAAGTCACAGGCACTTGCACAGTTCAAAGACAAAATAAGTACATAAAATATTACCCTGCTTATAAGGCAAGAACAAGTAGTGCCTTAGCAGCTTTTTTCATGTGCATCTGCAGAGTTGTGCTTGCAGACACACTTTGAGTTAAGGAAATCTGTTCACTGTGGACAGCACAAAGTAAATTAAGGTACATTCAACAGGACGATGCTTTTCTACCATCACACAGACACAGAACTTAATGACTCACATTATGGTACTCTGGATGCAAATGGTTGGATCAGTGGCTTCCTCTTACTATTTTTTAATAGAGCCCTATTTAAGTGTATGTTTTGGCTTTGGTGTATACTTAATTACACATGTTCTACCTTCTCATTTTACACACTGTTTTAAAATCCAACAAAACAGTTCTAAGTAAAAATTTTTTTAGCCATCTTTCATTGCCGTGAACTTTCTCAGAAACTCAAACCAAAACCAGACAACTCCTGGGGTTATTTCTTACTCAGGAAGAAAAAAAAATACCAGTAGTTTCCCAGAGATACTTATTATATACTATTACCATCAACCAGGACTTCATGGCAAGCTGTTCATACCTTAGCTCTATCAGACCAGCCAAAGGACTGCACAGTAACGTCCAAACGTTTGATTAACAGCTTTCTTCGGACTTCGTATTCGTTGGCTATGGCTTGATTAATTGCTTCAATTTTTTCCTGAAACAAAAATTTGTGAACATAATCTATAGATTATATATATAAAATGCTTCTACTTAAGATAATAAACCATGCGGATGCAAGAGCATAAGATACACACAGATATTAGGCATGGCTTAAGCCCACAAAATTATCTGCCTGGTCAAATGGGCTCACAGCAAGCTATGCCTGCTGACACTATTTTCCTGAAGGCTTCAAAGGCTCAGTTATCCTCACATTCAGCCTTCTACCACTTCTAACAGCACAGCTGTCTTTCTCCAGAAGGGACATAAAAACTGTGTGCTCTGCTGAGGCATCTCTCAGCACCCAACAGGACAGAGAAGCGAAAGTGAAAAAAAAATCTACCTGCAACAAACAGAAGCAAGGACATACAGTAAATCCTAGAGACTTGGGAGTCTTTGCCTTTTTAAAAAGTAGTAAGCTTAAGGACAAAGATAGGACTAAAAGTAAAGTACTGCAAGAGGGTCTTGATTAAAGCACAATCAACACACAAACAGGACAAAGTGTCCCACAGGAAAAAGGTATCACTAGAAACACACCTGGTAGCAGAGAGTGGTTTAGCCAGAACAACAGCTAAGATATACACCATTAAGGAAGTAATTTATCTAGCTGAAAGGGGGGGGTGGGGCCCACTTTCAGCCTCAACATCACAAGCGCTGAAGGAATCAGACTGCGGGGAGTTGATAGGCTTCAACCTGAAGCAAGAGGCACAAGAGAGCCTCAAGAGTCTTACAACAGTAGTCATAGTTTTATGCTCATGCAGCAGCGTATCTAACCCAGACACACCATCCTGTCACCAGGTGACAAAATCTAGCTAGATACGATTGTGGCTCCAGTGTCTCTCCCAACTTCCACCTGCACACTCACCGCTCCTTAGAAAAGATGCTATGAAGGAAGCCAACTGCTCAAATAGGACAGAAAGACAAGAGGAAATTATGAATATCCACAGGTTAGCCAGAAAGAAGCCACAGGATGGGAGGTGACACCATCTGAGCGAGGGTAGGTCACACAGACTGCTGGCAAGGCAGCAGGAGAGGAAAGCTCAAGCTACTGCACAAGCATATAGATCAGCATCACCACTGTAAAACTCCTTTATTTTGGAAATCCTTTGCCTGCATCTGCACATAGAAATTCATGAGCTTAAGACCTTATCAGTTACTGAACATTTATTGTACAAATATATATGGAAAATACTGCAAGAAATTATCTCATCTTCAGAGACCACAAAATTCATTTTGCAACATTACACAAAGAATCAATAACAATACCTACCGAAGTGGGCTCTAATACTTGCAACTACTTACCCAGTGAGCTGGTCCCAGCTGTTTCTTCAATAAAGGTTTTCCAACATGAGTAGGTGGAACCTTGGCTAGGGTTTCCTTCAGCTGTTAGGAGACACACAAAACTAAGCATCAGCTAACAAAATTAGCTTTTCAAGATATAAATTACAAGAGAGGGTTCTTGGACAGTCATAGGCATGACAGAGCAATTTCCAATATCAAGTTGTTCTATCTGGAACAAAGAACCAAGCACACATTTGGAAAGGAATTGTTTTTATTTCCAATAGATTTAGCTATTATTATTATAAAAATAAGAGAAGGGACTACAGAGTAAAGCCAGAGTTAAAACAGAAATATTTCATGAGGTACAGCTCCTCTTGAAGACAAAGGGATTACTCTACACATCTCTCTAATTCAGAAAAAAATACCCCCACATTTGCATCAAAAAGTTCATATTAAAATGACGTGAAATATAACACAACCTAAAGAAGGGTCCCTCTTTACAATCAAGAGGGCAAAAATTAAAATTTTCACATCAATGATTAACTTGCATTTTAAAAGTTTGGGCACAACTTAGGTTATCTTTCACATATCAAGATTTCTGAGGACTCTGAGGGGGAAGAAACTGAACAACAAAAACTTGGATCAAAGCAGGTTTTAGTTGCAAAATGTCAGTTTTCCATCGCTGCAAACCACATTTTTCAACTTCCTTGGATGTCCATTCCAGGAGTTGATTTAACACACTCAGTAACCTGGTTTTCCAAAGCTACTGATCCCAGTTTGTTTAACTTGAAGATTTTAAAACCATGTGCTTTCATAATAGCAGAGGTAGCAGTTCATTCAAGTATCAGTAGTTTCTGGTTTTAATGCGGTTGGTTATTAACAGAGAAAGTCAATTATAAAAAGATTAAACTCTAAACTGTACTGTGCACGTGTGAAGAAAAACATAGCTTGATTTTCACATGCTACATCAGAATACTGCTATTTTAAGATTTACTTGTTAAAAAAAATAAAATTTAGGGTTATTTCATTGTAACTATCACCTTACATTCAAGAGTAAAATTTTCACTGTTATCTAAGTTTTCGTGTTTTGCTCAATATAGTGATGTATTTTCACTAACAAATTAAAAGACGTTTCTCTGTTATTAGTCAGCTTTACTTTCTCCTTCTCAAACACTACCTACATCTTAAGTGTTTGGACCGTAAGCACTACAGCTATATATGTTTTCTAAAAAAAAAATTCTGCAGGTTAGAAATTCCCAATGTATTTCATTAAGCTATAAATACTGTTCAAGTTTGGCTGGTTTTTTTTCATATTACTGCCAATGGATATAAAACACTGAGATTAACATTCATTTAACCTTGCAAGACAATGTAAAAGAAAAGTCAATCAGTAAAACATAAGAGAATTCTCAGATTCAAAAGACTTCTACTTTGTATTCTGTATTTGTATAGAGTTTATTTCACCAGCAAAGCCTGCTATCATTATTCATTGTTACAAATCTTTTTTACTTTTTACAGAAAATGGAAGCACAGATATCTTATGTATCTATGTTTAATGGTCATGACAATGCCTAAACCAAAAAACAAACTGCTTCCATTTTACACCTTGACCTTCTGCTAGAAAAACATCCTCAATGCAACTAAAAGGTCAAACAAAAAACTTCCCTTAAAGTACTCTGGGGAGTTTTGTAGTCCTATATTTCTTTAAAGTACACAAAGATTTTCTTCTGCTATCTCCTAGCCTGCAAGTTAGGTTAATTAATGTAACTTAAAAACTTTGTCCTGCACCTTTGGTCTGTGCACTGGACAGTCCATTCCCTTTAATTTCTCTGCTTTATTAAAAAAAAATCACTCAAAGTAAATTTCTTGGAGGAAAAATAAAATACACAACAACCTATGTAAGAAATACATGTAAATGAACAAAAAGAAATTGAACCACAAGAACTGACGAAGCCTTAAGGAAAACATGTAAACTTGACTTCAGTTACAATACCTTTTAACAAACATTTTTAGAAAAGTAGGTTCCTGTAAAAATGTGTTTAGGTGTGTTTCTTAGAATACATTTCTCCTTAACGTTCTTCCTGAGGCCTAAGCTCAGTGTTTTCCATGTCTTCTGCAACAGGTGATGACATTAAAAACTAGAGCAGAGCAAGAAATACCTCACCCCGGAAGGCAATGATAGCAGCAGTCCCTGACCTCATGCATTGGCGTGGAAAAAGCTTTTAAATTAATTTTCCAAATCCTGACTCTTGGTATACTCTGTGAGCCACATTAACTCTCCTTGACAATTCAAACACTGGAATTTCACAAGAGGCAAATCTCTCCATGGTAGCAGAACTATTTTCCATCAAAACAGTAACATCGAATATTCTAATTTTATTCCTTTGGATCTTACTTTTTTTTCAATTCCACTGAAGAACTGGAACATCGTTATGTTGGCTGGAGGCTTGGACATGCCTAAAGCAATACATATGCCTTTTAGCTCCTGAAAGACTTCACTGCCACCTGCTTCCTGTGCTTTTTTAGGAGGGGCATTCACACACAGCATTCTGGCAGCTTCCAGTTCTGAGATGAGGTATGCTGGAGTAAGAGAAATTAGATTTCAGTATCAGATACAGCCAAGTTAAATTATTTTAGCACCTGTGAGAACTCAAGCACTTACAACCAACAAATGTGCAAATGGACTGTTTTAGGAAGTGTGGGGGCTATAATTTTGGCATCCACAGAATGATCATATTTCTAATCATCACTGATCCCAATACTAGCAACACAACAAATGGAGAGAAACTTCAGTACAACTAACTGAAACCTGGAAAAAAAATCCCTATGATTCCAACAGGTATTAATTGCAAAGTTCTACAGAGCACAGCTCTTTTCTCTCAGGCTTTGCCCAGCAAAAACAGGAAACTAGGAACATGGAAATAAGCAGGATGATAGACTGGAATATGCACTTCAAGCCAGACAAGCAAGCACTCCTTGAGAGTTTTCCTAAAAAAAAGTAGGGAAACGAGTAGAGAGAAATGAAACGCTAGATCTATCTCCTCTACTTCCCAAGGCAAGACGCAGAGTGGAAAAATAACCCCTCTTCTAAAAATACTATTGACAATTCAGGTTTATAACAATTCCAGAAAGGAAGGTAGTAGCTGAAATAGAACGTAGAATGCCTACAGTGCTCTTCACTATCAGAGCTGTAAGAGTCTACCATCACATTATAACCCCTTTATCAAACAAAAATATTAAAAATTACAATTTCTGAACATGGTACACATGCAAATTTTCAGTAGTAGACATTGATTACAGCAATGCAAATTTAGCACACAGCCTCTGCTTGCAGTTGTCACAACTTTGAAGTCTGAATTGAAAAAAAAGTGCATGTTTAAACAATACTTTTATCATTAATCACACTGGATGACCCATAACAGCAACAAACAATTTCTAAAAATAAGGGCTGAAAAATAGAATCATAGAATCGCTAGCTTGGAAAATACTCTGGAGATCATCAAGTCCAACCGTACCTCTCCACTACTAAATCCTATCCCTAAGCCCTTCATCTACCTGCCTTGTAAACACCTCCAGGGATGGTGACTCAACCACCTACATGGGCAGCCTGTTCCAGTGCCCAATAAACCCTTCGGTGAAGTTTTTCCTGAAGTCCAATCCCAACTTCCCCTGGTGCAACTTGAGGCCATTCCCTCTTGTCCTATCACATGGGAGAAGAGACCAATACCCACTTCTCTACAACCTCTTTTCAGAGAGTTGTAGACCATGATAAGGTCTCCCCTCAGCCTCCTTTTCTCCGGGCTGAACAACCCCAGTTTCCTCAGCTGCTACTCATAAGACTTCTTCTCCAGCCCCTTCACCACCTTCACTGGCCTTCTCCAGACACACTCTGGGACCTCAATGTTTTTCTTGTAATGAGAATCCCAAAACTGAATACAGTATTCAGGGTGTGGCCTCACCAATTCCAATCACAGAGAAACAATCATTTCCCTAGCCCTGTTTCTAACACATGCCAAGACACTATTGGCCTTCTTGGCCACCTGTGCACTCTGCTCATATTCCGCTGGTTGTTGACCAATATCCCCAAGGTCCTTCTCTGCTGGGCAGCTTTCTAGCCACTCTTCCCCAGCCCATACTGCAGTGGCAATGACAGACTGTGCAGGGATGTAAACTCATGGCTATACAAAAGCAGCTTACTGGGACAGATTAGAAGATTAAGAACAAAGTATTTTAATGAATTTCTTCTAGATCTCTAGAATGTCTTCTGCTAAAGATACAGACCCTCACATAATAATAAAATTCTTAGAACATTAAAAGCCAGGAAGAATCCTTTGGAAGTTCTTTCAACAATATTTTATACAGATTTTTCTCATATTTACTTTCAACTATTTACTTCCTAATAGGACCTCCTGAAATATAAACCAGCAGTAGAAGTTTGTTTCAAGAATTCAGAAATCACATTCAAACTACCTTCACCTTCCTGTGACAAAGACTCACATTTCAAAGCTAACCATAAGTCTTAAATATTCTCTAGATAGGGATTCTTTTTTGCAGAATTAACCTAAAACTCTTTGTACTTCTTATTTTTGCAGATGCCAGCACTTAATATTGTACTGTAGTGATGCTGAACACCAAGACAATCCTAACTACCTGCATTTATTTGGTGCTTTCCTCTCCCAGCAATTCTGCTACACCTTCCAATCGACAAACAGTGCTGCACTTCATTAAAAGTAAAATACCCTGGCATTCCATTAAAGGGGGTTATTCTGTTTCTCCTGAAAAAAAACTCTGGTTTTATGGCTTGCTCACAACAGGACAACATATTAGTCAAAAATAAGTAAAGAAGCCATGCAACTATCATGGTATACAAAAAAAGTTGGACACCTATTTCAATCCCACATTTGACAGTAAACACAGTATTCCTGCCAGATGGGATGCCAGAGTTCAGTTCCTGAACATGGTCTTACATCACCAAAATAGATATCACAGAGAATCTCTGGGATAAACTGTGCATCACAGACAAGCCAAATTTATTGAAT
This sequence comes from Coccyzus lansbergi, assembly GCA_033558105.1. Classification (NCBI taxonomy): domain Eukaryota; kingdom Metazoa; phylum Chordata; class Aves; order Cuculiformes; family Coccyzidae; genus Coccyzus; species Coccyzus lansbergi. Next base: position 666,710 of record JAUMJK010000928.1, read on the forward strand.
GGCTTGGATTACAGAGAAAAAGCTGAAGGGCAGACTATTTGGCTACAAAATATTTTAAATGCAATTCTTACCTCACCTCACCTTTTTGAACATAGTATGAAGACAAATTCTGATTAAGTCTGACTACTCATCTTTCTCCTACTGTTGAAATACAGGAACCTACACTGTAATTAATCTCTTACATTCTGCTGACAGCAGAATTAAATTTCTGTTTATTCAAAGAATCAGCAGCAACTGAGAAAGCAAATGAAAATTTAACTTACATTGAATTTAAATCAGATTAAAATTAGTAGTATAACTTCTAACTCTGACGCTTGCAAAAAAGCATTTTTTAATGTCAATCAACACCACACTTTTCTTACAAATTTCAGTACTATTTCTTCTCCTCTAAACACTTCCTAAGCAGCAATAAAACCAATTTAGGTATTAGGATTAGGTAGCTGGAAAAGTTAAAGTTAACATTGCTACTGTTAATTTCTTTTCAAACAGCAGAAAGCAACATTGAAGCTATTTACTAGCTATTTACTAGCTACTAGCTATTTACTGAAAGGAGGTTGTAGAGAAGAGGGAGTTGGCCTCTTCTCCCAAGTGACAGGGGACAGGACAAGAGGGAATGGCCTCAAGCTCCGCCAGGGGAGATTTAGGCTAGAGATTAGGAGGAAGTTTTTCACAGAAAGGGTCGCTGGGCATTGGAATAGGCTGCCCAGGGAGGTGGTTGAGTCACCTTCCCGGGAGGTGTTTAAGGCACAGGTGGATGAGGTCTTGAGGGACTTGGTTTAGTGTCAGATAGGAATGGTTGCACTAGAAGATCCGATGGGTCCCTTCCAACCTGGTTGTTCTATGATTCTACTAAGGGAGATGACCAAAAGAATGGGGAGATAGGATAAAATATTCTCTCTTTTTCACAACAATTCCAATTGTTGTCAGAACACAGGAAAATGCAAGTCTTATTGCACCTTGTCAGACATCATGTTGGGAGCCACAAAATGATGATGCATCCAATGTTAGTCGTCATTTTCACAACCCTTCCAAACAAAGTTCAGTGGCTAAATCCTGGCACAAGTCTACAAGTTATTCCCCCTTCCTTTTGAGAAGTAATGGAACAGGTCTTTTGCTAGTGAACGCAAAAGAGGTTCATACTCAGAATATTTTTCATCATATACTGGCTACAGAGTGACTGGTAAGTTTATGAGAGCCAGAATTATAACAATCTGACTCTGTAAATTACAGGGAAAAGTAATTCTTCATTTTAGGTAACTATTCTTGTACATAGTGGTAAACAAAACAGTATGTTATTGAGCTTAAGAAACAGTACTATGATTCTTGCACAAAAATAGATTTGCTTACAAGCACCCTTTTAACTTACTAAGCAGCAAGAGACAGTTCTTCTGATTATGAAGGCGTTTTGTCACTTCTCCTGATGTTAACGATGCATATGGACAGTTCATTTCAGCCAGCAACCCACTCATTTCAAGCTGAAATTCTTCTGCTTCATTTGGACCTTAGAAGGAAAAGAAAAATAATCTGTTTACAGCTGATATATATATATATATATATATATGTGGTTATGATTAGAGTGAACTAGCAATTAAAAAAAACCAGCAACTGGAGCAAAGCATTATTTAACATTAAAACCCTGCTTTTAATGGAAGCCCATCTGGGTTTCTCAAACACAGCACAACCTATTTTGAGTCATGATATACCTCTACATTGTAAACTTAAGTTTCACTGACAGCTTTTCCCAGCCATAAAAACCAGCCACAAGCAACTTCTACAATGAAAAGTGACATTAAATAACATCACAAATTTTACAGCACTATTTTAAGTATCAACTAATTGTTCCCACGACAAATGTATTACATAGCTCTGATAAAGTCATCAATAAATGGTTTATGACCTCTCCTTCCTCTAAGATCACGTTTGTCAGTTGATCTTACTTCGTACCAATAAACTCTAAAAATAATTAAGTCACATAAACTAAAGCACAGACTGATATTTGTGATAGCAGTTACTGAAACCAATATGAATTTGTTAAGCCAAGTTATGCAAAAAAAATAGTGACTAGTGAGAGTTAACACCTTTTGTCCTTTTGAAAAGGGACTTCAACACATTATGTCTGTTAATTATAAACTTAAGTCACACAAAATGAAGGTAGGACATTAGGGTACTACAAATAAAATGTTTCTGTCATTGTGTTTAGAGAATAAGAAATACATGGTAGAATACTTCTGGATTGTACTTTCACACAAAACATATAGCATGAACCTTATTTTACCAGAAAAGGTGAGATGCTGTATTGTTACAGAGGGGGAGTCAAAAAGAAGACAGGATGGACATAGCAAACAGAGAGAAAAAGGAAAAGAGCATATATTAAGCTGAAAGGCGGCAATCTTTGGCCAATGACCAGACTGAAAGTTAAAGATATTTTGAGTTAATACTTGAGATATTCAAAAGTACAGGTTATCATACCGATTTAACAATTTGATCTGTAGTATGCTATGACTAGTTGACAAAAAAAAAAAACAACCTTTTCTTTTAAAACTAAGGTTTATTGGTCTTGTGGAGAAAGCAATGAAATATTTTCATACTCCTCACTCTTTATGAAATACTCATAAAGAGGAGAAAATAGTAAGCACACTGCTAAGGTAATGAACTATAAAAATAAAATATAGTTACTGTAATCCTGAAAGTGTTTCCTTAATCAGTAAAAATTTTATATCAAAATTACAAACAGAAGTATTGAAATAAAGGTATTCTCATGATGTAACTAAAAAACCAAAACAACAACTCTACTGTTGCCTTAAATGCATCCAGGAACTTTAAAAAAACTCAATAGTTGAACAACTAAAAGAAAAAACTAATATCAGAAGAAAATCTGTTTGATCCTTGCTATTATTTCAACATCTACTGGCTGTTCATCAGGCAAGTCTGAGGTGGAAAATATCCAAAAATCTGACAGTGTTCCAACAATACTCCCTGGTACAAAGGATTTAGCAATTGTCAGCCCAAATCTTTATGGTATGCAAGAATACACATTAGGTACATGTTTCTGTGAGAGCTATGACTACTTACTGTTAGTTGCCTGCACATTTTCTTCTAGTTTACAGAACAGTCGTAACTCCGACACCAACCAAGCGCAGAGTTTGGTGAATTCAGGAGAACTGGCTCCATGAGAGACTGCCTGAGCCAGAGCTCCGTCATCTAACAATGGACCTTTGTAACTGGCAAACAAAACAAAGGCACAGTTGATTAATGCTTGCTACCGATGTTCTGTGATAGATTCCTTTTATGCTGTATACATGTTGAGAGATACACTCTAATCGCATCCACAATGCAGAACATCTAAACTGGCAAGATTCCTGCAATGACCTGTAAGAAAAAACATACTGAAAACATCTGAGTAAACCTAGCATTCCCCTGCACATTAGCTTAGCTTACTGCCACAGAGACTGTGTCACAGAATATCATCATCAAAGGTTTCATCCTAGAAAATGTTATGTACAGTACAACTTCCATGAATCTGTCTCTTGAAGATGTTACTTACAATATACTTATCTAGGGCAACTACAGTTTCAAATTATCATTCTTGAGTGCTGCTTTACAGAATGTGGAATAATTACTACTGAACTAGTCCAAATTTTCTGTCACTTCATATGATATATTAAAGGGTTGCCATGCAAACTGCCAGGCAAAAGCCTTTGATACAAATATCACAAAAGTTACCTGCAAAACAATAAAGTGTTTTTTCAAAAGAGGATAAACAAGCACAAGAATAATAAACAGAATCAGTTCCCTGCATAAACAAAATAAGCCAAAATCAGGCCTGGTGTAAGAAATCATGGGTGTACATACAGAGCAGGCCTTAGAAGGCACAGTTTTCGAGACACCTGCATATTGATACTCTGTCAGGGGGAGGAGAAAGACTAGGGAAAATCTGCTTTATCAAATAGGTAGAAGCACAAAGTCAGAGCTTACCATAGTATTTAGGAAAAAACACACGGTATTATTTTGATGTACTGCACCCAAACCAGAAAGACATCCAAGAGGGAGCACAATCAATAGACCCCCACCCTTTCAAGCTTCTAGTTAAAGTCACCCACTACATCACGGCAACCTAGTGAAGTCCAGTCAACTCCTGTCAAGCCTCAGAAGTAAAAATTTAAAAAAAACCAAAAAACTCTCAAAGATCAAATTAAATTGTTATTCTCCACACTTTATTCTTGCACTTAACATTCCCTATAAAGGGTCTGGTCTTCACTGTAGCAGTTTGTTACTTCATTCTACCAAAATGAAGAAGCCACACCCACAACTAAATTTAACCTCAGAGAGCAGCTCAATTAGCAATTAGCTATTACCAGCTAGTGGGAAGCTCTAACATATTACGAACCTGCAACATTGCCACGGTAGGCCAGATAATTCCAACAGAGTAATCGGAGTAAATTTAAGTTCTATCCCACAGAATTTTCAGACCTACATGTATAAAGGAACATTTGGGACTCAGAACTGAAACACCTGATCAAAGTAGAAAGGAATAAATGACAAGCCTTTTGCTTTCCATAGACAAGGAAACAGAAATCATTTAGTCAGACAGACCTTACGAGGAGCAGCTGAGAGAGCTGGCGTTGTTTAGCCTGGAGGAGGCCAAGAGGAGATCTCATTGCTCTCTATAACTATCTGAGAGGAGGTTGTAGAGAGGAGGGAGCTGGCCTCTTCCCCCAAGTGACAGAGGGCAGGATGAGAGGGAATGGCCTCAAGCTCCACCAAGGGAGATTTAGGCTGAACATTAGGAAAAAAAATTTTCACAGAAAGGGTCACTGGGCACTGGAACAGGCTTCCCAGGTAGGTGGCTGAGTCACCTTCCTTGGAGGTATTTAGGCACAGATGGATGAGGTGCTGAGGCGCATGGTTTAGTGTTTCATAGGAATGGTTGGACTCGATGATCCAGTGGGTCTTTTCCAACCTGGTGATTCTATGATTCTACTAAAAGATGCAGTAGTTCTCCCAGTTGTTACCAATACTGTTGGAGACCCACGTCTTTTGCCCTCCAAATTTTCCTTCTAATCACCATTGCCAGTGTTGGTTGATATGGATTATTTTTTAATCTGCTTTCATTCTTCACTTAAGAAATTAGAAAAATCAACAACAACACTTTCTGTCTATAGTCACATAGAAAAGGAGCACAAATCACAACTCCTTCAAGACAGTAATGACCTTCTAAAAAAACATCAGGGAAAAAAGAGGAGGCAACCACAGAATGTGCATCATGACAGTGACCTTTTCACACTTCAAACAGAGAAATACCTACCAGAACAGAAGCCCATTTGTCAAGCTTTTGAACCATCATCACCAACTTAGCCTAGAAACATGTTATTTGTTGGAGTATAATGACTCTAACCACAAAGTGATTTAATGGTAATGTGGTCAATGTGAGCAAGTACAGCTGTTAGCATGGAAGCAGCAGCAGTACAATTTTAACTGCCTCTTGTCTGAACTCTCAACAGTTTACAGACACATGAGCTTACAGTAGGGCATGTTCTCCTCGACCTCCCTTTCATATTTATATAACCTTTACTGACTCCAACAGAGCAACAACTTCAAACAACAGAAGTTTCCTGTGCTACACTATGTTCAAAAAGAAAGCAAAGGTAAAAAATACTGTGCAATTTACAATTATTTTTTTGCTATTATTTTTTTCCACTAAATATGAAGGCTAAGAGTTTGCCTCTGCCCCAGGTTCTCCCAAAACCTGCCCAGGGAGGTGGTTGAGTCACCTCCCCTGGAGAGTGGATGAGGTGCTGAGGGGCACGGTTTAGTGATTGATTGGACTTGATGATCCTGGGGATCTTTTCGAACCTAGTGATTCTATGACTCTTTCTGCCTTCCCCACCCTCAGCCAGGGCTGGTCTGTTGAACAGAGAGGCAACCGACAGAGATGGCACCACCAGAATGAAGGGGATGAGCATAACGGAAGCAGTAAAATGCTTGCAAAGGCTGCACAGCTGAAAAACTGCCCAGGTGGCCCACTGCTTTTCCCAGCCCAGCCGGCACCACCACCAGCCCTTCTCTGGCACTAGCACCTTCGATGGACCGGTGGCGCTGCAGGTGCTGCCCCGGGCTGAAACTCCCGGGGTGAGCAGCCGGGCACTCCACACCAGGACCCCCCCCTTCTCCCCAGCCCACACTGGGGACCACCAAGGCCCCAACAACAGCCACCAAGCCGACCCCCAGCCCACCCCACGCCCTCGCGACAGGGCGTCGCTCGGGCCCGGTCACCTACCCCAGGTCCTCCAGGGACTCCAACACATCGCTCTCCAGAAGCTCGAACTCCATCCTACGGCGGGGAAACCTGCGCGACAGCAACACTCAGCGCCCCCGGCACCCGCTGCAACGCCCGAGACTTGGCCCTCCCCGCACCCGCAGCGGCCCCGGTCCCCGCAGCCGTACCGCTTCCCCCCTCCCCATCCCGGTCCCGGTCCCCACGCCCTGCGGGGCCAGCGGGGACCGCGGAGCGCCCGTTCCCGCGGCCCCACGTACGCTGCTCGCACGCTGCTGCGCCGCCGCCTGCCGGGTTGGCATGTCCGGGTGGGGAGGGCGGGGCGGGGCGGGGCCCCGGCTGACCCCGCACGCGGCTCCCCTCGGGCTGCCCCGCGATGTGCCCGACCGGCGCCCCTCCCTCCCGCGGCGACCCCTGCCCGCCCGCCGCGCCGGAAAGCTTTGCCAAGCGGACACGCGAGTGCGAGAACGGGCGCCGAGGTGTTCCTGTGGGAAGGAAGCCCTGGATTGGGGCAAGGATTCCGCTTTTCTATTCAGGCAGCGCTGAAGGCAGCCCCAAGGAAAGACCCCTCTCTCCCTACGGCGGAACACGCGCTGGAATGTGCCGCGCTGAGCGGTGTCGCGGCAACAAGCTGGAGCTGGGGGAGGGGGGAACAGCGCGGCAGAAGGCTCAAAATGCATCAGCGGGCGAGTGAACGTTTCCCTGCTTGGGCAGCGTCGGGACTACAAGTCCCAGCATGCCCCGCGCCCGCAGGAGACTCTGCGGCCACCGTAGGGGTTGCAGTGTCCGGGCTGCAGTCCCTATTGTAGGGTGGGGAGTGAAAGGGAGGGAGGAAGGGAGGGAGGAAGAAAGGAAGGAAGGAGGGAGGGAAGGAGGAAAGAAAGGGGAGAAGGGAGGGAGGAGGGAACTCGCGGCCGTCGTGGGTTTTGTGCTTTTTGAACGCCTCCAGGGATGGAGACTCCTCCACCTCCCTGGGGAGCCTGTGCCAGGGCTTCACCACTCCTTCCGTAAAGAAAATTTCCCTAATAGGGTGCTGAAGCAGCGCTGGCCGTATCGGAGCCTGCCTGGCTTTGTGCTGGCAGTGAAACACTCTGCCGGCTGTTTAGGAGTCACTTTAAACCTAGGGGGCGAGGGTGGGGCTGTAACGCTGCTCACTTCTTTCAGACTTTCTCTACTTAAGAGAGTAGCCCTTCAGAGAAGGTCCTGGAGGTGCTGGTTGATGAGAAGCTCAAGATGAGCCGTCAGTGTGCACTCCCAGCCCAGAAGGCAAACCGTGTCTTGGGCTGTATCCAAAGCAGGTTGAGGGAAGTGATTCTTCACCTCTATTCCACTCCTAATTTGTACAGTTCTGGAGTCCTCAACACAGGAAAAACATGGACCTGTTGGAGCAAGTCCAGAGGAGGGCCACGAAGACCATCAGAGGGCTGGAGCACTTACTATACGAGGACAGGCTGAGAGAGTTGGGCTTCTTTAGCCGAAAGAAGGATCCAGGGAGACCTTATATCAGCCTTCTAGAACTTAAAGGGAGCCCACAGGAAAGCTGGGGAGGGGCTCTTTATCAGGGAGTGCAGTGACAGGATAAGGAGTAATGGTTCTAAGCTCAGAGGAAATTTACATTTTACTATTAGGAAGACTATTTTTTTTTACAGTGAGGACAGTGAGGCACTGGCAGAGATTGCCCAGAAAAGTAGTGGATGCCTTGTCCCTGGAGGTGTTAAAGACCAGGTCGGACAAGGCCTTGGGCAGCCTGGTCTGGTGGGACATGTCCCTGCCGATGGCAGGGGGGTTGGAACTATATGGTTCTTAAGGTCCAATCCAACACAAACCATTCTATGATTTTATGTCCTGAAGTGTCATGTCTACGTGTTTTTTGAACACCTGCAGGGAGGGTAATTCCAGCACTTCATAGGGCAGCCTGTTCCAACGCTTCACCACCCTTTCAAGGTTAAGGGAAATGAGAAAATGATAAATATATCCATGTAGGACTTAGGTATTATTGATAGTTGATTGAGATAAATAGAGTATTGTATTAAGAATATAATAAGAGTAGGTACTGGAAATTAATCTTTATGGCAACTACAAGAATATTCTTCAATTGTCCCATGTACAGCCCCAGTCCAGCTGAATCAACATTGTGGAAGAAATGTCAGACTTAGAACACAGGTAGTAAATTTTTATGAACGGAGGAGGAACATGACCTATTGAAGCATCTCTTCTGAGGGAGAATTGAAACGAGACAGTGGAGATAAATTATCAAGGTGGATTTTTGTGGAATTCCGAGTTAAGAATAAAGAGCTAGGAGCACATGATAAAACACCAAGAACTTTTTGAAGTAAATACCTATTGTATAATGCTATGTTAAAATGTATAAATGTCTGATGATTTTGTATGGGCTTTTGCCTCTTACCGAGTTGTGAATAAAGCAAGCCTAGAATTACCCACTCTCTGGTGAAAATCCCTTAACATCCATTAAAGAAATATTTCGTAATAGGATGCTGAAATTGTTCTGGCTATAAAGAGCCTGCTTGGCTTTGTGCTGGCAGTAAAACCCAGAGCAACACTCTGGCAGCTATTTAAACACCACTTTAAACTTTGGGGGCAGGGGAGCGGTGTTCACCTTTCTTAGCTGCACCACTGCCAGCATATTCAAGGAGGAAGCTATGCACGTGGATAAAGATGCATCATTAATAATGGAAGGCTCTATAGGATTATAGGGGATGATTTCGCTTTCTCTTCTTAGTTCTCTTACTCAGCATTGCCATACTGCCTGGGACACGGCAGTCCTGCAGAAAGGACATCAGTACTAAAAAGGAAGCATGGGTAAGAGAGATGAGTGTGTTGTAACGGCCAGGCCACGGCAGGGAAAGCCAGAAGCGGTTGTGCCAGAAATAATCCCAGTCCCTCAAGAGCGGTGAGGTGACATTCCAGAGGAGTCCTGGATGCCCTTAATTCATTAAGAAACCCTTGGCAGGCATAAAGAAGAAAAGCTACAGTCAAATAAGGAGTCTCATGATAGGTAGAAGTACAAAGAAACAGTACCTCAAAGGGGTAGAAAGAAGATATTCTTCAGTAACAGGTGGCTCAGCCACTGGTTTTGCTATTAAAGACAGGTCAGTCTACACATTTAGGGGACCACCTCTTAAAGACTAAAAGTTTGTCATGAAAGGAATCATATGGGCATGTCTGGTTGTTTCTGTATTTGCTTCACCAAAAGGACCTGCTGCCATCACAAAGGAGGCTTGTTGAACATGCCTGAAAGGGGTCATTGAGTATGAAGATACACACCCTGATACTATAAGTGTTACTTCTGTAACAAACCCAGCCAAAGCTGACAACCTTAAAGTGGGCATTATTTCATTGCAGCCAAGTAATTTCCACATCACACCACTCTGGGTCTTGCCTATTAACTCTGTAGTTGTCAAAAAAACCCATGAGAGAGGCATCCTGAAATCTGCAGCTATGGAACAGCATGAAACAAACTTTGTGTTACAAGATGCAAAGTGTGCACGTTAAACTGCTGCTAATTACTTTCATATCACAATTGAAGTTTTTACTGATTCCTCTGAGGACGCTGCAGCTTTTCCAGAGGGCCCAGATGCAGCAGAATCCAGCCGCTGTGCTGCAGATAAATTCCCACAGGCTGCCAGGCATATTTATAAGCTATCTAGGAATGCCTGTTCTGGCTCAGACCGCACTCCAATTAGCTGAATAATCTGTTAGTAGTATTAACAAAAAACAAATACCTTGGGAAGATCAAGAACAGGAGAAGCATGTGTGATGCTTCCCTTAATATTCTTCCAGCCTCTAACTACTTTCAGCTTCGGACGTTCCTCAGTGCTGTCCCATCAGGTTCTGCCCAAGAGGATCAAGGATGAGTGGCCAGTTACTGAGTGGATTCACACTCCACGTGCCCATTTGTGGGTACAAGAGGGTCTGAAAACCAGCAACAGCAGTGGGGCAGTGGGCATCAGGGGCTTGTATGAGCAGGTGCCTGCAGCTGTAGAGAACAAGGATCCAGGACTACGTGCTGGATAAACTGAGTATCTAGGGCCTATTACTGGAATGACTCATATTGTATGCATGTCTGTGTGTTCCATTAAGGACCTTCCTCCCAAAGAGAGGAACAGGATGATGCTGTTGGTCCCATTTCCATTTGCACAACTGCTATTGTCTGGTTTTATCTGTGTTTATTTGTGTGGCTGGCCATGTGTAGATGCACACATGTGTTTCTACGTATGTGTGCTTACTGAGAGCCTTGCTCCTGGCCAGGCCTGGGGACACAGAGCTGCAGGCAGCTTCACCTCTGCCAGGTTACCAGGTTTAGCAACTCCAGCCAACACTTCTCTCCCTTTTTTCTGAAAATCCAGGTTGAAACAGCTGAAATGAGGTTTAACAAGGCCAAATACCAGGTCCTGGTCCAACCCTATGCAGTGCTACAGACTAGAAGTCTGTCTAGAAAGCTGCCTGGAGAAGAAAGACCTGGGGGTGTTTGTTGACAGCCGACTGAACATGAGCCAGCAGTGTGCCCAGGTGGCCGAGAAGGCCAATGGCATCCTGGCTTGTATCAGAAACGGCATGACCAGCAGGTCCAGGGAGGTTCTTCTCCCTCTGTACTCAGCACTGGTGAAACCGCTCCTTGAATCCTGTGTTCAGTTCTGTGCCCCTCACCACAAGAAGGATGTTGAGGCTCTGGAGCGAGTCCAGAGAAGAGCAACGAAGTTGGTGAAGGGGCTGGAGAACAGGCCTTATGAGGAGTGGCTGGGAGAGCTGGGGGCATTTATCCTGGAGAAGAGGAGGCTGAGGGGAGACCTCATTGCTCTCTACAACTACCTGAAGGGAGGTTGTAGAGAGTAGGGAGCTGGCCTCTTCTCCCAAGTGCCAGGGGACAGGACAAGAGGAATGGCCTCAAGCTCCACCAGGGGAGATTTAGGCTAGACATTAGGAGGAAGCTTTTCACAGAAAGGGTCATTGGGCATTGGAATGGTCTGCCCAGGGAGGTGGTTGATTCACCTTCCCTGGAGATGTTTAAGGCACAGGTGGACGAGGTGCTAAGGGGCATGATTTAGTGTTTGATAGGAACGGTTGGACTTGATCTAGTGGGTCTCTTCCAACCTGGTTGTTCTATGAAATACATGTTTATTTTATTTTACGGAGTAGCTGAAACTCTTGCTACTCTGCTGCTTTGGTTACTGAAGAAAGGAATGACAGTAGAGTCAGTCTCTTCTAGACAGGATAATTGAATCACTCCTTGGATTACACCTCTACTAGCCAAAGGATGTCAGTGCTATGGTAATTAGTTTCCCAGTCAGCCTCTGCAGTAGCAAATTAAGGAAGGAGAAAGGTAAAGTTGATTTGTAACACAAAAGCATGCTGAGGGCTGCCAATTCAATACTTAAGATTATACAGATGGGTAAGACTTTATCAGGCACTGCTGCTAGGAAACAAGTTGGCACTGTGTGGACCTCGTGTGGGGAAAATAAATATTTACAAAGTATTCCTCTTCCCTAAGCAACATCAGCAAACTACTTTGTGGGGTTTTTTCATCACAGACATAAATCAGGATGGGCCCATCTACATAATGTGAAGCAACCTCTTACATTTTATTTTCTAGAATCATCAACCACTATGATAAATCTATGCAAAAGAAAAACAACAGGTTGTCTGTTGTTTGTCTTTATTCTCTTACAGGCTTGGTAGCTGCCGTCAGGACATTTTTGTTGGTGGAATACAGCATCTCCCTCAGGTGAGTTAACTGCAAAATGATTTAACAATTGTTATGTTTGACATTTAACAATTGTTAACAATGATTTCTGTGAATTTGACAAAAAGCTTGCATGAATAATTTAACCTGATAGCTGTGTTTAAAAATAGCTAAAAGATTTCAGATTAAGATTTGAGATAGGAATTTTGAAAAACCTTTTCCCTACTCTAAGCAGTTCTTCCAACACATGCATAAACTATGTTATTGTAGGGCCCATAAGGGCCCCATGAATCAAGAAGCTTCAAAATCCAGTACCTTTTCTCACCACTATAACCTGCACTTTTTTTAATCCTCTTGAGAAAATAATTTTCAAACAAACACCACGCAGGATCCAGTCTTATTTCATTAAAGTTTAATGTTTGTTTTAAAAATAATACTGTTTAACCAAAAGAAAGGAAGCATCCACATATACACAGTCATCTTGGATTCTGGCAAAAGAACTATACATTACAGACATATCCATGGAGAGCATTGTTAACCATTAAGAATATAGAAAAGCCTCACTGATTAATTGCATTAATAATAATAAACAGAACATGCCCCCACACCAAAGAGAAGAGAAAGAGATACCATTCAACTCTGCACCCACCTTCTCCAAATCGGATTCCAGTAGTCCAGCAGTTCCAGATAACTTTTTCTTAGTTCCTGTGGAAATTAACCAAAAGCCAGGAAAGAGAATGGGCTTATTACAGTAAACTCAATGCTCATCCTAAAATTCTACTTGCTGAGCATGTGGTGGGTTTGACTGTTACATTCCCAAATCTAAGGCCCTTTTAATTGTTTTCCCCTTTGCATCAAAAGCTTTCAATGCCAAAAGATTTTGATGTAGTCTGGAAGAAATCTAACAAGCTTAATGCAGAATGAAAACAGCTCTAGCTGAACAGACTGTGAATGTAGGTAGTGGATTAGGAGAAGAGATTTAAGAACTAGGATAGCTAACAACTATGTATTTGATGCTCTGATCTAGGATCTTAACCTTATAAAGAAGAGGGTTGGTTTCATCTTACAAACTCAAAGTAAACTTTCAACCTGTAACCCTTGTGTTCTGAAACAAATTCAACTCTCAGAAGAGTAATTACCGGTCATGTAGTATTTAGATGATATCTTTTCCGTGGACACCATAGCCAGCCTGAAACAGGGTACCCATGCCTATATTACATCAAATGCCAGAGTGCAGGCATAAAGATCCCAGTCTTGCGTGTATGCTGGGGCATCTTTATTAAGACCTATGAGTTAATATGAAAAGAATGCACTAGACGGAAAACATCAAGATAAGGGGCACATCTGTGGAAAACAGTGGGTTGCACTCTATTGTACTGCGGGATTCTCATGGGTGGAAATTCACTGGGATAGCTATTACTGGATACTGAAACACTACATAAGGTTTGTATGCTTTCAATAAAGTTGATCTTGCTTGTTGTCTCACCAACAGGGTCTGTGCCTTAATCACTACACCAGAGAGATCAAATATGAATTATAAATTACTGTATCAAATGCAGCTATGGGATTTCCACACACCCCCCTCCTTCCACACTGAATCCCTTGGATTTATTCATGGCAATGAATGCATGAAACACAAGCACCAATTACTTCTGTAATCCTAACTTGGAGGATATGGCTAGAGATTCAATAAATACATACTGGGTTTGAACCTCTTCTGTACACTTAGTAAAGCAATGTAACTTGTGAAACTAACTAGCAGAGGACATTAAGTTTCAACAGTACCTGGAAAGCACCATATTAAATGGGTTTAACTGCATTAAGCCTTCAGCTTTTACATGAAAAAAAATAGTGACTGATACTCCTTTGCTAATAGACTAATGCTCACTAATAAAGCATTTCTAAATACCTATCTTTCAGGTGCATAGATACATGAGTCCTTTTCTCATCTAATTACTTGGCATTTACCTTTAATTTCTGTTTTTTCCTGTCTGACAGGAGATGAACACATCCTAATGGGAGTACTGATGTGAGGATCATACCTACCATTTCACCAGAGAGATGTCACAGGGCTTTTTGTATTCTTCACAGCTACCATCGCTCCTGCAGGGCTGCTTCTACATGCATCTAAAGTTTGTAAACTAATTAGACAGAGTGGTATCTCAAGTGATTGGTACTTCAGTGTCGTTTAGGTTCTAGTTAAAGCTCTCCTGCAAAAGCAGTTTCTTGAAGAAAAATATTTGATTATGAATTGATAACACTACCTTGTGTGTGTGCTCTCCCATCTGTGATCTGAAGATTCTTCAGCCTGCTTATTGGAAAAGAGAAGACTGTTTCCCCCAAAGCAGCTCTGATAAAGGTTTTACTTCCTGCAGGTATCCAACTGTTTTCCACCACTCAGCCGAGCAATTCTGATGACTCTGCTCTCTGCAACCTCAGTTGCTGTACAGCTTCAATGAAATTATTACAGCAGCTTGACTTGTTTTACTAGTCTAAAAATGCTACCATATGGTAATCAGCCTTCTCACCACAAGCAACAAGGCAGTCCTACTTTTTACCACTAAGATACAAATGCATTTGGAAAAAATTAGTAACAGAACACTGGTTGATACATTTCTTCCTGGCTCACATGCCATTTAAAAGTATAAACTAAACAAAAAAAAAAAGAGCCCCTCCAAAAAGCTTATCTGCTGTTTAGTGACATCTTAGTCAAAACTAAGATTTCAGCAAGCCAGAAGGAAGATATACCTCCCCGGGATTTTGTCTAAAATATTGCTTTTGCTTTTAAAGTTTTCTGCAAATTGTAAACATTTGAAGGCTGCTTCTCCTTTCCAAATTCAACCACAGATGTTAAAAGAAACTGGGAATAGTATTAAAAAAAACACCTGGATATAAAATAGACAGAATGCCAGCAGCTTTTCCACAGATCATCTTCCACTGCCTCTTAATAAAGCTTGGGTTTGCAACAAATTTCATCCAGGAGAAAGGCCTTTCTGCCAGCCCCCTTTACAGCAGACTAAAGGTTGCAGCATTAAATGAAGGCTTTGAGTTAATTCATTGTTATTTGTGTCTGTTTTGAAGCAATGTAAAGAAAGAAACATTGAAATGATACTTATTTCCTTCCTAACAGCAGCTTTCTAAAAATCAGGAGAAAGGTAATTTCTTATGCTTTATATGGCTTTTAAAGAACTAGGATGGGAAGGAACTAGTATTGCACCATTCAAACACACAAGCAAATCCCCTCTATAAACTCACCCCTCCTCCTGAGGATCTGGAGTCAAGAGTCCAAGGCCAGCCTTGAACTTAAGGCTTCTCAGTCAGTGCACTACGCTACAGTTCTGCCAGCAGAGGGGATAAATCACTACTGCATGCCTCTGGAAACCACAGCAAAACAAAAAAAACAACAACAAAAAACAAACACAAAAAAATAAAAAAAGAATACATAAATAAAAAATATATGCCATTTCATGAAATTGCAAGACAATGTAAAAGCCTTTGTCTACCAACCTGCCTAGATACCATCTACACTATCCATTTTGTTCTTGTCCATTCCAGTGGTTCCAGAAGTACCTTTGACTCCTACCTCAAAAAAAGAACAAATTAATCTTTTCTTCCAGCATGGAGTAGTGCCCTACTCCATCCAAGAACAGAAGGACAATTATTTGAATAAAGGGCATGAAGAAAAGTACTATTTAATTTGTACTACAGGAAGGTTCAGCTTCTGGAAAGGTGAAAACAACTAAGAGGTAACGATTCTCAGTTTCTTATATGCAGTGCTCTTCCCTTCCCTTGGTGGCAGCTGCTCTCAATTCATGCCCAGCCAGAACACCACCACTAATTGTCAGAGCAAATGCAGACAAGCAGATAACAAGGATATTTGATTTATATTTATGTCCTTCCAAAAAAAAAAAAAAAAAGTTAATCAAGAGTATGTCCCACACAGGTAACACAGCATTGAATAAGGTTGCCTGAAGATGACGATTGTCCAAATGATTTTTTCCCATTGCTTGCAGAGAGACTTTCATAAAAACCAATCTGCAAAAGAAAACTAACCCAAAGGCATGTGTGTACTCCAAAACAGCACCACCCAAAATGCAGAACTGCACAAAACAATCAGCCTTCCCTGTACTGATATCCCTCAATACAAGGCAGGCAAGAAAATCAGCTCCCCCGTTCCTCTGTGGATTTGCAAGAGACCAGGCACTTCACTGAAGAAACTGGGAGAGAAAATGGGGAAGAGGGGAAATTTTAGCTGTCAAATGGATACAAATAAACTCAGATATATAATAAAAAAATTTGCAAAAGAAAACTGAGAAACAAATACAAAAGACTTTTTTATAAACCAGGATGTAAGCAATCTCTAATCATTATCCAACTCCATTTTAAAAGTATCAAAGCATCTTAAACCTTTCTTTTATTTTGATAGCAAATTGTTATTTGAAGAAAGTAGGGCAACAATACTAACAAAGACTTCTCATATTCAATGCAGTAACTGCTTCACAATGTAAAAACAGCTCAAAAAGTCTTTCTCAAAAGCTTCTTCTCTTTTTTTTTGGTGACTTGAACATTAATACTATATTTCAAAATTTACCTTAAGTAGTTCTTTCATTTATAATATAAAAACTACTACAGTGATTCTGAAAAATGTTTCATACCTTCTTCGCACAGAGTCATGGAAACGGAAGAAAAATGGTGATTTTCCCCAATCTGGATGTCTACATGCTGGTGGTGATTACAGAAATACGAACTCTGCTTGGGTTCTGCCCTGACCCCCCACCTGGAGCTTTACACAGGGCACAGGACTTCAAACAATCTTCCACTGATGATGTCAACAGTAATTCTTTCATTGACTTCAGCTGGGAATAAATCAGGTTTTTTTACCAAGAAGGCTAACTGGTCAATGTCTTCATAGTCTGCAGTTTCTCAATCTTCTCAGCTACTACAGGAGTTAGAAACTAACTGAAATAAAACACTTCCAGTTAAGAAAAAAAGCAAATCAAGAAGTAAGTCTTGTTGAACACCATATGTTTATTTTTTTTAAAACAATTTACAAATAAAAACATTATATTTATCCAAGCAAACACATTTAATACTTTAGTCTTTAACAAGCTTTACAAATGAGAACCATCACGCTAGAGCTTTTGATAGCTCAAGGACCATTCAGGGTAGGCATGCATGTGTCTGTATCACATGAAGCGAGTCCAATTCCTGACACCACGGTTCTGATCTTCTTCTTCAGAGCTGGTCAGCTGCTAAATGATTTAACACAAATAGTTACTGGATCACAATACAATGAAGAAAACCCCATTTCAAACCACATATGCGACCTCAATATGTCTGGTCCAGATGTCAGGCCACAGAGCCTTACCGATTAGTCTTCTTCTCTAAAAGCCAGTCGGACAGATTTTCTCCCCTTGCTTAGTGATGTGGCATCCATACATGTGCTTATACAATACAATGAAACAGCTTAAGTACAGATGAAATACAACAGTAATTACAAATCACAGAGACAGATAAACAAACAAACAAATAAAAAATCAACTCTAATCACATTCTTGCATTTCAAACAACAAAAGTAAACAAAACCATGCATTACAGTTTAAAGAAATATTCAGGTTTAGCTCTTCTGCAAGTCTCCATTTCCTCAAGTTCTAAACTGCTGTTCTTGAGCTTGTCCCAGTGGCTGGGCTACTCACGGTGCTACTGACACAAACAGAGTGAGCTGGAAATCATCCAAGAACGGTCAAAGAATAAAAGCCCCCAAAATAAACAACAAAGACGCACGCATTATAAATGACAGATTCCGTTTTAATAGCACAGTGTAGAAAATAAATTGGCAAAAAAATTCACATGAAAAAACATTTTACACAATTAATTATGTACAGAATAAAAAATGTGTCTCGTTTCCGATGATGTGAGTTTCACTTCAGTCAAGTCCGACCACAGGATGCAAAAAACGCCCAAAACCCTCACCTGGAAAAAAAGAAAAAAAAACAAAAAAACAAAAAAACAAACAAAACCCATATACATAATCCCAGCTCTGGCTCCTCAAATATTGGGACTGGCTGGGTTCACTTCAACCCACTGGGCTTTCTGCTAAGCTTTCAGTGATTCCTGAATTTGTTGTAGCTTCCAAACTACAGTCAGAAGTTTCTGTTTGCTCAGTCTTCTTGCTCTGGATAGTGCATACTCCCTTGCCTCCTGAGCCGTGTTCCTTTCTGTGTGTTTTTTTGAGTCCAGGACAGAGAGTTTCCATGCACCCAAAAGCCTGGCTTTCTGTGCTACCTCCATCGCAACTCAGTGAGAGCATTTCAGCAGCACAACCTTTACTCTCCTCCCCTTGTAAAAGGGTTTCAGACATCAGAGAAATGCCCTGCATTTCTAGAACCGGCATGACTTCTGTAGTGTTACTACTTGAGGACTGCAATCCAAGCTGTGGCATAGCTGTTTGAGAAATCTGTTTGCAAAATTTATCTTCCTGACTACCAGAAGTCAATGTAGTAAAATGAGTAATCTCTGTTTCGTCCACTATTTTTTCAATGCCCAGCTTCTTAAATTCATTGGACTCCAGTCTAATGGATGCAACAGTTTCTAGTTTTGAGACTTCTTCCACATTCTCATTTAAAAGTCCTGCTGTAACAATGCTGAAACATTCGTGTTTTACCTTAGTATCTCCCAAACTCAAATCAGTGCTTTTGAACTCAAGCTCTGCTTTCTCAGAGGGAGACTCATTGTGTTTCACATCTTCTGATATCAAAGTAACTTTCTTATTATCCACACAAACATTTGCAGAGAGACTTTCAGATTGCTTGGTATTCGATCCTGAGTGAGTGGTATTCAGATGAAAGTCACTGGCTGCTGAGGTTCTTACAACCTCATGCTTTGCTTCTGGGGGGTGCACAGCTTCTTCCGAAAGATGTTCCCTAGGGAAATCTGCTGATAAAGCAACTACTGACTCCTGGGCAAGATCAGAGTGACTCCTTGAAGAAACCCCAGTCCTTACTTCTTTTGCATCTCCCTTGATAAAACCATTGTCTAACGTTACATCAAATCCAGTGTGCCTTAATGATCTTTTTTCAACTTCAACTACTAATTCTACACCGGATCTGAGCTCAACACGGTTTGCAGAGCAGGTATTGACTAACCATGCCTGGCTTTGGGTTTGGTTATCTAATACTGCATGGCCTGAAGAGTCAGGTTGAACTTTTTCTTTAGCTTCTAATATGTTACTTCTAGTTTCTGTGTTGGCAAGAAATGTGTCTGGTCGTACCTCTGTCAATTCTAATGCATTGACTTCACCAGAACCAGTTTTTATTTCTACATTTGGAGTATTTGATAGATCCCAACCACTTTCAGAACAAGAATGAGTTGTGGTGACCTGTTCTTCCCCATTACTAGCTCTGGAAGTGTCCCACTCCCCAGGATTTGTCAATTCTGAAATCATATTTTGTGTCTCTGAAATTTGGGGAGCTTTGCCAAGGATTCCTGGATGAGATACACCCAAAGTTACACTTTTTGGTTCTACATCTTTCAAGGAGGCATCAAGAGAATTCTGCTCTATCAATACTGCCACTAAAGGCTTTTTTTTTGAAGAGTTTTGAGAATCACAGAGCAAGTCTGGACTATTAGTTTCAAACTGAGGTCTACAGATATCACTTGACCTTTCCTCTACCAAATGGGAATTTCCCAAATTTTGAATGTCATTCTTTGTTTCACACAACAAAGATTTTGGGTGTAGGCTAAGGTCAGGCTTTACTGCTTCCATCTCTGCATCTTTCTCCAAGGTACAAGGAACATTTGTGTTAGTAACTGCAGTTTTATTTGCAACTTCCTGTCCAACTTTCTCTTGGACCTCTGTTTTCTGTAGATCACAGAATTCCTGACCGCCCACGTCCTCTCTACCTCCTACACCCACAAGTCCAATTTCTTCAGGCATATGGATACCAGAAGCAGTTTTTGTTTCTGGCAGTTCTGTGACCAGCATTTCTGAAACCTGAGGCTGAAGTGGTTTATTGTTCATTTCAGCCTGATCCTCACCAAGAACCCAACTCACTGTTAACTGATTATTACACTGGGATGAATCTTCTTTCAACTTAGTCCAAAGATCTGTTGAAAGAGGAGTCTGAAATTTTTTACCTACGTCTTTCTGAATACCATTTTCCATGTCAGGGCTCATGTCAGTATGAAGTACTGAAGTCTCCTGAATATCAGTTTTCTCTAGTTCTGAGCTTCTATCAGCTGAATGGACTTGGCTAACTTCAGTAGCCGCATTCTCAGAATTATCTTTCCAAGACAATGAGCTATTATTTGTTCTAATGTTTGCAGACAAGTCTGCAGGTTTTGTTAGGTTAGCATTTTCTCCATTTGGAAGTGCAGAACTTGCAAGCTTGCTGTCAGCTGAACCCTTTCCACCACTACTGTAGAAAATATCATAGAGATCTTTAGCATTGGCTGTGGCCAAGCAAGAGTTTCGCTTCTCTACCTTTTTTGCCTGTTCACTGAAAGCAGTTGAGGGTGGTGGTGGAGGGGGTCTCACAGGCATTGCCAGCATTGTCTGTTCATTTTCAGACACACCTGGAGCTACTTCATCTGCAGGGATGACAGCTGCCTGCTGGACTGCTGGGGGAGGAGGGGGAGGAGGTGGAATATCAGAAGTCTGAGAAGACTGATTTTTCTCTGCTGCTTTCAAATCCTCCTCTGCCCCTTTTAAAATTACTTCTTCTCCTCCAAAAGCCTTTGAGATAATATCTGGAGGCAGCAGAAGATCTGCACTGGTTTCTTTTACCACAGGCAGTGGTTTGGTGGTAGCTCCAGAGGATTTTATGGATAAAAAGGTGTTCAAAGGTGCTGGTTTGCTAACTGTTGCAGTAGTAGACTTCCTGAAAATCATGGTGGGGACTGGCAGATTGGGTAGAAACTTCTTGAAAATCATGGTGGGGGTTGATACATTGGGTAGGATTTTTGCTGTTGTCGATGTGGACACAACCGGTGTCCACGGGCTAGTGTGCGGAATAACAGTTTTCCCAGACAGTTTGATTTCAATGGGCTTGACATGGGGTTTCCCAGACTGACACTTGTTCTCCTCTTTGTTTCCTTCTGTACTCTCCTCCTTTGGAATAGGTCCTCCTGGGGTTTTATCATCTCTCTCATTTTTTTTCCAGCTGAATTTCCCAAATGAAGTCTGACTTGGTGATTCCTTTTTAGATTCCTCTTTCTTTTCTTCTTTTTTGTCCTCCTTCTTATCTTCCTTCTTCAGTTTAAGCTTGATACCCATTTTGCGCCCAGAAGAATCTATTTTACCTTGAGTTTCAGTAGTCCCTTCTCCAAGCTCTGGGATACTCTTTGCTTCCTCTTTCTTTATTATTTTTGGTTTCTTCTCATCCTTCTCTTCTTTCTGTTTCTCATCTAGTTTCCGTTTCAGTTCACTCTGCCGTCTGCGCTCTGTTTCCAGAACTACAGCTAGTCCAGCTTGACGGTCTAGATTCCTCCTCTCTTCATAGAGTGGGTTTTCATCTATATATTTCTGTGGAGATAAACATCACAATTTTAGCCATCGTTTCCATGAAAATAAATAAATAAATTTAGCTCTGTAATAGTTCTGACTTGTTCCCTAAGCGCCATCTCAACACTAAGAGAGCAGAGAACTTCTTCCGACCAAGAAACGAGATGCTGCAAACTCCATGTTCTGAAACTTAATGTGAAGTGAGTGGTGGCTTGCAGAAGTGTTGCCACTTCACAGAAGAGCTTGAAAATCAACATCGGGCCTTACGCACCATTTTAGCCCCAGGCAGATGAAAGACTAGTGTCTATGTAGTGGGAAGTTCTGCTTATTTAGTTCAGTAGAATGTAGTGAAGATAACCAAATATATACACTCTGAGGAGTCAAATGCCATTCTTCAGGAAAGGAAAACAAAACAAGTAGGAGCTAACATAAGGAATAACTCACTCCTGATACACTAATTACCAACCTTATACTTCTCATTGTGAGGATGACTTTTCACATGCTGCTCTGCTGAGATCTGATCTCCAAAAAATTCATGACAGAGCTGGCAATAATATCCAGTGATGGGAATCAGAAACTCAGAGCCTGAAAAGGCCGAAGAAAATGATCAGAGAAACAAAACTTAATAAATGCCAAGCTCTTAACAAAGCCAGATAAACATATCAAAGGACACAGCAAAACGTCTAATAATGTTCCTTTTGGAGCAGTTAAAGCTGCTCTCCTCATGCTTACAGTATGAGAAACACCACTACAAGGAGCAAATACATAAAGTGAAGAAGCTTGATTACTATGATTGAGAAGATTATTTAAGAGCTCAACATCACATTAAGGCTATCCCCTTTTCAAGTAGGTTAACATTTCCTACAGTCTTAATCTATTTTCCATCCTTGGGGTATAGTCTGCTCAAATAAACATCCAGTTTATAAAAAGAACATAAGTATTTTCACTGAAGTTCAGCAAGACTGCATCCTTGTGCCTACAGAACCAGCTGCAGTTATCTAACACGTTTCAGAATCTTCTTTAGTGGGCACTACTAGAAATACGTAACAGATGAATAGACTGAGATTGCTCACTAGCAGGCCAATTTAGATATTCAGAATTCAAATGTTATATTAATTTTCAAATCACTTACAACCCCTTCCATAAGGCTTTCTCCGATACTCTGTATCCCTGCTCTACGAAGTACCTGTCAGCGACAGAAAACATACTACTAAAAACATACTGAATAGTGCAGTCTGACGCTAGAATGTGTGGAGTACTACACAACATCTGCCCAAACACAGCAAGCTCTTGTGGTCATTTTCTGAATTCAAATACGGTAGCAAAAATCACTTTGGAACTACACTGGAGAAAGAAAAAGTCACCTAGTATTCAAACTGAAAAACAGAACTCCTAAAAAGGAGAGAAGGAGCCATGCTATGTTTTCCTACACTGTTGCTTCATAACCTTTTCCACAAGAACAACCAGGTATTTAAATCATTTGCCTTTTACATAATAGTAAAGTGTCTATATGTGCTCCTACAGCAAGGTAAAGTTTTTAAAATCCTTTTTCAAAGCAACAAAAACTTGATGGGAGAGCAAAGGGAGATGATACCCAAGTTAAAAGAAAAAAAATCACATACCTTTGGCAGGAACAGTTATCTTATCAATGCGTTTTATGGAGTCTTGTTTGGTCTCACTCTGGGTCTTCGAAGCCCAAGGTCTGTTGTAAGGATCCAGGGTCTATTTGCACAGTGACAGAGGTATACAGGCTCATATATTACACTAGCAAGGCAAGTACACTTGTCTTTTTCCTTTAACATCCTTTCAGAACACTGAACATTAAAATCAACGTGCAAATATTTACAGGAACTACGTTTGCCTCTCTTTCCCCTCCTATTTTGCAATTTATAATGAAAAAAATAACCTGTGAAAAGGGTAAAGTGTAAATGATAGCAAAGAACCGGTAAACAGATGAAACACGAGTAGCAAATGCTAGTTCCCAAATGAACTGAACACAGGTCCCACTAACAGTAGTGGGAACACACTGGTAGCTGCTTGAACTGCTCAAGTCCAACATTAGGGAAAAATAACCTGATAAGCAACTCTTGGGTTCATTAATACTCTTGTAAAATGTAATTCTGTGATGTATGTTTTAGTGTTATTATTTATAGCAATATGAAAAGCACTTAGTGAAGGAAGCCTGCAACATACCTGTCTATGTTTCTTATTATGCATGTGTGTGAAAAAGTCAAACATGGTCCCGCAGATGGTATTGCAGTCTTTGCACCAGTGGTTCCCTGCATCATAATATTCATAAATATTGGCCAACTGGAAAGGATGTTTGGAGGGCTGTGAAGAGGATTCTGCTGGCTTCGGACTTCTGCCTCTGGATTTTTCATTAGTAGTTTTTGACTCCTAAATTGAACAAAAGGAAACACTTCTCTAAGACAAAGCAGGACAGATATAATGCTTTAGAACTCAGAACCTGCCTCCAGCAGAAGCCACACACACACACAAAAAAAAATATATATCACCTGCTTTTCAGCGCCCCGGCTAATTCCACTGTTTCAGAGAGCTGGTATTGCCGACTAAGATGCTGCGTGGCCACAGTGAAGAGCTTCCAATAAGGCTCCCAGGTGTAATGGCTGGATGGTGTAGGTAATCAAGGAACCAAAAGAACCAATTCCCTATGGCATGCACCCTTCCTATTTTATGACTTTCATACAAAGATCTGAATATTCCAATTTATCATACTAGCCAAACAGTCCCCAGGAGACCTAAAATGGTTCCTCTAGAAGAATTCATAAGTTACTACAAAAGTAGCTTGGATGAAAGCAGAATGAAAAAAGGAAGTAAGAATTAGTTGACTAAAAGTATTTAATTCAATCAGCTTCAACAGGTTGTTCGAGAGTTCCTGAATTCTCCAGAAGACTTGTTGCTTAGCAATAACAGAAAGGTAGTGTTTTGTTAATTACTTAATCATATATATAAGCCTTTTTGATTTAAACATGTGGTATTTGCACTTAAGTTAATTTGTACAGAAAGACGCCATACAGTGGTACACAGACACTTCAGAACTCTAGTAAAAATTAATACTATGCTAACACTGGCAAGAGTAGCAAAGTAAATAAACCCTGAAATAGATTGTGAATAAGCCCTACTAATTTAGATTATGATAGTACTAGGTGTATTTTGAGCTTTGAGTTACACTTTCAATGGCTGAAAGCCCAGTACGTTACCATTTCTAATCTGCATGGCAGTCTGGAAAGTACACCATGTTAACTTAGACCTGAGTCAGTTGCATGGTTTCCAAGTTATTCACTATCAGCATTGAACAAATTTACTTAAGCAGATTCAAAACTGTTAAATATCATCTGCTTTATTTTAAATTCCTTTTGATAAGCAGGGATAGATTCTCTCCTACTGACACCACTCCACACAATATACAATTTAAATCAAACAATGAAGAAACACCCAGGCCACCACACAACCCACAGATGGCCATATCCAAGTAGAATCCAGTTCATGGCGTCAGAGTAAGAAGTGACCCAGTAAATACTTGCACACATTCTGTCTGCAAGAACATAGCAAAGCTGACATTCTCCTGAACAATGAGCAGATGAACTTATAATCTACAGGAAGCGCATAGAAGGATGTTCATCGTGTCCAAGAAGAGTAATTTTTTGTTACTTACAGACATATCCCAACCAATATATCCTATAAAAATACTATTTCAATCAGAACTTTAAAAAGACAAAGCTTCTCACATAGATAACATGACAGACAAGTCTTTAGATCAGTTTGTGCTTAACTTCTGCTCAAGGATGTTTTTATAATTTGCTGCTATTTAAGACCCAAAAGGGAAGATCTGTCTGATTAGTACAAGGCCAGCCTCATTTCTGCACTGACAATGTAACACACAGACACAAGTCCAGCAGCAAGGGACCACGAAGCAGTTTGCAAATAAGCAGAAAGGCACGCAGCTTTGCCCTCAGGTTGGCAGAGTCAAGCAATCGCCGTGTCAAAAGGACTGCACCAACTTTCTTTTAATTAAAAAAGTTAGCAATCAGAATTATAAAGTGAATCTTCGAGACTAAGACTTATATGCCCACAGGTATCTAAAAATATTAAACATTCCTGATCAGAACTCAGCATTTTCAGTGTTAAAATGAGGGCCTATAAAAAGAGGATCAAGTCATTATGGCTGTGGACAATACGAACAATTAATGTTAAAATAATGAAAAATATATTCACACATACCTTGTCTCAAGGAAAGAAAACAATATAACTTAACGCAATGTAGGATTTAACAGGCATTGTTACCTACTTTCGTTGTACAATGTGGGGCCTGAAGCAAATAATTCATAAAAGCGAGTGGATACTAAACTTTAGCAATGTTTTGAGAAACAACAAAAACAAAACAGAAAAACAAGCCTCAAAATGAAAGACATCTAATAAATTCTCTGCACCAGACCAGGATGAAGCATAAGTAAAAGTTTACAGGATCCACAGATCTGAGTGACTTTGTAGGAAGTATCTCCTAACCTACTAACATTTTCTTCTCTGCAGAAAAAAAACAGTAAGGCCTACGCAAAAAGCATTTTCCATCTCCAATCACCTACCTCAGTTTCATATTTGAATAAACATGTGAAAATCAGGATAATTAATCTCCTGACTGCATGCATTACTTTTCAGATGTCACTATCATACACTATTTCTAAAGCAAAAACAACCTTCTGGAATGCGGTAAGTCTGTTCTGGTATATCCGGCACTCAGTAGTATAGACCATGTCAGAGAGACCATACTGATGCATACTGACATTTCTTAAGAGAGAAACAAAGCATGTACATAAAATTCATGTTAAGCTGACATTCATAGGTAAGTCTTGAGACTTGTTAACATCATCACCAAGTCAGAAGACCAAGATGCTCCAAACTTGCAGAGGGCTTTGCTGCTACAAACGTTCCTCTTTGACAGGCCATGCCAGAAATGTTGCAGAGAAAAAATGTCTCTCTTCCTGGTATGGCACTGAGACCAAACAAATACAAACACACATGACAGTCTTCAATCCAACCAGCACCTCAGCAAAACCAAGATCAAGAACAGTATATGGTACCAAAATGCACAAAGCCAGAGGGAAATTATAAACACTGATACCTTGATTGTCACCTGCATGGACCATCAAAACCAGCATATGAGGTGTGATAACAAATAACATCAAATGATCCTCTAGTAAATGTTTGGGGGCAGTTGTCTCACCAGTCCCTCGTCTCTTAGTGGGAAAATCATCAGCATACAAGCCAAAAGACTTTACCTTATTGGAAGAAGACATTTTCTCCACATTTTTTGTGTTTTCTGACTTGCTGTTCTTTTCCAATGAATCTTTGGTTTCCACAGATGGTTTCCGGGGTCTTTCAAATATGTTAATCCCCAGGATTTGTGCTACTTTGTCAAGCTCAGACTGCTTCTTGTCAGCTGCATCAGATTCTTTATGCAGCTCTGAAATCTCCTTCATAATATTCTCTTGTAGTCTGTTCACCTCAACCAACAAGGGGTCTTTGTGTCCATCCTTCTCACGACGTTTCTTCCTCAACATCTCTCCTGAGCCAATCAAGGAAGCAGAAGAGTTGGAAATGCAACAGGAAAATTGCCTTAAGATCTGTACAACTATTCTAGTAACAAGCAAAATACTAATATAAAATATTACCATTAAATCTTGAGTAGGTAGTTGTAAAGATGGAACTGACTCTCAAGCACAGCATCACTACATCCACATGATCTACCTCTATAAAGATTGCCTTAATGCACAACCCTAACAGTGGCATCATGACTCTGAAGAGAAAGAATCAATTTAATATTCACTATTTCCCTGTGTAATCAACAAGGCTAACTGTACATTCTAACCTGAAAGTATAATTTTCCAAAGGTAAGGGAAATTAGTATTTACTTGGACCAAACGAAAGACTTAAAACCAATAAAGTTAGCTCTGTCTAGAGAGGACTTCTTATTCTCCAAGTAAGATTAATGAAAAATTAAAAGGCACACTGACACATCTTCAGGTACTATTTCTCATTTCTTCTAAAGAAGATCTAAAATGCACAAAGTGTAACGCCCTTAAACTATCAAGGTGCCTAACAATTTGCAAGAGTAACTGTTTGCTTCAGTGTAAACAGCCAGATTTTGATATAATTTTATTAGAGTAACTAGGTCAGTGCTTTCTCAAGAGTCCCGCATTGCTTACAGTATGAAAATATTAGTTTTAAACTATAGACTGTAACTATTCTGGTCTTCACCTCTCCTAGCAGATGCCGCATCTTGTCACACATCCCAGTGGGACAAAACAAAAGCAAGAGGGGATGCACTGTACCTTGCTGTTTACGAAGCCTGTCCAATTCAGTTTTGAGATAGTAAAGCTTCTTCTGTCGTGCTTCTCGTTCATTCTTCAGTTTTTCTCTCTCTTCTATTACCTAAACAGATTGGAAGGGGACTGGATTTTCTTCTATTCCCAACATAAATTCAACAGTCGTGCAAGAATGACAGCAAAACATCAATTTGCCAGCCACACAACACTGCTCACTGTTCTCAAAACGTTCCTCAGTACTTCAATTCAACAAATATGTCTCTTCCTCTGCACTTGCAGGTAACTATAACATGTGCTTATGCTTCAACCCTAAATGCGGGCAATCTGCTTCACAGTGTACTCCTCCAAACTGCTTTGTTTGTTGCACCATTTCCCCAGGCACTTAGGCTCAGCTCACTACCTTCTGCAGGGGTGAGGCAAGACCAATCCTAAATGTCTCTTCAAACCTCATGCGGTATCTCTACAGCTGGTACGTTCCATCACTGACAAAGACTTCACAGCCCTTTGCTTTTTTTATGAGCCTCTCTTGGATTCAGTTCTTTTGAAAAGCACAATACAACTCAGTAGGCAAAAAGCCTCCAGCCTCTGCCACGTGCTACTCTTCTACTAGCAGGATCTACCAACACAACAGTACCATTAACACAGCTATGCTGAAAGAACACCTCTAATGCAGATATGCATACGTAGATTAAAAATTAGATACGAGCCAGCACTGTGCGTTTGCAGCTCAGAAAGCAAATTGTATCCTGGGCTGCACAAAACTACAGCCAGCAGGCTAAGGGAGATGATTCTCTGCCTCCGCTTCATTCTCATGAGAACTCACGTGGAGTACTGTGTTCAGTTCTGGGACCTCCAGCACAAGAAAGACATGGATCTGTTTGGGCCATGAATATTATTAGAGGAATGGAACATCTCTTCTACAAAGAAAGGCTGAGAGACTTGGAGTTGCTGAGCCCAGAAAAGTCTCCAAGGAGACCTTATTGAGGCCTTTCAACATCCAAAAGGAGCTTACAAGAAAGATGGTAAAAACTTTTTACCAAGGCCTGTAGTGACAGGACAAGGGGCAACAGCTTTAAACTAAAAACAGCTTTAAACTGGACATAAGGAAGAAATTTTTCACTGGTTGCTGAGACATTGGAACAAGTTGCCTAAAGAAGTTGCAGATGCCCCATGTTCCAGGCCAGGTTAGATGAGGCTTTGAGCAAAGTGATCTAGTGGGACGTGTTCCTGCCCATGGCAGGGGGCTCAGAATCAGGAACCTTTAAGGTCCCTTCCAACCCAAATCATTCTGTGGTTCTATTCCCTTATTTTAACAACAAAGACTGAGGGGACCAGTTGCAAAACCCAAACAACTTTCAGGCATCTTCCAGTCCTTTGACAGTTACATAACTACAGTTTCCTATTCTAAAACTATCTTTCTAACTACACGTTCTAACTTTCTAACTATCACACAAAACAGGGAAACTAGAAGAAGAAAACTTTAATAACCATAACCTAAACTGGCGTCAGATGCACCAAGTGAGGTACAATTTAATTTCCCTTACATTCTTCTCATTTTGTGATTCTTATAAAAGATAATTAACACAAATGTAAAGGGAAAACTATGCAACTGTGAATTACAACATCCTTTAGCATGTATTTAAGAATGTCTAATATAGGTATAAACATGGTATTATTGTACCAGGTTATCACGTTCAGATGGAGCCTCCTGTGCTTCACATAGTGCTCACTGCCTCTTGTTCTGCGACTGGACACCAGTGAAAAATATTGCCACTCCATCTTATCTATACCATCCCTTCAGGTATCTATACATCAAGATATCTTCAGACTTTTCAGTATCTAAAGCTCAGCAGAATAAAGCCAAGGTGGAGCCACCGTGTGGAGGCTTTTTGTAAGATTTTGGCTGCCTCTAAGAATTCAACTTTGTGCTTGAGCTCACCTGTTCATCCATAACCTATGCGCATACAACCCTGGGGAACTTTAAATCCATTTTTTTTAAAACTGCCACAGAGTATTACAGACAAACCTAGAAATCTTCCACAAAATCAAATTTAGTCCAATTACTTTTAAACCGAAGCAACTCAGGATAAACAGTTGCACCTAAAAAGGAAAAGCTTCTACCCCAGCAATCAAGCAGTCCAACATATTTGGAGGTATTAGAATAGGTAACATACCTTCTGTTTTTGAGCTGCCCGATTTTTTTCATCTGATATCTTTTCTGCACTATTTTTGAGAGGGTGTGAAGACGGATGAGGGGCTACTTTGGAATGAGCAGGAGTGGTACGGACACGAATGAGCACAGAATCATCTCTTTTTAAATCAGGGACATCCTTTCCCATGGAGACTGTTTCAATCACCCGGAGGTTGGGACGTGTGGGGTTCGCTGACATGGCCATAGTAAGAAGACCATGAGTTTCCGGCAGTGCAGGATTAGGCTGCTGGGCTGGGGGGTACATGGACCAGCCAGAGGCTGCATATGCCATATAGTGTCCATATGCATCATACCCTGGAGGAGCCATTGTGGGAGGTGGGTAGTTCTGGGGCATCTGAGTGGCAGTGTACTGGGAATAGTTCGGAATTTGGTATTGGGAAACAGAAGTAGGCGTAGGTGGCAAGCTAGCAGGAGCTGGTGGAATTGAGGGAATGAGAGAGACAGAAGGAAGAGGTTGTTCTGGTGCACACAGAGGTAAATCTTGTCCCACTGGGTTGTTTGTATTATATTCTGATTTCTGAAGAGAGGATGCATCTTTAGATTGCTGAAAGGAGACTGGAGGTGATACTGAGCGCTGTTGGCCTGACTCAGGAGAACGAGTGTCACTTCGGCTGCGACGCAAGTCCCAGCAGTCCAGTCTGCGGCGATCTGAAGAGCGACGATCAGGAGAACGAGATGCCAATTTTTTGCCATGAAGGCG
Source organism: Coccyzus lansbergi (assembly GCA_033558105.1). NCBI lineage: Eukaryota > Metazoa > Chordata > Aves > Cuculiformes > Coccyzidae > Coccyzus > Coccyzus lansbergi. Next base: position 697,443 of record JAUMJK010000928.1, read on the forward strand.
TTCCTGGGTACGAACAGCCAGTTTTCCAATTTCAGCAACACCAATGTCAAGTCCAATAGTTTTAAGTAAGTCATGGATCTTTGCATACTCAGCATTAGGTTCTTCTAAAGGATCTGGCTTAACAGCCGGAGCAGGAGAAGGAAGTGGGCTCATTCTCTGGCTTATTATCTCATTGCCACAACTTGCTGGGGGCTTCTGAAGAGGAAGACATTCAGTTTTGGTGTCTTCATCCTCATCGCCATAAAGAAATCTCTCTTCATCCTCAATGTCAGGAAAACTACGTCTCCTTTTCTCCTGAGCACTGACAGAGTCAGCCATCATGCCCAGAATTCGGGAGAAACCACTGCCATCCTGACTGGCTCTCTCATGAGGCAGCAGGAAGTCAGTATGCCGATCAGCAGGCTCTGATTTGGGTTCTGCCTTTTCCTTGTGACTTAAGAAGCTTCCAAACTTCTCTTCAAATGTGAAAGCATCTTTGGGAGGCCCAGAATGTGAGCTCCACTCATATAAACCATCACGAAACTCCTTATTTGCAGACTCCACAACAGAGTCTTTGTTGAACCGTTTGAGAAAGTTCTCTACTTCAGAGGCAAAAGGAGCCGTGTCGTTGCTCTGGGGCAAAGACGAATGACTAGAAAGAAGAGGAAGATCCTTGCTGGGAGCTGGACAACTTGAAAAGCCCTCAGGCTGAAAGAAAGAGAAGTTACTATTCACTACAGCATGTTCTGACTATGCACCTCACAGAACAAACAAAGGAACATGTTAATTTCTTGAGTTCACAGCTGAAGACAAGAGCCAAAAAATACAATATACAGTTGAAAGACTACTCAGAAGATTACAAAACAAGTTGCTTAATGATGCTAGAATGTCCTGTCCAGCAGTGAATATCTATCTCAGAGAATACACAAAACTACAACTATATTTCATTAATTTTTTTGCACTCATAAGAAATGAAACTTTTAAATTGAAACCCCAAAAGCACTTTGAATTTCATCACAGACAAATATGATTTCAACACCTTAAGACACGTAAAAACAACTGTACTGGTGTTATTCTGAGTCAGTTCTTCAGATATGCATAATTAATGCCATTTTAAATAGGACTTCCAATAAAACATATAGAATGGGATCTTCAGTATTGGAGTACTTTCTGAGATAAATATGTCACTGTCAAACCAACCCTGATTAGTACAACAGGCAGATTAAAAGTGTTGAGCTAAAACATGAGAAAAATAAAAAGTCTATTGCAGTGGTCACATCTACTCATCTTTCCACTGTGCTAATTTTAAGACTGAATTGGTGTAACCTGGATACAAATTAAGTAGGGTTGAACCTAGCCTACAGTCCAAAGGGGATAAAAATAGTGAAACTCAAAGATGTTTTCAGCTAGAGGTACTGAGGATGCACTAGGCAGTTCTCAGCCTATAAAGAAACAAGAAAGAGGCACTGTGACAGGCAGACAGCTTTGATCAATGTCCTGATTGCCTGTGGTACAAAAAGACAGCTTTTCTATAAAAGCTGACCCAGACCTGAGCATTCTGGGCCCAATTTCAACAAGGATATTTCATTCTGCCTCAGGTTTTATTCAAATATGATTCTTATCAAATGCCTTCACTGTTTAAAGTTCCTAATGCAATTCTAGCTTTTATGGGCATGTAAAAAGATACCTTCTCTCAAAGACAGGAAAGCATATAGATGTGCTTTTTCTATTTTGGAAATCAAACTAACATTCTGTATCATGAAGTGACTGTTGGGGAAAGTAGAAATACAGACAGACAGACAGAGATCAAACCTGATTAGGAGACTCTACTTCCATCTCCACTCGTTTCTTTAAAATGGATTTTTTTGGCATAGATGGGATTTCCTCAGGCCTATACGTATACCGAGGTTCAGAAGTCTGTGGTGTGTTAGTCAAACCAGGGATCACATAACCACTGCCAGAAACATCATGATTCAAGTTTCTACTACGCTCTTCTTCTTCTCTTTTCCTCCTTGCACGGTCAAGCTCTCGGAATTCTTCATTCAGGTATGATGGACTCTGGCTTCTACTGTGGCTGCGGCTTCGTCTGCGATAGTTTCGTGTTCCTGATGAGAAACTCTGATGCTCTCCACTCATACCATGTATCTTCTCATCCTTTTCATACCGTGGGCGCTTTATTTCTCGTCCCCTCTCTTCTGGCCTCAACGGGTAAGAGGATTTCCTGAGTTTGTCACCATCTCTGTCACATCCACGAGGCAGCTCTTCTCGACGACCATAATGCAGGCTATAATCTGAACGATGGAGGAAAACATCTCGGTTACGGTAGTCTTCATCATGTCTCATGATGAAGGGACTTGAAGGTTCGTCTTCATGAGATGGGTATCTCTCAGGGCCTCTAGGACATGAGGGGCCTCTAGTGAATATTGGACCATCAGCCATATCATCCCTGTGTAAGAGGAGCATACAAGAGACAGAAATACTTGAGTTAGAGTAAATTAGGACTTCCTCCTACTCAAAAGTAAGAAATTTCCAAATCAGTTTCATAACAACATCTCTATCACGAAACAGTAGCAACATTTTATACACTTAAAGGGCAGAGGAGAGGAGGAGAGTTATTTTTAATGGTACTGCACATCCCTCCTAGGAAGTCATCAGCAAACACAGTGATGTGAACAATTCAACTCATACTGCAGAAAGAGAGCCTTGAAAATGGATAGGATGGGTTTATTTCTGTGAAGGAGAAAGACTACATATTTAAGAAAATAAACCAACACATGACTATCATATTTCAGAACACAATCCCTTTCCTCATCTCTCCCTGGAAGATGCCACGATCACATTTCATATGAATTATTCAGGGAATAATTCAGTTTCACACTGGCAATGCAACCAAATCCTCTTTTTATCTTCAGCTGTAGACAAGGGACCACAAATTCTAGCAAGATTTTCCTTTGTAACAGATCTGCTGACAGGATTGACACTAATCACACAAACTGCTATGCCCAAAACGAAGCATAGTTTCTGGTATCTATAAGTCAGGGATAGTGAATGTAATATGATAGGTTTGTGCCAGGTTCTGCATTATTACATACAGAGGATGTGCACAACACCGGAATAACTAGCTACATGCCTTGGACCAATTCCTACACACTCAGGAGTATCATTTTAACTAAAGCTTTTTTTCTCCATATCTGAAAAGTCTTGTGGGACTGTTCTTTAGATCAAGCAGAAACAAACCCAAGCAGCTGCTGTTTGTACTCACAGGTATTTCAAAATTATATCAAGATCCTCCAAGAATGAGAAGCAAACATGCTTCTTAAGTGGAATCAGCCCTAGAGAAAAGTCTTGCCCAAGTGGATCAAGACATCAAATCAAGATAAACTGTGTATGATTGCCTGAATCCTCAAAAATCACCTTTTCCTACTGAGAAAAGTTCCTCCATAGATCTGAGAGGCGCAAATCAAGTAATGCCAAATGATGTCTTCAAAAAACCGTGCAGTTTAATTACGGTTCCAGCTTTTAAAGTCTGCAGACTAGAGAATAACAGACATAAACAGACAAGGTATTTTTCTTGAGTATTTTCATAGTTCACACACACCTGTTTAAGAACAAAAGCAACACAAAACTTCTTTATCTCTAACCTGCATCATTGCAAAGCATTCTGCATGTTATAAGATGCTTTATCAGTGAAACATTTATAAGGCAAAAATAGCATACAGCAGCACCACAGTATTAGATGGTACCTTTCCAGTTTCCAGCAAACTACACATATTCACCACTTCCAAAAGCACTAAAATATCTACAAAGTAGCTAGAACTAAATTTCATACATTAAATGCTGTTGTTCACTACCTGCATAAAGGTATGTCTATAACCAGTGTCACCTTTTCCAAGAGCCTGCTACACCCACATACACTGCATGAATACACCTGGTGTGTTTCACCAGATGTGTTTCACCATAGATCTTCAGCAGATCTTTGTGCAAGTAATTTGGATGAATGCTTGCTACGATGACTGCAGCAACAAAGCGGAAGGAATATTTAATCATACTTCAGAAAAAAAGGAAAGGCAACCCTACTATACGTAAAAACAGAAAGATGTTTGAAATACCCTCTATACAGCTAAAATGCAGATTTAAAACCCAAACATTAAATATAGGTGTGAGGAAAGGGCCTCACAGAAATTGTGATTCTTTGGAGTATATTTTCTGTAAATACAGTCCAATAGAGATATGTCCCTCTTAACTGGTTTGGGTACTTTTAGTCAGCAATGTCACAGAATCACAGAACAGTTTGGACTGGAAGGGACCATGAAGGTCATCTAGTCCAATCCTCCCTGCATTGAGCAAGGACATCTTCACCTCAGTCAGGTTGCTCAGAGACCCATCCAACCTGACCTTGAATGCTTCCATCACCTCAGTGGGCAACCTGTTCCAGTATTTCACCACTCTCAGTGAAAAAAAATCTTTCTAATACCTAGTCTAAACTTCTTCTACACAGCAGGCTGTTGCATTCCTGAGGAAGTTGTACCAGGTGGTACAACTGTGACCATCCCAATTCCTTCACCAGGACAGTATCCACGAATTACTGGAATTTGCAGTTTCAGAGAAGGAGAACAGAGCATAGACTACACAGATACAACGCCTCCAAGAACTACAAGTAGTGTAAGGTAAATTTACTATTCAGCATGTTTATTTATACAGAAACAGAAATAACTAATGGTATTCTGCTGTCAGCAACCAACAGGACTCCCATATTAGCAGTCAGTCTTTGAATAGGAAGTCAAATGAGCTGCTCACACTCAAGCCAACTGTCACTCTTGATGTTATGCCAAAAAAATGCTATTTCAGAGCACAGCTTAACACAGACCAAGTCTCTGCAGTGATATGGTCTAATCTTTTGGATTAACCTCAGATGAAAGAACTGCTGAAATGTTCTGTATAGCTTGTGCCAGCTCAGATAGTACTAGAATGTCTTAAAAATACTGCCAGAGGAAGAGATGAAAGACAGGGATATTCTTTGATAGACCGAGATTCTGGAAGACAAAAAAATACTAATCTGTCAAAGCAGAAGATTGAAGCTGCTTAGGCGACCTTGATGTCACAGACCAGCAGCACTTCGTATGCTTGCTTGGACTTGTGCAGGAGGCCGGCTGCCCTAGAAACTCATAGCAAGTTCTTACACATGTTTCAAGACGGGTCTGCACATGGATGCACATATTGCAAAATCCTCCTAGGGCATCTGGAAAACTCCACTGCTACAGGAAAATTCAGAAGTACCCCTGATTGTCACCCTTTGGTATTTTATTCCTTTTATAGGATAATGAACCTCTCTATCACCCCAAGGCCCTGCAAATTACAGAGAATAATTTTTAAAAGTGATTGCTTGAAATTCAAAATTATTTGCTGCAATGACTTCAAAATTTGAAGAGACATGTTCAGAAAACATTCTGCTTTTTCCCATTTATTCTTTTAAGTGAGAACAAGGAAGAACCAGGTGCCAAATAAGAATGCGAGACGCCCAGTATTAAACCCAATGACGATTCACAATAAGGGCTACTTTAAAGTCTAGTGATAGATGTAAAGTCAGTGTCCTAAAACCAGGGAAGCCCCTCAGAGGGGAAAAATTGTGAAAAAATACATTATAAACAATGTCCTTAACTGGATACAAAGTGTCTTTTAAAAACAACCAAAATGGCTAAACAGTGAAGAAATCTGGAAGTCAAAAGTAGTACCTAGAAGATTTAGGAAAAGCTAAGGGATGACTAGGTTGTCACACACTTGAAGCTTCTGGACACTGGGCACCACTTGGTCAAATGCAGCCAACACAAACAGACAGGACAAAAAAAAACCCGTAAATGTAACCACATGGAATTCTTGCATACCTATACTATGAATATACGAGTAGTCACTTAAAAGCTGAGTCTACAAAGTTCCACTTTCTCTTATTCTCACTTTGATTCATCTGTCACTTTTATACCTTCTCAGGAGTCTACTCTGACTGTATTTTTACATATCTGTGCCCTGTAACAGAGATAAAGTGAAAGTTATTTGTCATTTTCACTCTTATGTTTAAGTAACTCAGCTGTATTTGATGCTACTTCTAATCCTGCATCACAATCACAAAACAGGTTAAATAAAAAAAAAACTCACTGAAGAAAAGGAAGCAATGGGACAAACACACACCGCAAACCTTAATGTTCTTAATTTTCCAGAGCAGTGCCTATTCTCCTGCACACCATTTCCTACCCCTTCAAACCACTGTACTCCCCCAGGGCATATGTGCTCATTTCATTCAGAAGACAGCAAACTGCACAGGGAATTTACAAACCGAACACTGATCCCAGGAGAACTGAGGTAAAGCTGTAAAAGTGACAGTACTGAAAACTAAACTCTCATTTGGTTTTCCCCACCTCCTGAAACAACTTTACACTTGAGAAAATCTTGACAGGAAATTCACTTATTCTGCTCACTTCCCTCTTTCTCTCTCTCTTTTTAACAGTTGGGGATATTTGCATAGAAAATAGAAGCAAGAGTGCTTTTCTTGTGCTGGATGCTTATTCCTGACCAGAAACTGCACTTGTCTGCTCTGGTGTACAAACTATAACATCTTTAACTTCACAAATGAAGGCAAAGTAAACAATCTTATTTGCATATGTCTTGTGATTTTACTTCTTCTGATAGATTATACCTGTTCTTCTACAGAAGGTGAGGATTTCCAAACACTTGTATTTAACACTTCACTGTTCACAGCAGTATTTATAACATACAAGACAACTCTTCATAAACTAGGTTTCTCTCCTGCTCTAAACAAGAGACCCTAGGAATTCTAACACTTATTTTATGAAGTATGAGACTGACTGACCACATCGACTTCTCTTCTGCAGGGTTTTTAAAGTCAAAATAATAAACTTTCTTCTAACTATACTAGAGCTTTCTTCTGGATTATTTTCAATAATCAAGAAATTAAATTATTCCTCCCAATAAATAAGGAAGATGATACTTTACGCTACCCATAAAAAAATCTTCCTTTCAGTCAGGACTAATTACGTTCATAAGTAATAAAAGGCAGTTGGAGATATGAAATATCAAAAGAGGCAGCTCCTTTCTGCAATATGCTCTGGGCACTTGTAGATTATACAGGTTTCAAAACCAGTTGACAAAAATCAGTGAAGAAATACCTGTTACTACGAACAGAGGCACTGACTTTTGCTCAGGAAGCCCCTGCACCATGACTTGCTAGAGGTTGGGGGAGCAGTCCAGGGAAGCAGCAATATACGCTTGCCCTCCTACCCTCATTCCTTAGGCATTCACTGTGCTTTGGTCTCACCCAATACAGCCATTCCCACATTTTTACTGTTTCACGCACGTGAATCCCCATTTGCGGAGGACCATACCTGTCACTCAGGTTATCAATTGGTGAGCCCAGTCTATCAGGCAGCCTCCTTCGCTCTGGTGTGCCAATGCAATACCGGTCATTACCAACAGTAATCCGCAAACTCTGTTCCAGTGAAGACTCAGAGCGGAGACTCGGTGAACGTCTCTGTAAATTGAAGAAAGAGTGCAAGCCCATCAATCAGGGAATTTTAATCTCGGTTCCAGAAAGGCAAGTGACTCTGGTCTGCTTAACATATGAGACTTGGGATGAATGGCTCAATTAAAAAAAAATCATCAAACTAGAAGAACAAATGTTCCAAATATTTAGTTATTTACTTAGTCTTTAATTACTAAAGAAATGGGAGGGTATTGACTGCATTTCATTTCTCACCCTAGCTGCCAATAACGTGTTCTATATTTACATTGCCTAGAAGAGAAATTGTCAACTTAAAAATACATTTCATAAAGCAACACTTCGGAAGGTGGCAAAAACAGGGAGAAGTTCAAGAAGTCCCAGATTTGCTGCTGTCCTACTTTCTTTGTAGAGGAGAAGCAGCTAAACAAACATTGCATGAGAAAATAGTGCCAGGAATTTCCTAATAAAAGTGTCTGGATTTCTGGCCCTTTATAGCTTTAATAATAACACGAACCAAAGCATAAACCAGTGTAAACAAAGATTTTCCTAGCAATGACGTTTTCAACTGTTTTCCTCACTTCACGCTGCTTTCAGCAGGTTAAGTGTAACACAATAATAAAACCACTATTGACCACAGAAACATCTTCTGTAACAGAATTCCCATTGTCATTATTTATTATTGGTAGAGCTAAACCAGAGCTAAGTAAAGTTGCCTTTGAAAAAATCACAGCAGAGAAGGTCTGAGCTAACTGCCTCTGCACAGAATTTCCTTTGGACACATAAAACAGAAAATGACATAACTGGTAAGTTATGCTTAACTAGTTGTGCCTCACATCTTTCCATGATATGGCACTAGAATACAAGAATGCAGGAATGATCAAAGTAAGGGGAGTTCCATAAGAAACAGATGAGATTGCCTGAAGACAGAGATAACTTGATTTACTTTTTTAAAGCAACATGGTTTAGATCTTGCTTAACAGGAAGCAATGAACCAACTTCAGTTCTGCCAAAGCAGTCATGCACTGTATATTGTTTTCACCGCTGAAAACTGCAGTAGTAAGCAGCAGGTGCACTATGTTGTCTGCATCCAGCCTGAGAAGATGCAGCAGATTCAGCTGAATCCAAGAGACCAAAAGAAGAATAGTATATAATCAACAAGAAAGCAAAAGAATTCTCTCATAAATTTACTTGAACAAAATCTACTTGCAGTACAAATCTACACTTTGTGCACATAGCCTCCTCCAAAGGTAACATATTAATGATTTGAGTTTTGCTCCATTAATCTAAATCCCAGCATTTATCAGAATATGTTTTAATTACTTTGTAACATCAACTGTGCAGCACAATACGATCCAGCAACAGCCTGGCTGACATACACAAGCTGCATGCGTCTCATACAAACACACTCCAAAAGCTCACACGTGCCCAGTATAACACTGAATTTTGAGGGCTACCTCAAGAAGTGATTATTTTGAATGGCATCATCTTGTCATCGGACTGTTGGCAAATTGGACACACATATGACAACTGTCTCCAAAAACAGGAGACAGAGAAGTGTCAATTTCGTCTCAGAATGAACTTCTGGGCAAAGGAGAACTTCACAACTATTTTTTTTTTTTTTTTTTTTTTGTTTAAGAAATTCCACTTTTAGCAGCTTTTTCATTTAGAGTAACAAACTCCACTACTAGTCCTGCTTATGCACTGCACTGCATTTTCCTCCTTTCCTGAGCAGGTGTCTAAAGCAGTTACCATTGCCATATTATTGCACAGATTGCATACCAATTCTTCATTTCTTCTTTCTCTGTTGACCCAGCATACTCCAGTCCTCTAATTTCAGCCAATTTTCTTACAAGAAAGCAAAGAAGCTGAGAGGAACTATAAAAAGAACAACCATGCAGGTCAGCAGGAACAAATAAAAGCAGCATGTGTCAGCCTTGCAAGAACAAATAAAGTCCACCAAAACCTCTCACAGTACAACCTTTACCTTCCTCTCCTCCATTATGTTTTTCAATACTCGCCCCAAACCTTAGCCATCACTCCTTGCTCTTCCAATTCCCCCAAAATTTTTCCCCAGCTACTAAGAAACTAACGCTATCTGTACTTACAGCGTCCAATACACAGCTCCACTGGCAGTCAGCATCTCAGTTATGCATGAGAAAATGGGCAACGATGATGATAACCTGGGAATGCCTACACTCTATCTTAAAAAAAAATTCGACCAAACAAAACAATTCTCAGAATCAAGAAAAAGGAATAAGAAATCTCTAAGGCTGTTCCTTCAATACTCCAATTCATATGAAGGGTAGAGACAATAATAAGAGCCTGCACTCAAAACTTCTACGCATTTCAGCCCCGTGCCCTTATCCCATCAATGTCTTTGTTCCACATCCGCCCCTATGCATACATACCCCTCTTCCATGTCCTCCCCGTAGGAGCTTAAATTCCTCTTCCTCAGTCTTCCATCATAATTCATCTCCTTTCAGTGACAGCTCTAAAATGCCACTTACTAAGACATTTGTGTAACTCTCCACATTTCCACACTTTATATCCTCAAACTTATTAGAGAAGGTGACTTAAGTCATGAAAACTTCACTCAATTATGCAGACCAAACATATCTACTATCTGCTTTGTTTTGATCCACTTAAGTTTCACTGATTGGAAAACATCAGCATGACCTCAGCTTTTTTCTTTCTCTAATTAATGCCACTTTTGTAAACAGTACTTCTAAAAAGTAAAATCAGCCTGTAGATGCACTTTATCCTTTATACATACTTTATATATACTTCTAAAGCAGAAGTAATACTCGCCAAACACTTTTTGGTGGAAAAAAATTTCCATGTTAAAAATGAGCACAATACACACTCTAAGAATTACTTACTCTAGCATATGCAAGAGATGGCACAATACAGGTTTAAAAAAGCTATATTTAATTGCCTCTTATTACGAGAGCTGCTTCCTAAAGAATGATTTTCCTTAAATGCAGTAATATTCTTAGAATCACAGAACCACCAGGTTGGAAGGGACCCACCGGATCATCTAGTCCAACAGTTCCTATCAAACACTAAACCATGCCCCTCAGGACCTCGTTCACCCGTCCCTTAAACACCTCCAGGGAAGGTGAATCAACCACCTCCTTGGGCAGCCTATTCCAATGCCCAATGACCCCCCTTCTGTGAAAAACTTTTTCCTAATGTCCAGCCTAAATCTCCCCTGGTGGAGCTTGAGGCCATTCCCTCTTGTCCTGTCCCCTGGCACTTGGGAGAAGAGCCCAGCTCCCTCCTCTCTACAACCTCCTTTCAGGTACTTGTAGAGAGCAATGAGGTCTCCTCTCAGCCTCCTCTTCTCCAGGCTAAACAACTCCAGCTCTCAGCCGTTCCTCATAAGGCCTGTTCTCCAGCCCCTTCACCAGCTTCGTTGCTCTTCTCTGGACTTGCTCCAGAGCCTCAACATCCTTCTTGTGGTGAGGGGCCCAGAAATGAACACAGGATTCAAGGAGCGGCCTCACCAGTGCTGAGTACAGAGGGAGAATCACCTCCCTGGACCTGCTGGTCACACCATTTCTGATACAAGCCAGAATGCCACTGGCCTTCTTAGCCACCTGGGCATACTGCTGGCTCATGTTCAGTCAGCTGTCGACCAACACCCCCAGGTCCTTCTTCTCCAGGCAGCTTTCTAGACAGACTTCTCCTAGTCTGTAGCTCTTCATAGGCTTGTTGTGCCCCAAGTGCAGGACCCGGCATTTGGCCGTGTTAAACCTCATGCCACTGGACTCAGCCCAGTGGTCCAGCCTGTTCACATCCCTTTGCAGAGCCTCCCTACCCTCCAGCAGATCCACACTTCCACCCAGCTTTGTGTCATCTGCAAACTTGCTAAGGGTACACTCAATGCCTTCATCCAGGTCATTGATGAAGACACTGAACAGGGCTGGACCCAGCACTGAGCCCTGGGGAACCCCACTTGTCAATGGCCTCCAGCTGGAGTAAACTCCATTTACCACCACTCTCTGGGCCAGGCCATCCAACCAGTTTTCCACTCAGGAGAGTCTGCCGCCTGTCCAGGCCAGAGGCTGACAGTTTCTGAGGCAGAATGCTTTCTCCCTCATATTCCTCTAACTCCTTCCTGATGGTCTGATTTACCCTCCCCTCTTTCTATCACATTTGGCCCACAGTGGCTGGCACGGCACAAACATTTTTACATCTCCATCCACCAGGCATGGGAATATTCATGGCCTGCTGTGCTTCCAGAAGCCGGCACCAGCTGGTATTGCCCAGGCAGCACTGTTACATTGAACAAGACATTGAACAGGGCTGGACCCAGCACTGAGCCCTGGGGAACACCACTTGTAACTGGTAAATTCTTGTAAATAAACAAGAATTTACAATTCTTGTAAATAAACAAAAAATCTGTTTGGCTCAGCAGTTCAACATTAGCTAACTTGCTGAAGCCTAATTTCTTGGGTTAATAATTTCTCAGTCCTTCTTCTCTGAAATTAGAATAGGTAAGACAAATATCAAGAATCTGCAACAATTTGCTGATGATTACTACAACTTGAGCCGGAAGGGTGCAAAATAACACTAGAAGAATACCATTTGACAAGAACAACATTTGTCTAAAGTGTGGAGGGTTTATGGCTTTTATTTTTTCCCTCTAAAGAGAGTGTGGGAGGTTTCAAGTCAAAAATTCCTAGTTAAAATTTCTCCAAGTCTGCACTACCAACACATTCGGCATTGAAAGTTTTGTTACAGCCAGCACAGACTCACAGCCTATCATGGATGCAGTGAAACGGCAGACTGAGCGATGGTGAAATCAGTTTAAGAAAGTTCTGCTCCTGTATCCCAGTCCGTTATCCCCTCAGCTGTGACCACCCAACAGTCAATCAAGCCGGTACATAAACTGACATGAACTAGATGTAAAATTATCTCCTTTTAAAAGATTACTTATTTTCAACCTGGGTCTTACTAGCAATGCAATTTGCAGGGCTATCCCACAACCAACTTATAAGACTAAGATAACAGTGAAATGCAGCCTAAAAACAAATGGCCACAGGCAAGTTTGTCAGCCTGGCTCGGCTTAACTGTCAAATGCAACATTATCTTCCCCACTTGACTGTCAAATACAGTATTATCTTCCTGCACCTTCAGGACAGCTCACCTTTAAACAACAAACAGCACCGACGGCTGAATTTTAATCCCACTACAATCATATCTGATCTCTTGTATGGTTACAGCTCCAAAGCCACCAAGAGAAAGGGCAATCCCCATTCTCTCTTGGGGTCTCATCATGCAATGAACAATAGAGACAATATATTTTTATCAGATTGACTTTCAGCTACATTGTTTCCTCAGATCACCTCACCCTGCAACCTCACAAATATAAGCATGAACACAAGGGAGTGAGACAGAATATACTGCAGAGCAAGAGGGAAAAGTCAATTTACTGTTATTTTTAATTGTATACATGCTGGATTGAGTGACCATGGAGCCATCACCTAAAATAGTCCAATATGGAAATCTCATCTTTCAGCAAAAGGCAAGCGCATAGTGAACCTACAACATATGTCAGGTAACAGTTATCAGACAAATCAATCCTTGCACCAATGAGTAACAAGAGGAAACCTAAGTGAGCAAATGGCATTTGCTCAAAAAGAAGTACTCTATAACATCACTTCTAAAGGAAAAGTAGTGTTGGCCAAACACCTTTTCATAGACATAAACTTCCATGGAAAAAAAACAATCTATACCTTAGGTTTAGTAGGTTTAGTACGAATGATGGCATCTGCATCCAAGGTGGTATCACTTCAGATGCCAAACCAGAGTTTCACACACCCAGATCAGGTTTTGCCAAGACCGAGTGAGAAAATTGGAACACTTTGTACACAGCTCCAACTACAAAGCAGCGCCTATCAAAGAATACCTCAGAGACGTAAATCTGTAACACAGCCTCCTTTGTACACCCATGACAGCAGGGAAAACTCAAACCACTTGTTCGGCATCATATTAAAAAAAGTTATCTTCCCATAAATAAAACCAATATTTACACAATAACACAAACCAGTGGCAAATGGAGGAAAGCGACTAATTACAGCCTTTGCAAAAGATACCATGATCTTTAAGCCTTATCTAAAATGGCTCAGGCCGATAAGAGGGAAATAAAAATGTAACGGAAATCAGAGGGGAAAACATTACTTAACATGGAAATAGATTAGTTTACTTCTTAAGAAGGATATAGAAGATGCCTAAAGCAGATTCTTTTCTTTAAGAGAAGAATCATAGAATCATTAAGTTGGAAAACACCTTCAAGATCATCAACTCCAACCATACCTGTCCACTGTCTAATATCTCTTCTTCTCTCATAGACAGAACAGTAATCAATTGTTTTATTTCTTTTCCTTTAAGAAGAAGAGAGAAGATTCTTACAGAAGATTATTCTCTAAGAATCTCCTTCTCTAAGGATCTATTCTTCTCTAAGAAACAGGCCTTTTAGAGGGAACAGGAATCAATTATTTTATTTCTTCTCCTCTAAGAAGAGAAAATAGATTCTTAGCGACGACGATTCTTCTATTTCTTCTTCTCTAGGAAGAAGTATTTCTCCTTAAGAAGGGAAGAAGAAATGTACCTTCTTAAGAAGAGAAGTGACAACTCTTCTTCTCCAAGGAATATGTCCCTTAGAGGGAATAGGAATCAATTATTTTATTCCTTCTTCTCTACGAAGAAGAGCAAATAGAACATTCTTAAGAGAAGATTCTTCTATTTCTTCTTCTCTAGGAAGAAGTATCTCTTAAGAAGAGAAGCGACAACTCTTCTCTAAGGAACAAATCCCTTGGAGGGAACAGGAATCAATTATTTTATGTCTTCTTCTCTAAGAAGAAGGAATACTTTTGCTTATCTAGGAGAAGAAGAGGAATATCTCTGCATCTCTAGAAGAAGAAGCAGGAATATCTCTCCTTCTCTAGGAGAAGAATAAATATAGAGAGAAGATTTTTCAGATCAGCAGACTCTTTTACTTCTTATCTGAGGAGAAACCCCTCTTCTGGCCCAAGGAGCAGGACTCGCGCCCCGGGGCTGCCCGGGGCTTTGGGACTCACCCTGCTGCCGTCGCCGTGGTCGGGGCCGCGGCGGGCGCGGGTTGCGTTGGGTCCCGGCTCGGGCGGCCTGCGGGCGCGGGGCGGCGATGGGGAGCGGCGGGCGGCGCCGCGGTGGCGGCGAGGCGGCGAGGCGGAGGCGGCGGCGGAGGAAGAGGAGGAGGAGGAGGAGGAGAGAGGCGGAGGCGGAGGGGGGGCCCGGCCGCGTCCCGGCGCCGCGGTGCTGGAGCGGAGGACGCGGGACCCCGAGGAGGAGCCGCCGTCTTTCAGCCGGTGCGAGGAGGAGGAGGACGACGACGACGAGGGCCCGACGCGGCCGCTGCTGGAGCGGTACATCATGACGATGACGACGACGGTGGCGGCAGCACCGGGGGGGGTCCCCCGCGGGCACCCCGGATCCCCTGACCCGGCCCGGGCCGCCCCCCCCGCCCCCACACGCCCTCCCTCCCTCCCTGCGTGCGCGCGCGCGCGCGCTCCCGAACCAGGCACCACACACACACACACACACACACACAAGAACACACACGCGCGCGGGCGCGCGCCCGCCCTCCCCCGCCGTGCGCGGGAGGGGGCGTGGCGAGCGCGCGCCGGAAGCGCTGGTTGGAGAAGGGGGGGGGGAGGGGTGGGCGGCCGCACAAAATGGCGGCCGGCACGAGGGGGTCATGTGGCTGCAGCGAGGAGGGTGGCGCTGCTGCTGGACGTGTGGATGGATGCGTCATGCTCTTCCTTCTCCTTTCCCTCCTTCTTGTGCTGCTCCCCCGCGGCCCCGAGGAGGGCACGCTCGGGTGAACGCAGGTGGCAGCTCCGCCCGGTCGGTAGGGCGGGAGCCCAGCCTCGGTGGCCGCGGAGGCTGAGCCCGGGGGGCTCCCCTTGCCGTAACCCGAGGTGCTCGCGGTGGACGCGATGCAAAAATCGGTTACTCTTAACAAAAGTGGAATAGTTTTGATTTAAGCTAAAGTTTTCATCTGAAGTGTCTTCTGGAAGTCGGACAGAATGTCTCATTACTCTCTACAAGTACCTGAAAGGAGGTTGTAGAGAGGAGGGTGTTGGCCTCTTCTCCCAAGTGCCAGGGGACAGGACAAGAGGGAATGGCCTCAAGATCCGCCAGGGAAGATTTAGACTAGAGATTAGGAGGAATTTCTTCACAGAAAGGGTCATTGGGCATTGGAATAGGCTACCCAGGGAGGTGGTTGATTCCCCTTCCCTGGAGGTGTTTAAGGCACGGGTGGATGATGTCTTGAGGGACTTGGTTTAGTGTTAGATAGGAATGGTTGCACTAGAAGATCCGATGGGTCCCTTCCAACCTGGTTGTTCTATGATTCTATGATTCTCTCTGATAGCATGAGGGGTTTTTATAGCATGATTTTTGGTTGTTTTGTTTATTCCAAATGGTGGTTTTGCAGGCTCTGTTAATGCTCTTTGTCCTTCAGGAAAAGGTAAAGTCTTGTGTGAGGTCTGACCTGTGCTGAACAGATGTGTCTTTTTCTGTAATTGCTTCTCCAGCCTTTCCTCATCGTAAATACATGGTCAAACAGAGCTGGCTCTAAATTAGCAAGAGGTTTGATTGCTGTGTAGTTAATGATGACAATAAAATTAGTCTCTGGAAAGTAATAGGATATACAGAATGTTAGGGTCCAAAACATTTTGCTAAGAAAAATGCTAAACATTTGCTAATAAGCAAAAATGTTTATTACAAATTGTAAAAATAAATGCACATAAAAATTCATAGCTGATTGACCAGCAGTTGCCCCATGCCCAATTTGGAACGAACCCCGAAATGAGAATTCGAGGGCTTCTTATAGAGGCCAGGCTTTCAGTTAAACAAAGACTTCAAAGACGTGCAATTAATACAGGAATTTTGCAAGCCAAATAGTAACATCGTAGTGTTAGCTCATATCTTCGGAGAAGGATTTATGGTCATCCTGAGGGGAGGTGTCTCTTGAAACTCCCCTTCATTCTTCTTCCCTCCCAGAGTCTGGGGCAGGCAGGCCTTATCTCCAACCCGTACCAGGCCAGCAGCCCACTCTTGAAAATAAACAAGAAATAAAAATGCTCTGACAGGGGAATCCTGTTCTTCCTTGAAAATAAGCAAGAAATAAAAAATGCTCTGACAGAAAGGGACCTGTCACAGAAGACTTATGGGAAAACTTACACATGTGCATGTAAGTGGGAAATGTATTCTGTAACCATTTCTTGTCTCCTTACACATGATGGAGATTGTGCCCTTGTGTTGCCCTGGCTTGATTAAAGAATGCTTGTTTTCTAAAGTTTGACAATGAGTGTTAGAGAGTTTATTTGCAAGCATTTTCAGTAGTAGCCTCCAGGACGAAAGCAAAAGGGCTTTGTTTTTTTTCCCCCCTTACACACTGTGTTTTGAAGCTTGTTGGTATGGGCGTTCTCCTTAAGCAGAAACATGTAAAAGAGCAATCCCTGGCTGCTCCATGGAAAGAGACTGAGCCTCCAGTTCAGCAAATTTCTGAACAGATTTCTTTGCTGGGATGACATGATTGGGAGGAATCGCATCTTGCCTCCTTCTCACCTGAGCACCCCACTACTGACTTCGCTTGGCAAAGTAAGTTTTACTTAGCAAGTAAGTACAGCAGTTTTGATTCTCATAATGAAATGTTTCTGCTGCTTTGTGATGGGGGGCTGCATCCAGTGAGGAGGGAGAAAGTGTTTTCAATTAAATGAAATGGACTATCAGTAGAAAAAAAAAATAATGAAGAACAATGAAGGTTCTAATTAAACTGTTTCCCAAGCTCCTTTTGTATCTTGTTTAGAAATTGGGAGAGGTTTCATGCATTAGAATTGTATTTTATCATTCACTAGGTGACATGTGAGAGCTTGCATTTGGAGACCCAGTCATTTTTTGCAGACTTGTATGAATTTTTCCTGTGTTTTGGGGGGAATGTAGGTGCTAGAACGTAACGCACCATTTGAAACATGTTACTTACTTATAGCAACAGCAACTTAAACAGCAGCAGGCTTGACAGATGGGGGTCTGTCTGATACTGTAATAAGTTATTTCTGCTGGGAGTGGTTTGGTACATTTGTGTATTAAAACAGATTACCTCACCTTTACATTTTCTGAGTGAGTGCACCACTGCACAGGCTCAGGAAATACGCTTGGTTGTGCCCATCATCAAAATAAGCACAAGTTCTATGTAGAGTATCTTGTTTTCCATTACCATTGTCCAGTCCTCCCCCTTCTCGCTTTGGTTTGATAATGTTAATCAGTGACCTTAATTCAAATACAACGATCTGGGGCATAAGAATCTCATATTTGAGGATGCTCCGCAGACTGCAGATCTGCTTCTGGTGGGAACAAAACATGATGACTGTGAAGGCAATGGATACTTAACTTGTTTCAAGTAACTACGTTAAGCAGCAGAGGCATTAGTTTTGCAGGAATTTCCCCCCTAGTTTTGCTTTGTACATAACATCAAAGTAGTTTATCACTATATAGGAATATACTACTATCCCAAATGTTTCTTCATGCGCTAGTGTTGGGCATCTGTGTCAAGTGCTCAGTTTCACCAATTGAAATAAGCAAAAACAGCATAGCAAGAGGGAGAAGATGGACTTGTTTGGTTTTGCATGTCTCTTCCATGCTGTTACTTTCTTTACATAAGTTTTAAAAAATAGTTTTAAACCTCAGTTTGGTGTCAAAACCAAAAGTTGAGTAAAAAGCCACAAATCCAAGAAACACAGACAATTATTTTATTTTTCTGTCACTTTATATAAAGTATATAATATCTAAAAGCTTTTCAAAATGCCAGAACAGGAAAATATTTTCTAACTACTTCTTGTCTCATGTCTGAAGGTCTACAGATGTCTCGGTGGTTTCTGGTATAGATTTCAGTGGAATTTGGAAAGTGAAGTATTCCAGATACCAATAGCTAATGAGAAATTTCATTAGAACTTGTGTCTGCACACCAGTAAGTAAACACTCAGGGGAAGAAAAAAGCAAATGGCGCTTGTGGTGCTCAGAAGAGAAAAATTCCATTTGTGGAGGAAAAATATTGACTGTCTACGCTCATAAGCATTTTGTAGCACCCTGTCATCTTACTGAGCATGGCTTGACAATTACAACTTATAAACTCACTCTGTACTAGCTGTGGTGTCTTCTTTCAATCATGTGCTTTGCTGAGTTAAGTTTTTAAAGGAATTGAGCACGTCTAGTTGTATTCAGTTAATTATTCCTAAAATCAGCACTAAAATCTGGGTCTTATGGTGCAGAGCAAATTGTGCATTTTCACCTTTTTGCAAGAGGAAGTGCTGCAGTTTGTTTCAGGGATTGAAAGAATTGGACAAACTCCTTATCTGCTTTGCAAAGGTTTTTGTGATAAGTCTGTGCCTGTTGCTCCAGACTGTTACTGGATAGAAGAGGTGCCAGTCAGTCTGCTCTGCTACAAGTTCAGCTCCCAAACTCCCCTTTGGAATTCCAAAGCTCATCTTCAAACTTAATTAGCTGCTGCTTGGAGAGATTTTGGTTAATTGGATGCTGAGGGCAGTGTTGGGGTAGTAAGATGTCTTTGAATTCTTGTTAGGCCTCAAATAAGCCAGTCAAGGGAGTAAATGGCAGTGAGAAAGAAAAGAACATAATGAGAAAAGCTAGCAGTCTTTAGTATAAACAAGTAAACATAAATGAGAATTGAAGTTAAATCAGGTTGGGCCATTAGGTTAAAAAGCTGTACAGTAACAGAAAAAAACCTGTAAGACCTTAATTGTAATTGCTTACCCTCTTAGGACCAAGGCAAAACTATGATAGAGAGGTGAGAGATGACCATGCAGTACTCCCTCTAATGTTAAAAGGCTAAGTTGCTACTAAGAACAAAGGCAGTTTCTATGTTTTTATGACAAAATGAGTTCTCACCACAAGGTGCAGTGTAAGATATTCCTCTGTCTTCTGAACTTTGCATTATTTCTTCCCCTAGAAAACAGGGCAAAATATACATATTATGTCTTCAGGTCCAGGCAGAGCAGACTGCTCATGAAAAATTTTGTACTGAGCCAAATAATAAAGCCATCCTTGGTCATGATGTCATGGAATTTGAGAGTGATTCAGCTGATAAGAGCCCTGGCTGTGACTGCAGAAAAAGCATCCAAATGTTAAATCTCCAAAAGCAATTGTCCATCTGTAATTATAAGCTTAATATTTCTGAATTAAAGGCTTGTCTAGGCTGGCTCCTGTTTTAGCTCAACGGTTACTTTTAGCAGAGAAGTGCCATGGGGTTGCATGCAGCCTACACTCCTTCCCTGACTCAGAGTGCTGGCAGGGGTATTAAGTAATCTGACATAAAATAAACTTATCAGAGAAGGGAGCGGTGGGCAGTCTCCCTTTCCCAGATAGCATGTCCTCTTTGTGGGTTTATCAGTTGAGAGCGCTGAAAACCCGGGTAATAAAAAATGAATAAAATGGGGCCTTCATTGGCCTGTGGAGTAGATTAAATTAAACCTGATGTTGGGTTTTATCCCATTTTGAATGCTCTGGTTTTTTTTTAATAAACATCAGGTGTCTGATTATTTCTAGTGCATAAGGTACTTTGTAACAATTATACCCACAAGCCTGTACTCCACATGGTGCACATATTAAATCCATCAGAATCTTAGCAATGTCACAGCCAACAATATTCAGGAGGAGGGGAACTAGCCCAAAAGAAGCATGAAGACGTAGAAAGTCTACTTAGATTCATACCTTGCTCCTGTTTGCATGTATTTATGTGGAACAGGTGCCAGTTGTTTCAGATCAGTTAGGGTCAACTGAGTGTTTTTTAATACTCTTTGTTTGTTTTCCCATATGAGTGTAGATAATACTGTTTGGAGCAAGAAGGGATCCATGGCATCCTAGAACTGTCCCTCTTGCAGCCGAAGTGGAGAAGTTCATGGTTTTGCAGATAAAGAGGTTAAGAGAGATGAACAAAGCAGAGCACAGCACATGAAAAAGGAGAATGCTAGAATGCAATGTGGCTGAAATGGAAAAGCTCTGAGAGTGATCAGCTCAGGGAAGAGAGAATGGCCTTTGTCCTGGTACCTGAGAACTTCTCTGGTGTCTTAAGTCAGGGGAAGTGGTAGTCTGTTTGTTTTGTTTGGAAATAAATAAGTTTTACTTGTGCAACTCATGCTTTAGCTTCACACATCCCCTGTTTGCTGTCTTGAGAATTCATTACGTTCACAACATTGCTTCCTTGACTGGAGAAGATGTAAAACTTCTATTATAAAGGCGTATTGAGGAAATACTATTCTAGAAGCCTTTGGATGACCTGTAGGGAAAAAGAACAGTCTAGCCCAATACACACAGTGTACATGACCAGTAGCTAGCTTGGTTATGAATAGACAGCCTTGTAGCTATAACACACAGGCAAAGATTGCTTTCAGGGCTGTGAGAAATTAGAATCCTCGGAGACAACCATTAAGCAAGGAATGGTGTGTATATATACACATTTAGGAAAACTGCATTCTTCCTGCTTCTTGTAAGGAGACTGTGATTAGAGGGTACTATGGTCTCCAAGCTTACTATTATCTCTGCTGTTTCACACTCCATAAGCTGCATTGCTCTCTTTTCCCAGACAGGAATGTTACTGATATTTTCCTTCCTCAGCACCCCACTGATAACACTTTGAAGCTCAGAGAATGCTTTATTTTCTCTCTGATGAGCTCTGTCTTGGAAGTAAAGTTTGCTGTCTGTGATTAATTATTTACAAGGGCAGTCTAATTTTCCCTGGTGAGAGAGCATACTGAAGTATCTGGAGCACCTGCTATAAATCCACCAGTAGCAGGTAAAAATACCAGGCAGTGTGGTAATGCTTCCTGCACACTCCTGTTCTGTGTAACTGTCTGGAGGGGATGAGGCTGGATGTTCACTCAGGTTTGTTTTCTCTCAGCTGGCAAATTGAGTATTTACTGACCTCCCCCAGAGCAATCTTCTCTTTCAGTAAAGGATTTTTGTTGTATTTGAGGATGCTGCTCTCTAAATCATAGGCCAGTAGCTTTTTTTTTGTTCACTTCCAGCACTGGCCAAAAGGGTAAGGGAATATTAGGAGTGGGAAAGCATGTATAATGTTTGTTTCTTGAACAGTGACATTCACCTATCAGGAAATAAATGAGCAAAGCTTACTGTTGCAAACAAGGTATCTCCAAATGGCAGAGGCGTGGGAACTAAATGACCTTTAGGGTCCCTTCCAATCCAAATGATTCTATGTGTGTGTTTATGCTCTGGACAGACATAATCACTGTGCACAATCCAGATAAAACTGAGTGAATTTGTTTAGCTTGTGGTTGGTTGTCTTTAGGTTGACAGTAACGCGGATTTGTACGTGTTTTTAGTGTCACTGTGCTAGGAGAGCTCTGGGTACACTGCTGTGTTGTAGGCAAAGCTCTCCTGTAGTTACAGCATCTGCTAGAGCAGGGAATGCTGTACCTGTAACAGTGCTGCCTGGGCAATACCAGCTGGTGCTGGCTTCTGGAAGCACAGCAGGCCATGAATATTCCCATGCCTGGTGGATGGAGCTGTAAAAATGTTTGTGCCATGCCAGCCACTGTGGGCCAAATGTGATAGAAAGAGGGGAGGGTAAATCAGACCATCAGGAAGGAGTTAGAGGAATATGAGGGAGAAAGCATTCTGCCTCAGAAACTGTCAGCCTCTGGCCTGGACAGGCGGCCGACTCTCCTGAGTGGAAAACTGGTTGGATGGCCTGGCCCAGAGAGTGGTGGTAAATGGAGTTTACTCCAGCTGGAGGCCATTGACAAGTGGGGTTCCCCAGGGCTCAGTGCTGGGTCCAGCCCTGTTCAGTGTCTTCATCAATGACCTGGATGAAGGCATTGAGTGTACCCTTAGCAAGTTTGCAGATGACACAAAGCTGGGTGGAAGTGTTGATCTGCTGGAGGGTAGGGAGGCTCTGCAAAGGGATGTGAACAGGCTGGACCGCTGGGCTGAGTCCAGTGGCATGAGGTTTAACACGGCCAAATGCCAGGTCCTGTACTTGGGGCACAACAACACTACGCAGAGCTACAGACTAGGAGAAGTCTGTCTAGAAAGCTGCCTGGAGGAGAAGGACCTGGGTGTGTTGGTTGGCAGCAACTGATCATGAGCCAGCAGTGTGCCCAGGTGGCCAAGAAGGCCAGTGGCATTCTGGCTTGTATCAGAAATGGTGTGACCAGCAGGTCCAGGTTGGTGATTCTCCGTCTGTACTCAGCACTGGTGAGGTCGCTCCTTGAATCCTGTGTTCAGTTCTGGGCCCCTCAGCACAAGAAGGATGTTGAGGCTCTGGAGCAAGTCCAGAGAAGAGCAACGAAGCTGGTGAAGGGGCTGGAGAACAGGCCTTATGAGGAACGGCTGAGAGAACTGGGGTTGATTAGCCTGGAGAAGAGGAGGCTGAGAGGAGATGTCATTACTCTCTATAACTACCTGAAAGGAGGTTGTAGAGAGGAGGGTGATGGCCTCTTCTCCCAAGTGCCAGGGGACAGGACAAGAGGGAATGGCCTCAAGCTCCACCAGGGGAGATTTAGGCTGGACATTAGGAAAAAGTTTTTCACAGAAGGGGTCATTGGGCACTGGAATAGGCTGCCCAGGGAGGTGGTTGATTCACCTTCCCTGGAGGTGTTTAAGGCATGGGTGGATGAGGTCTTGAGGGACTTGGTTTAGTGTTTGATAGGAATGGTTGAACTAGAAGATCCAATGGGTCCCTTCCAACTTGGTTGTTCTATGATTCTATGATTCTAATGGCACCTTGGCCTGTATCAGAAACGGTGTGACCAGCAGGTGCGGGGGGGTTATTCTCCCTCTGTACTGAGCACTGGTGAGACCACTCCTTGAATCCTGTGTTCAGTTCTGGGCCCCTCACCACAAGAAGGGTGTTGAGGCTCTGGAGTGAGTCCAGAGAAGAGCCGGGCTGGAGCTACTTGGGAGGAGAAGACACAAACGCAACGACCACACCGACGCCAGATCTCCTGGGGTGGGGTGGCCAGCGACTGAAAAGGGTGGTGAGGGGGGCGTGGCCAGGGGAAGGGGGGGCGTGGTCTGAAATTCGTTGGGGCGGGGCCATTGGAAAGACTGTTTGGCCTGGCGGGGACGTGGCCAACACAAGGGGCGTGGTCGGGAAGGGGGCGGGAGCGCCGGGAAGGGGCTGTCGCGGTGGTCCCGCGCGGTGGCGGCCACGTGCGGCGGGTTTGGCGCTCCCCGTTGCGGCAGGCGGTGCCGGTGCTGGGCTGCGCTTTAGCCAGGACTTCCCTGCGCCCGGGGCGCCGCCGTGACGGGTCCCGGTATTCCAGCCTCCAGCGCGCGCTGTCTCCGGCTCTCGGCCGGCTCCGGGCTGGAGGCGGGACTAGGGGGTGAGCCGAGGCCTTGCCAAGCGTGCTGCTGCACGCAGGGACGGAGTCGTGCTGGTTCCCTGCTCCCGTGTAGCTTTTAGGTGCCTCCCGCTTTCCTGGGTAGGCCCCAGCATCCTCTTGTGCGATCCAGAGGAAGTTTAAGGCTCCACGCTGCCTTAAGGAGAGCCTTTGTGGAAGCTGACCTGAAGAGGGAAGAAATTGTTTACTGTGCAGGTGGTGAGGCACTGGAACAGGTTTCCCAGAGAAGTCATGACTGACCCATCCCTGGAGGTGTTCAAGGCCAGGTTGGATGAGGCATTGAGCACCCTGATCAGGTGGGAGGTGTCCCTGCCCATGCCAAGGGGTTGAATTGGATGGGCTCTAAGGTTCCTTCCATCCCAAATTATTCTATGCTTATTGTCAAAAAGAAAAGCAAATGCTGGTATTGGTTTCAAAGGATAATCTGACCGTGGGGAAAAAGAATCAGCCTGGAAATAAGCAGAAGGCTTCAAATTGCCAAAATGTTGAGGTCCTCGGGTGATATAAGGGGACGAACAACTTATTTGAAGCTGGAGCCTGACTACTGTAAAGTAGGTGATGAGATAGCAAGTGCGCGAGAGCAAGGCCTGGACTATGTGACCCAGGAAGTTGCCTCTAGCCTTATGTTCATTTCTTATCACAGTCCCCCTTGGACCAGGGCTGTACTTTCTTCATTTTGTACCTCATGCTACTTTTTCTTTTCTAACCTAGGAGCTCCTGCCTCTCACATTGAATTCCCAGCAAAGGATGGAGAACATCCTTGCTGGTTTGTGTGGGACCAGCCCAGAAGATCCATTCCCTGTGTGGGTTCATGGCAGCATTGGCCATTGCTTTAATCAGCTGGCATTAAATGTGATTCCTCATGTGATCCTTGCAGTGGTCAGTGCCTGCTTCCTTGGCACTCCAAGGTA
Organism: Coccyzus lansbergi; assembly: GCA_033558105.1. NCBI lineage: Eukaryota > Metazoa > Chordata > Aves > Cuculiformes > Coccyzidae > Coccyzus > Coccyzus lansbergi. Next base: position 722,273 of record JAUMJK010000928.1, read on the forward strand.
TGTCAACTAACTTGTCTAGCTCTTGATTATTATGTAGGACTGGAGGTGGAGTGGAAAGGCTGGAAATTAGATCTCTGTATAGTGTGCTGAATATGTAATTAGAGAAGAATGCAATATTATAATGTTTTTCTGTTTGTCAGCATCTGTCCTAATTCAGAGTACTGTGTACAGCTCTGGTCCCTCCATTGCAGAAGGGAATCCAGAAAGAATAGAGAGGGTAGTGAGCATAAAATCACAGAAAGTAATTCAGAAGAATTTCAGTGAATGGGGATTGGGAAGACTGGGGGTCTTCTGGGAGAGGATGTAAATGCAAGATGGCAAGGAAGATATTTATTAGGTAATAAGGAGTTCAGAGAAAAGAAAAATTATTTTTCTGTTTACCTTCTTCTGAAATGCATAAGCATGGCAGTGTTCACTGATATTGAAAGACCGCAAATGATAATGAATTGAGTGGTATGAAATACTTTGTTGGGCAATAGTTTATGGACTTGACGTTCATAACATCACTGAAAACAACGATAAAAAAAAGTTTCTCAACAAAATACAACAAAAACTAGAGAAATTGAGGATCAGAGATGTGACACAGGATTTGATCTTCCAGAATTCATGTTAAAGAGGTTAAATATGCCTGGTTTTTTTGTTTTTTTGTTTTTTTTTTTTTTTTAAATCCTCGGGGACTGGACTCTGATTTGAACATAATTTGCAAAATGATTTTTGTAGGGAGATGCTATACTTTGGTAGCATCTGAATCTCTGGTGTTGATCAGATGCTGGGCTACATTGACCTGATGTACTTTAGGAAAGCCTACAGCCTGAAGTAGTTACATATCTAGGGAAATGAATCCAGGGGGGTTAAAGAAGGGTAAACACGTAAAGGAGGGAGTAGAGGCAGAAGAAGGGAGAGTACCGACTGAGAAGTCATCTAATTTCAAATGTAATTCTTTTCTCTGCTCTTTCCTCCCCTAGGTTTGGCTCAGGGGTACCTTGCAGGACAGGCTGGGGATTCAGAATCACTGCCTCCTTTGTACTTGCAGGCCTATTCCTTGCTGATACCATCCCAGCCACCATTTCTCAGCAGGAGCTCGGCCCTGTATACCTGGAAGTGCTGGCAAATGGCATTGCCACCCTGACATGGCTCACACATGGCCTTGCACTTCTCATGCTTTTCAGATCCTTTCATGGTTCTACCAGGGCTCCTGTAGTCCTAGCTCTCCTCACTCTCTTACCGCTTCCTTCCTTCATCTTTACACTGGTGTGGTACTTCCAAAGCGGGACAGCCTGGTCCCCTGCACACCCTGCAGCCTCCTCCAGATTTGCCATTCTCTGCCTTCAGCTGGCCTCTCTGCTTGTGTATATGATTGGCTACCTCTTACCCACCGCTGGCAGGCAAGACTTCCTCTCCATCAATCGCTCCAGCCAAGAAGACCCCCTCATCTCAGAGCCAGGGATCCCAGTGCCTGAGCAGCAGGGAGTGGCAGAAGATGGTGAGAGCTGGCTCTCACGCTTCTTTTATGTTTGGATGAACCCACTTATGAAACGTGGCTATCAGTGGAAGCTGAATCAGCCACAGGATGTCTATGTTCTTCCTCACAAGCTCCAGGCTGCCAGGGTCTGTGATTGGTTCTACTCTTGCTGGCAGAAGAAAGCAGTTCTGCACCAAGTGGAGGAGGAGACCGTGTCTCTTACTAGCCCAATGGTGGCTGGAGGTGATGGGAGTAACAATGCCCCAGACAGCTCACATCGTGCCCAGAAGGCTGTGCAACTTTTTTCAGTCCTTCATGTGGCCTTCGGGCTTCGTTTCTACTCCCTTGGACTTCTCAGGCTGGCTGGCAGCCTGCTGGATTTCTCAGGTCCTCTGCTTCTGAACATGCTGGTGAACTTCATGGAGTCACGGCAGGAGCCCCTGAGCCATGGGGTACTGTATGCCCTCGGGCTCTTTGCTGGCTCCTTTCTGGGCGCTATTTTGCGGAACCAGTTCAGGTATGAGGTGAACAAGGTGTCGCTGATGGTGCGGGCTTCTGTCATCTCTGCCATCTATCGGAAGGCTCTGCGTGTCAGCAGCACCAGCCTTGCCCGCTTCACCACAGGGGAAATCGTCAACTTCATGAGCACAGACACTAGTAGGTTAGTCAACTTCTGCCTCAGCTTCCATGAGGTGTGGAGCCTGCCTTTCCAGTTTTCCATTACCCTCTACCTTCTCTACCAGCAAGTGGGGGTTGCCTTCCTTGGGGGCTTGGCCCTGGCATTACTGCTTGTGCCCATCAACAAGGTCATAGCCAACCGCATCATGATGAACAACAAAGAGATGCTGAAACACAAGGACTCACGGGTCAAGGTAAGGGGCAGCTATTGGCTCTCTTAAGTTTGTTGCTGTATTTTCTCCCTGTTTTTCCTTAGAACATTGGCTTTTTGGCTGCTTACCATGATCCCAAGCAGATGAATTGTATCACAGCTGTTGGGGAAATGGCTGGGGGGACGCACATGCACGCATACTTGGTTCAAAAGTGTTTCAGGGTGATGCAGTTTTGCTACCCACAAGATAGTGAAGGTCTGTTGCTCATCTTGCCCCAGGGGTAAGTCAAGTTCCCTTGCAGGTTTCTCTTCTGTGTGTAGTAGGTAAGGTGGGTGTTCTGATTGTTACCTCTGGAGATGCTTCTATCCTATCACTTAAGTAACGTTATCAATGGTAAGGCAGCTTGCAGTTTGTCAGAAGCAATAGTTACAGGCATAGTGGTTTTATACCCACTGTGACACCCTCAGTCATCTTTTCCACTGCTTTCTGCATATTTGTGGTGTTGCCTCCTTGCTGCGTCAAACGTTACTATCTTCTAGCCTTTTATTGCTAATGTGAGGGCACAGCATTTTCATTCGCTATTTCCATTATGCTTTGGAAGCATGAAACATAATTCAGCTCCATGGCAGACCTGTTGGGAGCTTTAACAATAATTCTCTTGATGATAGAAGGTGCATCTAGTTCTATGGGGGTATGCTGGAACTTCTTCAACTACTGCAAGTCTGGTCTGCTGAGTGAACTCTCACATGTTAGTGTTCTTTGATCTCAAACGCAGACACATCTTGGCTTGCTCTGCACAGGCTCTCCTGAGAGGAGTGAGAGGGCAGCATGCTGCAGGGACACCTGATCTGCTGGGTGTGAGCCAGGCAGGCTCCAGATAGCCTACCTGTGTTGCAGCAGGACCAGGGCTGAGAGCCAAGTGGTACTTTCTCAAGGCACTGTCAGGCTAATGTAGTTAAGTGGCATCTATGCTGGAGTTAGTAATTCCACAGGTCCCTTCACCCTTATTGCACATCCTTCAATTGGGAAACAATGTAGTGTCTTGCCTTTTCCTGAGCCGGGCACAGCACAAATAGTTGAGGAAGCTGGTGGAATGAGTGGGAGCAAAGTTCTCCTGTATCTGCCCCAGTTAGCAATAAATGGTTCCTGGTATCTCTAGCCTGGCCTCTAGTAGGAGGCAACTGTAAACCTGGCCTAAGCCCAGATGCCTAGCTGCCATTTGGTGCATTAGGCTGATATTGGTTGTTCTGTGTGCTTTTCCTCTTTGCCTGTAGCTAATGACAGAATTCCTGTGTGGCATTCGTGTGATCAAGTTTTACACCTGGGAGAAGCACCTCAGCACCAGGATAAATGCCTTCCGAGCTAAAGAGCTTCAAAAGTTACGAGCTGCCAATTACTTGGATGCTCTGTGTGTGTATCTGTGGGCAGCACTGCCTATCATTATCTCCATTACCATCTTCGTCACCTATGTCCTGTTGGGTCACCAGCTCACTGCTGCAAAGGTGAGTAGGTAGCAGGGTGAGCTTCAGCCTTGTCTCATGCAGAGGACAAACTACAGCGGGGCTGTAGTCCTGAGGCATCTGCTCTGGGATATAAACCCAGCCTCTGTCTCCCTGCAGCATTTCAGGCTCTTACTGGTGAAGGTGTTTGGATACAAGATGCAGGGGAGGTACTACCTCCAACTCATGCCTGCTTCCTTACCCATGCAGGTGTTCACAGCATTGGCCCTTGTCGGAATGCTTGTTCTTCCCCTCAACAGCTTCCCATGGGTGTTGAATGGGATCTTGGAAGCCAAAGTTTCCCTGGATCGAATCCAGCGTTTCCTTGAACTCATGGACCAGGACCTGGAGGCTTATTATGCTCTAGGTAATGTTGAAAGGGTGCTGGTGAGCTTGGGATGCTGGGCAGGTGGCATTTGGAGCAGATAACTGAGGTGTGAGGCCCAGGGGCAGTACTGGAGGGCAGCTGGCTGTCTCCCCATGACTTCTGACATTTGGTTGTGAGAGGCAGAGTGAAGGCACTTTGTTTCTGTGGAAAACAGGGGACAGGGCTATAACATTCCACTTTAGCACCTGCAGGTTGTTGCTTGTCCCCACAGAGCCCTGCTGTTAGTGTCCCTTTAGAAGAAGCTGCTCCCTCCTCTGTCAGTGAAGCCATCAAGATCCTTGGCTTTGCCTGGCAGAGAGGCTTGAGTGGGTGCCCCTCTCCTGAGCCATCTCAGCTCCCTTTCCACTCCTTACCTTTTGCCAGCTCCCTGCCATTCTTTTACCTTCAACAATGATAAAAAGAGGTTATCCTTACCATGTCTCCCTGACAGCCAGTAAATCACCTTGTGTGTCTGGTGGGAGCTGGAGGACAGAGGTGGGAGATATAAGTTTAAGGGCAAGTCAGTGGACAAGTGTCTCATTCTGTGGTTGATTCAAGGGCATTGTGGCAGTGCTCTGTCTGTGTTTTCATCCTTTTGGGAACGAAGCTGACAATACCTGTGGTGGCAGGTGCCTCTCATTTTCTGGCCTTCTCATAACAATGCAATGGTGTGCTATTTCTGTCTTGCAGATAGCCCTTCAGATACTGCTGCTGCCGTGGAGATGCGTTGTGCAGCCTTCTCATGGGCGCCAGTTGAAGAGGAAAGCACCAACCAGCCCTTATCCACAGGCACTCTGCAACTGCATATTGAGAACCTGTCAGTGAGAAAGGTGAGCAAGGGTGCAGGAGGTAGCAGAGAGGAATGGCACTACAGAGCTAAATAGTGGAGCAGGGTTGGCATGTTTTCGTGCTTTCCTGGTCTTGTGAGGAGTTCTCTTGATCAAGAGGCACAGGGCACATACCACGTTTCTCAAAGCTGAGGAGTGCTAGAGTACATGTGGCTTACAGACAAGAGATGAACTGTCTCTTTCTGCTTTCTACCACTGTTGTAGGAGAGGACTGGGCTGGGAACACAGCTGGGTACCATTGTTAACACTCCTTGCACGCCTCTGTCCCGCAGTATGAAGAGTCTGGTTTACCCAACAACCATACCCAACTCTGTTGCTGGTCCTGTGAGATAGTTCTAGTTTAAGACAGCAGTCAGCTTTCTTGCAGGCTATGTGTGGCTCAAGAAATCTGGATGAGCCACCCTATATTAGTGTATCAATTTGCTCCTTTTCGTTTCCCTTTGCAGGGAATGCTCCTGGGGGTTGTTGGAAAGGTCGGCTCTGGCAAAAGCTCTCTACTTGCAGCCATCACTGGAGAGCTCATTAAGTAAGTAGCCTAAAGTCTCCTTTCTGGATAGCAGGCAGGAACAATCTAGTGCTATCCTTGTTTCTAGGCCGTCTTGATCTTCCAGCAGTTCTCCTTTGCTGCCCTTTCCACACATTTCTGGTGTGCTTGCAGACAGGGTGGACGATTGTATGTTTGTGACCTGGAGCAAGGATTTGGTCTGGCCACACAGGAGCCTTGGATACAGTTTACCACTGTCCGTCAGAACATCCTCTTTGGACGAGAGTATGATGCTAGGCTGTATGAGGAGGTGGTGGAGGCCTGTGCCCTCTCTGAGGACCTGAATGTGAGTGCCTAAACTGTAAAACTGCCTGAGTGTTCTTAGCCAGGTTTTGCATCCAGCCTGAGCTTCCCTGGGAACATTTCTCATCCTTTCCGGCTGTAAACTGTATTCCCAATGTCCCAGCATTACTCTGATTACTAGTCACAGACTGTACCTGACCCCATGGTGTGAAATCACTCTGGCAGCACTTCAGATGAGGTTTCCTCTGCTGCTGAGCCAAAAGATCGTGATCCTGAGCAAAGGAGATGTTGTTGCAGATCTGATGACTGATGAGTTTTTCAGGCAGAACCTATCAGCAGCTGATGCTTTTTTTGGATCAGAAGGAATTTGTCTGGGATCTGGAACAGTTGAGCCTGTGGTCCTCCTGTCACTAATAAATATATTCTAGGTTTGAGGCTTATGGCTCTATTACCCTCTAAACCTGGCTGTTATATATGGTAGGAAGCTGGCCTTGTCCTCCTAGTCTATAACCCGGTGCCCAATTTTCTGAGGTGCCAAGCACTATGAACTCTTGTTTGCTTTGGCAGAGCTATGAATGCTTTCCAAAGGCAAGGTGTATTTTAAGAAGTAGTAGATTATGCCTATGCTAACCGAATCAAGAGGAAACTCTTTTCAGCTACTGAAACTCTGTTGGTTTTATTGCTAAACTGTTTGGATGGGCCCTAGCATGATTTTGGTGCAGGCACAGGTCTTGCTCTTGTTTCATTTTTGGTAAGGTGTCACCCAAGGAATTACTGCCAGAGGCACCCCAGTAGTTTCCTGTCGCTTCTAAATGGATTTTCTTGAATGTTTCAGATTTTACCAGCAGGTGACCAGACAGAGGTGGGTGAAAATGGTGTGACCCTCAGTGGGGGACAGAAGGCTCGAATAGCCCTAGCCAGAGCCGTTTACCAGGTAAATACCAAAGCAGTCATGTTGTGGCAGTTTGTGCCCAGTGCCAAGCCAGATGCAAAGAAGCTGGAAGCTATAGGTGCCAGGTACACAGTGTGCTCTGGCAGCATGTCTTAAACTGCATCATGCTGGCCTAAATGTGCTGGCACGTGCCACACAGACACTTGCACTTTTCTGTACAGCACTGCCTGCTCTGGCAGGGTCAGGAGCTATATCCTTATCTTTTGTTTCCTGCTCAGGAGAAAGATCTTTACCTCCTTGATGATCCCCTGGCTGCTGTTGATGCAGATGTAGCAAACCATCTTATGCAGAAATGTATTCTTGGAGTTCTCAAACACAAGACCAGGATCCTTTGCACCCACAGGACGGAGTTTTTGGAGAAGGCTGATGCCTTGTTGTTGATAGACAATGGCAGGATAGTTAAGACAGGTACACTGTCTTCTCAGACATTCATTTGAGCCTCTGCACCAGTCATGGAATGGCTTGAGCAAAGACAGACACAACAGGGTAGCATTAGCTGGTGGGAGAAGCAGTTCTAGGAGCCTGAGGATACTGCGTGTGGGAAAACATGGGGTGGAAGAGAATGTACAGATGCACAACTGAAACAGGACATCCTTGGAGATGGGGAGCTGATAGAGTTGAAAGCCATAGCAGGCCGTATGGAGTAGGCCTTCAAAGGTGCAGGTGCTGGGAAAGAAAATAAGTAATGTTACTAAAGAACAAACTCGGGCCATTTCATAGCAAGAGGCAGGGAATAGCTGGCATCATCTGTTCATCATGGACTGAAGCATTTGCATGTCTCTCTTTGCAGGCACACCAGCTGATATCCTGCCACTTGTGGAAGCCTTCAACAAGTTCAAGGATGGGGACAAGAGGCAGAAGGATGAAGGTCTATACCTGGCAAGCGTGAGAGTGCCTGGGACAGCACAGCTCAGCTGAGCACCCAGACACTGGTGCTGGTGGCTGCTGGCCTTAGAGCAGAGCTTCCATCACCTCACTCTGCTGTGGCAGTGCTAAGCTGAGGATAGTGTGTGCATAGAGGCAGAGGAGGCCCACATACCATTGGGGATTGATCTGGAGAAGTATTTGAATCTGCTTTTCCACTTGAGGTCCAGCTTTGGATGAAGGTTTGCCAGGACTGGTGTACCTATCTTGAAAGGAGAGAGAGAGAGAGAAAGGAAAGAAAAGCCTCTTTTGCAAGATAGACTTGCTCTGTTCACAGCAAGTAGCTGCTGCAGGAGGAACTTTACATTGCACTGACCTTTGCTTTTGCCTCTGTTCCCACAGCCCCTGATGAACAGGGCCAAGAAGAAGCCATAGAGACAAAGGCAGAAGAATCAACCCAAACCAATCACCTCATCCACAGGGAGGAAGAGAAGAAAGAAGGGGCAGTGGCTTTTCATGTGTACAAGGCATATTGGCAGGCAGTGGGCAGCTGCTTGGCATTATCCATCCTCTTTTCACTGCTCCTGATGCAAGGTGAGACACGTCTCTCTTTAGACATTCATCTCCTCTTGTTCCTAGGTTGCGTGAAGTCCAGGGAAAAAAAGAGACTAGGAGGTTAAGTGCTCTCCCTGCAGCAAGAAGACCCATTTTCTCTTCCTCAAACTAATGTAGCACAGTTGGGAGGGGGCATGTGGGAACAGAATCTGTTGTCTCACTGCTGCAGTTGCATGTCTGCTTCTCTAGCAGTGCCCTCTCTCTGCCGCAGCTCCAGGCTGTTCCTTTGCTTCTGCTCTACTGCTAACAGTGGAGAAAGCAGGGGAAGACTAGACTGGGCAATGAGACAATAGAAAAAGCTGTCCAGCAGCTTTCTCTCAATTTTTACTGCTTCATATTTGCTGTCTCAAAGGTTGAATCCTTCTTTATGCAGTCTGTCTTTTTCTGTAGCATCCAGAAATATCTCAGATTGGTGGCTGTCGCACTGGATCTCCAGCATATCCCAGACAGCAAATACCTCTGTGATGGTCTCCTCAGCTTCCCTGCCTTCTCCACAGCTGCTTCTCTTCTCCACTGTTGGGCTTGTGTAAGTGAACACTGGTCAGGAGATGCCAAAGGAAGCTGGAAATACACTCCCACTTTGCCCTTACGTGCATTTCCTGTGAAGGTCCTTGGTGAGAGCAGGGATAAACTGACACCCTGCTGCAGGAGATCTGTGTGGCTGCTTAGACAAAGAAAGAGAATCAAACACTCTGACCTGTTGACATGCCCAAAGGGCTTCTTCTGTCAGCAGAAGGAGGAGGACCCCAAATTGCATAGGAATTGGATTGTTTGTCCCAGCGTACCAAAGTGGGGGTCTTTCACAAGAGTATCAGGTTAAAGTATCCTAGTTTCTCCTGAAGTATGCTCTTGGGTTCTCATTCCCTGTCTGTGTGTTTGCTGTCATGGAGACCTTTGCAGACTCATAATCTTCCTCCTCCTGTGTTCCAGCTCCCCTATTCAAGCTCTGGACAGCTCCCCAGTCCCTTCCAATGGTTCACTGGATGTGAACTTCTACCTGATAGTTTATGGAGGCATTGCAGGGGCCAACTCCCTCTTCACCGTTCTTCGAGCCTTCCTCTTTGCCTATGGTGCTATCCATGCTGCCACTGTCATTCACAATCGTCTGCTCCAGAGGGTTCTAAAGGTAATAGTCAGAAAGTTCAGGGCAGACTGGGACTCCCAGAAGTCACTTTTCCCTGATATTCTTCTCGTATTTGGGAGTAAGGGTTTGGGAGGTGGGTTTAGGGTATTACCTGATGAGCTTTCCTTAGGACTATATCCAAAGATAATTCCAAAAAGAACTGCACCACAGCCAGCACAAGGGGCAGTTGAGCTAGGGTTCAAAACGTGTCCTGTAATGATTGTTCTATTCCGTGGAGTGGTGTTTTATGACTGGCATGTGCTTCTTTTCACTCACTGGGTTTGACTGGGTCAATTGAATCAGTAGCTTTTGCAGGATCATTATCTCAAATTCAGATGAGATTGGAAGGAGTCATTAAGCAAGATTTAGGGCTTGTGCTTGTATGTACTGGTTAGCTTTCTTTAGGTTTTTGGCTTCCTTGGGTCCCCATGTCAGAGTTGGGATTAGAGACTAGGATCAGAGAGTTTTTTTACTGACTACTGGTGGGCCAGTATGGGATATGAGTGATGGCTACCTGCTGATAGCTGCCTGCCATTTGCCATAGAAGGGGTTCTTACTTTTATCATGCAAACAGCATGAGTTGTTTGGATGCAAACAAGTAGATACTGGCTTTGGAGTCTGAGATTTCTCCTCCAGCTGAGCAAAAGAATGGGGCTGTGGTGGCTGCCCCTTTGTGTCTTTATCTTCTACCCCTGATGTTGCTCTCCTGGGCACTGTTCTGTGTCTGGATCTCGCTGCAGCTGACTAAGTCTTACTTTCTGATTGCCTTGTTGCCAGGCCACGATCACCTTCTTTGACACCACACCAATAGGCCGGATTCTTAACCGCTTCTCCTCAGACTTGTACTGTGTGGATGCCAGCCTGCCATTTATCCTCAACATTTTCCTGGCCAATGTGTATGGGCTCCTGGGCATGCTGGTGATAGTCACCTGTGGCCTCCCTTGGGTTTGTCTGGTCTTGCTCCCTCTGGGTGCACTCTACTTCTCCATCCAGCGCTATTACCGGCGCACGTCCCGGGAGCTTAAGCGCCTTTACAGCATCACCCTGTCTCCCATTTACACTCACTTCTCAGAGACTCTCTCGGGACTGAGCAGCATCAGAGCTATGCGGGCAACACAAAGGTGAGTGGAAGGAAAAATCTGCCAAAGAGCCAGGGCTTTATACACCAGGGCTATCCTGATGTGTGGCTGCTGAGAGGGTGGCAGGAATGCCCCTGGTCTGGTGCAGCAGGAGTGGATGTTGAGTGGTGCGTAGCCCAGTGCAGACCTCTGTTATGTGCTTGTCAGGTTTGAGTTGGAGAATCAGCTGCGCTTGGAGCAGAATCAGCGCTGCCTTTTTGCCAGCGACACAGCAATGCAGTGGCTGGACATCCGCCTCCAGATGATTGGAGTTGCTGTTGTTACCGCTATTGCAGGAATTGCCATCATCCAGCACCAGAAGCAAGTGGCAAATCCAGGTAGGCTGCCAAAGATTGTTCTGTGTTTTAGTGGTGCGATTTCTCCTTCTCTGCAAGGTCACACAGGCAATTTTTAGGCTATTTAGCACGACTTCTGAGCAACAGCTTTTCTTTCTTTTCCCCCACAGTCTGGGCACACATATCAGGCACATACTGATCATAATTACCCAGGCTTGCTAGGGGAAAGAATTTCCATTGTTCAAAGGCAGTGGTTTGAGATGTCTAAGGCCCGATTATAACCAAAATTTCTGTGTTTGGAAACTAAATTCTCCTAATCACCAAAGGATGGACTGACAATTTGTCATCTTGACAGGGCATACTGTGTAAGAGAGGATGCCCGTTATGAAAGTGCAGTGGTCCAGCATGCTTAGATGCTCTCTTGGGGGATCCTGTATGTCTGGAGAAGGCCTTTTACCACCTGAGAGTGAGATTAACCATCACTCACCCTATGACAGCTGAATGTATCTGACACCTGGAGTTTGGCCCAAGTAGGGTGGACTTAGGTAACTAATAGAAGTTGCCAGAAATACATCATCTAAGTTGTAGCCAAGATGAATATTAAAACATCAAAATGAATACTAGAATATCTGATGAAAAGCAATTATCTCAGGTCCTCTAACTAAGCAGTCATATGAAAGGCCCTTTGAACTCTTCTGGATCACAGTAGGCTGGGTTCAGTGATCTCCCCCTGAGCTGGGATGCCTCTCAGATGTACTGCATGATATTGTTTGCTAACACAACAAATTAAAAAGGCCAAAGTGAAGTAAACCCCTCAAGATCTGTTAATCACTGGGCAAGGAACGCTGATGCATTGTATCTGAGTATTCTCATTAATCTCAAGAGGGAAATTTTCAGACTAGTCTATTTACTTGTCTTTTTATCTGTCTCTTTGTCTATCTATGTGCTTAAACATATGCATGTGCCTTTGTGAGTGGTTATCCATATATCTTTAATGCTTAAATACTAGTACATCTCTGTGTACATGTATATCTTTGTATTTCTGTGCTTGTATGTATTCTTATAATTATGTGTAGTAGGTACAGTGTGAATCTTGTCATTTTGAAATCTGTGGATAAGTTGCTGTTTTGGTTATACTAGATTCCATACAATCACTTTGTTAAATATTAAATTGGTTTATGATTAAATACTGCCAAAGATCCATCTATTTGCTCTTCCTTAAATTATCAATAAATTATAAATAGCAGCTAAACCATAATCATGTGAAATATTTCCATCCACGATAAATGCCCACTCTGAGGATGTGGCCACAGGTTTCCTCCTCTCTTAGTCCAGGGCTGCACATCTCCATGCACTAGGGCAAGATCCAGAGCTCCTGCTTCCTGTCTCTCTGCAAGTCATCCACAGTGTAGTGATTCAGCTCCTGTCCCTCCTCCTGTGTGTCTCCGTCCTAGAGTGGGATCCCAGACTTGAGAGTGCTGCCTTCTCCTGTTTGTTTGTCATGCCACCAAGGGCCCCACTTCTTCCCTGCCAGTAATATTCTTGCTTACGCTTTTGTCCTCACAGGACTTGTAGGTCTTGTGCTGTCATATGCCCTGTCTGTCACAAACCTGCTCTCGAGCCTCATTTCCACCTTCACTATGACGGAGACCATGATGGTGAGTGTGGAGCGGACAGAGGAATACACCACAGACATTCCCATGGAGTCCCAGGATAAACTGGTCCAGGTAAAACTTCAAATATGTTTTCGGAGATTGTGTCCCATCTTCTGGCTCCATGCCCAGCACTTGCCTCCTGAAGAAGGCACAGGGTTCCAGTGAATGGGTGGAGGGCCCACACCCACAGAGAACACCTTGATCACTCATCCTTCACCAGTACGTCCCCTGGAGGGGATGGATCTTTCGCAGGAATTGGTGGAATGACAGGAAGGGATAGGAGAGCAGAACAGGTCCTAGATCCAAGTTATGAGAGAAAAACAAGCCTAGGAGTAGGATGGGCTGTGCATTGGGTCTGCTCAGAAGCCAAGTAGCCATCTGTCCAAAGGGATGGACAGGGCTTGGCCTGTGGGGAGGTGAGGCTTGAAAATGACAGCAGGTCACAGTCATACTCTGTCTCACACTGTTAATCCTCTTAGGTTGCTGATGACTGGCCAAGCCAGGGGCTTGTGGAGTTCCAGCAGGTGGTCCTAGCCTACCGAGCAGGCCTGCCCAATGCACTTGATGGTGTGAACTTCACTGTTTACCCTGGAGAGAAGGTGGGAATTGTGGGTCGCACAGGATCTGGAAAATCAACCCTTTTCTTGGCCCTTTTCCGCATGTTGGAGCTGAAATCAGGCCGGATTCTCCTAGATGGTGTTGACAGCAAGCTGGTGGGCTTGGAAGAGCTGAGGTACGGAGGGCTGAGCAGAGAGGAGGGCAGCCAGGGGTGGGGCTGAAGGCTGAGAGCTGTCAGGGGTTGAATGCCAAAGGAAAGAGTGAGGAGCAGAAGACATACTGTCCTGGCAATCTCTTGTCTGATTGTGGCAGCTTTTTATAAGTTGTTCTGTTCCTAAACAGCTGTGCTAAGGGAACCAGGCTGAATATGTGACCCTTATCTCCGTGTCTCTAAGATATGCAACAAGTCAAGATAAACACAGTCCAGGAGAAAGAAAAGTGGCCTTTGCTTTCCTGTAGTACTTACAGCATGAGTCCTCAGTTCTTGTTTGCTTGCAGATCTAGGCTGGCCATCATTCCCCAGGACCCATTTTTGTTCAGTGGTTCAATCCGAGAGAACCTGGACCCCCAGGGAAAACGGACAGATGCTGAGCTCCACGAGGTGCTAGAGCAGTGCCACCTGTGGGATGTCATTACTCAGATGGGTAAGTCTGAACCCAGCAAGAAGCTGGTGTGCCCTGGTATGAGGAGAGGTGAGAAGGCCTCAGCTCAGTCAGAGAGCTAAGGAAAAGAAGCCAGGTGGTCACAGTAGGGAATTGGTTAGGTGAGGCTGCAATAGGACCGGGGTGGGAACAGGTTAGTGAGATCCTGGTGATATTCCCTGAGATTTGATGGCATGAGACTGGCAGGTAATAGATTTGGTGGTGGGATCTTGCTGGTGAGACCAGCAAGATATTAAAGGAGAGCCTGAGGGTGAAGCCAACCCCTAGTTCTAGTGAAGCGTGACATCTCTGCCGGTTATTGCGTGCATCCAAGCATAAAGGCTCCAGTTCCCAAGGCCTGGGCAGAAATGGGATTTTGAGTGCTACTTGGAAAATGTCAGACTAAGGGAGACATTTGGGGTCCTGTGCAGAGTTTTGTGGGGTGACTGCTGAGCTTGAATCCGGCAGGTGGATTGGACAGTGAGCTGGGAGAGAGGGGAAAGAGTCTGTCTGTGGGACAGAGGCAGCTGGTGTGTCTGGCAAGAGCCCTCCTGACACAAGCCAAGGTGAGTGCCCTGCCCCCATTGGAGAGAGGGGGAGGGTGAACTGCCGATGGGCACGTGCAGGAGCTGGGGTGCAGTGGGGAACAGACAACCTGTGATACCTTCCCAGGCTGTCCTTTGGCAGGGATTGGGGTCTCCCTGGTGGTGGTGGGAGCTCCCTTCACTCTCTGTTCCTGGCAGGTGCTGTGCATTGATGAGGCCACAGCCAGTGTGGATCAGAAGACAGACCAGCTGGTGCAGCACACCATCCGCCAGCGCTTTGCTGACAAAACTGTTTTGACAATTGCTCACAGGTACAGAGGACACAGCGCTCTGCACCTAAATTCATCCTACCTCTTGCAGAGAGTAGTGGCTGTGCCTTCCATACGTGGTCGAGCTAAGCAGGGACATCTCCATACTTAGGCTTTTCAAGTGCAAGAGGCTGGATCTCGCCTTTTGCTTTTTCTGCTTTATTAGCCCCTGGTTCCTGGGAGGAGCAGGATGTGAAAACATTGTACCCAGCAGAAAATGGAGGACAGCAAAGGGTAAAATGCCACGTTGTGTGGCACATGGCTTTTCCTGGTCGCTGCCTGCTGGGGACAGGGGGAGCGAATTGGACCTCGTGGCCCTTCTGAATTAAGGCGAGACGCAATGGTGAACTATTCTACAGAAGCATGTAATATAGAGACCCGGGAGAAGACAGTGTTTCTGGCTCAGTAGAGGGCACTGCAGGACAGCCGGCAGGGATGTGGCTGCAGCTCACTCCTGGCCAGGGCTAGCGGAAGGCTGGGTGCTTCTGTTTTCCAAAGCCCTGAGTTTTGGTCCCAGCCTGCTCCCGATTCGAGCAAGACAGACACTGCCCAGGCAGGACAGGGCAGCAGTGCTTGCCCTACAACTGACACATTTAGTGTAAGAGAAGGAGATGCTTACAGGTGGAGAGAGGAGGGAAAAGCTTCAATACCATGGATACTGAGAAGGGATAGGTTAACATTAGGCAGTGCTCCCACTCTTGCCAAAGGGAGGAGAATCTGGAGGTGAGTTGTAGAGTTGTATATAGAGTGTTTTCAAAGCACAAAGGTTACCACAAAAATGAAAACCAAATGAGCAGGTGGCAGGGGCTGGTGTCCTGCTGCATAGAAGTGGGAGTGATGGATGGCAGGCAGGGTGGGCTGCACCTGGCAAGTGAATCCAGTGAATCTTGTTAAATATGTCAGATAAAAACAAGGCAGGAGGGGGTGTGAAGGGAATGTGGCTCCTACGCTAGGGATATTATGCATAAATAAGGTAAAAATGTAAGGGCACCATGGGCTGAGGTGTATGTTTGGTTTGGGTGGGGTAGACCACTTCTGATGGATGAGGAGAACCAGCAGCAGAAGGAGTGGCAGAAGGCAAGGCAGCAAGACTTTTGAACATAGCTCCACCCCCTCTTCCACTGGAATGAAGGGAAATGGGTTTGGGGGCAGTAAGGATGGAGAGGTGGTGATGGGCTTAGTTTTGTACCCATGGTTCTTCCATGCCATTCAGGTTCAGGTGAACCATTAATTGGATGAATGAAATCTAGGGTGGGAAGTGAATCAGTACTTGTCCCTTGCCCCTCCAGGTCACTTCCAGTGCTGCAACCTGGCACTTTTGTTGGGAAGAATGTGTAACTGGAGTCCTGAACTCAGTACTTTTTACTTGCTTAAATCCTGTCACAGTGTCTTCCCTGTGACTTGCAGCTTTGTTGGGCTGTAGTTCTACACTGAACAGGTCACAACTGTGCAAAGGCATTCTTGCTTCCCTGTCTTTCCTCCCCATGGCCAGAGGTTTCTGCATGCTAGCAGAACTGGGCACATACATGTGCTGGGGGTGATATGATTAGTAGTCTGGTGGTGGCAGCATAAGCAAAGATGCCAAACTGCTGGGGAATGGCATCTGATACACAAGTGCATTTCTCCTGTCCTCAGGAGGTGGCAAGTGAGGAAATGTAGGGGGAAACAGAAGTAACTCACCTGTGAGCATGGAAACTACCTGTGCAGTCCCAGAATCAGGTGCGACCTAAGCTCTCCCTCCACAGAACTTCCCTCTGTGCTCCTGGTGCCTTACCATGCCCCGCAACTGGAAGCTCCTAAGAAGAGGGTGTGTTTCAGTGGTGTGCATGGCTCTCTGGAGAGCTGGACTGCAGCTTGTCCCCAGGTGCACAGAGGGAAGCTCTTCAGATCCTGGTGCTGGGCATGTCTTAGGCCACCCCTTGACAGCAGGGGAAGCAGTACCCAGGGTTTCTTCTCAATCCACCAATGTCTGTCCTGGTGTTTCCTGTCCACAGGCTGAACACCATTTTGGACTCAGACCGAGTGCTGGTGATGCAAGCTGGGAGGGTGGCAGAGCTGGATACACCCACCCGCCTAAGCCAGAAAGATGGCTCCTTGTTCCAGCACTTCCTGCACAGCGGGCAGCAGTAACCTCTCTCCTGGGCTGAGCACAGACAGCCCTCCTTGACTCCATTGCTGGCTTTCCTCTCCACCCATCAGTGCTGTACCTGCAGGGCCAGGAGCTGCTGAGGTGAGGGAAGGACTAATTCTTGCCTGCAGGCAGCAATTGTTTGTCCTCATGGACAGGAACATGGCATTACAGCCCTTCCTTCCGTAGGGAAGATAGGACCTGATGCTTAAGGCCATGCAAGCCTGGCTGGTGGGTACTGCTCCCCTCTAAGACTCCCCTTTGAGATTACAGAGGGCTTTTCTGCTCGCTGAAGAATCAGTGACTGATAGTGACTATCTGAGAATAAGTGTCACATGTGTAATTTAAAATAAAGTAGAAACAGCCTTGCAAAGTCCTATTATTCAGGTTTCTGTTCCCTTTTACCCCCAGACCCACAGCTTCCTTGTGAGATACAGGGTTGGTGCCCTCTCTGCATAAAGACAACTCTACCTGTTCCCCGCTACTTTCAGAGGGCACTGACCATTCCAAGCCCGGAAGGTTGCACTCAGGGACCTTGCTTTTCTTTTAGTTTACATTGGAGAAGGCTTTCCCCTGTAAGGACCAGAATGTGATTACATTAAAGGCCTGTAAGGCTAGTTCATTTGGAGACTAGTTTTCCAAGAGCAATTCCCTATCCCACCTGCCCTGCTCCCAGCTGCACAAACCCACAACTACTTTCACTTCTAGGATTAGGTTGCTCTTTCCATGGTGATTGTTGGACTCAGTCTAGGGCTTTCCCCTTCTCCCCAGCACTGAGGCAACACCTAGGAGGTACACACCTTTGCAATGCTGTTCTGAGACAGGTTCCATTCCTTCCGCTGAGAATGTGGGAGCCATCTCCTCCTGCAGCCAGAGCATGGGGTCCTGTGTCACAGTCTGGTTTTGTATTCTTGAGGGAAGTAATGGAGGTATTCATCTGGAAAAGTCACTGAGCAACCTGATCTAATTAGATCTGCTGGAGCAGGAGGTTGGTCTCCAGAGGTCCCTTCCAAGAGAAATTATTTTACAGTTCTCCGATACAGTGTTTCTGGGCTTGCATTTGTTTTATTTGATAAAGGTACATCATCCATCAATGTATTAAAAATATAATCTTTGTCATGAAGCCCCAGTTCCCTCTTCCAGTTCTCCCTCCTGGCAGAGCAGTGAACACTCAGTCACCTCTCTTCACACCATGTTGCATGCTGCCCTCAGCCCCATTGGCCAGTAGTAGGGTTTGGGCTGGTGGTTCTGGGGCGTTACCCCTCTGCTTAGCCCTCTGTAACCAAGAGGAGGCATGAAAAGTCCTGGCCCCGGCAGAGACACTAATGGCCACACATCACACCATCACTGGTGTTGGAGTACAAAGCAGCCCTAGTACAAAGGCTAAGTGACCTGGCTCTCTACGGCTTCTTGGCCATGCTTTAGCAATGGTGGAGAGGGCAGTGCCATATCTGCTTCCAACGGTCACCCCCGGCCTGCTGGCCTGTCCTTGCACCTACTGTGGGAAGCAGCTGAGGACAAAACAGGAGCTCAGCCTTTCTTGTATCAAGAAACCCTGTGATGGCTGACTTGAGGTTAGTGCCAGTTGCCTGCTTTGGAGTGACTGGGAGAGAAAAGGAGGGTCTGGATCTTGTATTGCTCCTGAACCAGCTGCAGCACATCTCCAGCCTTGTATACTTCCAGTTTCACCTGGGAGGACATATCAGAAGGACCCCTGAGAACCCAGAGGGGAGCAAGCTATGCTCCTTCCTGCCAAGAAATGGTGAAGCAGAATTGCATGCTGGAGGGGGGCACTAGTTTTGCCATTTGTGTCCAGACCAGAAAGGACGGCTCAGTAAGTGGAGGGAGAAGACTCCTGGATCATCAGGAGGAAAGTAGAGAACATATTTGTAACTCCAAGTTTGACAGCCAGAGGAAGGGGCATCACCCAGGGCAGAGGAAGGGCATGAGGAGACCCCAAATGATCTCTTCAAACTGGCTCACTGAACCACAAGGCCATGGAGCAAGGGCTTCTCCTTGCTCCCTAAGGAGGGCATGGCATCTGGCATGACAGCCTCCAGAAACAGCCAGGAGCCACCCCATTTAGCATGGAGGCAGAGAAACCCTTGGTAGCCGCAACTGTCCTGAAGGCCGTAGAAGAAACATCCCAACACCAGCATAAATGAGAGGGAGGAGCCCCTTCCAGGAGTCAGAGAGGAGTTACACAGGGCCTGGCAGAACTTTAGCTTGGAAGGAAGCTGTGCTCTCCTCCAGCACTGCCAATCCTGCTTCTGAGAGCTCACGTCCGTGCATGCCAGGTAGTGCTGGTTCTGCACACTGTGGGCTGCCACAAGCGTCACATCACTGCTCCCCGACAGGGCTGACCCAGCACTGCCCTGCTTTTGGATACCTTTGGGTGCCAGCTGCACCAGCTGAGTAGGAGATGACTCAGACTCAAGGGGAGCCATCGCACCAACATTTGATGCTGTAGACTTCCATCAGTGCTCTTGCTGCTCTGGGAGCCCATCCCCACTGCCCAGCTAGTGCCAGCACAGCTTCCCAGGGTTGCAGTTCGAAGGGTTTGCCAGCACAATGACCTGCCAAGGGCCCAGCTCAGACTCCTCACAGCTCATAGCTCTGTCGTCTTCCTGGGCTCGATGAGGACGGTGTTGAGCATGCCCACCTGACACTCCTGGTCTTGGAGCTTTCTTGCAGCCTGCGAAGGGCTTTGGCACCAGTTTGACCTCTGACGCCCCCTCTGCCAGTTCCTCAGTATTAGCAGGACAGTGATGAGGACCAGCACTGCTGTCAGCACTCCAAAGACCAGCACTGTCACCAGCTGGGCTTCAGTCAGCCCTGAGTCCCTTTGGGTCACGACCTCCTTCACAGAGATTTTCAGCAACCCTCCCCCTGGCTCTTTCTCGCTGTGGTTGGCCACGCGTTGCCCTGTGACCACGGTCCTGACAGGCTCCGGCTGTGTCACCGCAAGCATCTCGCTGGTAGTGCTTTTCACCACCCCACTGTTCCCGTGGTTTGCAGGGTGGTAGGGGGCAGCCCAGGTGGGCTCAGGGATGGAAATCTCGCAGGTTTTACCAGTAAAACGGTCGGGACACAAGCAGTCGTAGTCATTGATGCGGTCGTAGCATTTTGCCCCATTTTTGCATGGCTGGCTGGCGCAGTCGTTGATGTTGATGGTGCAGAAACGCCCTTCAAAGCCCACCTGGCACTGGCAGGAGAAGCGGTTGATCCCATCATGGCATGTGGCACCATTGGCACAGGGACGCATCAAGCAGTCATCCACATCGTTCTCACAGAGAGGCCCCACAAAGCCAGCAAGGCATCGGCAGGTGAAGTTGCTGGCAAAGCCATTTTCGTCTTGACACTGTCCCCCATTCTTGCATGGAGACCTGCACGGAGAGAGCAAGAATAAGTCATGGCCCTGGAGAGCAAGCAGCTTCCCCCTCTCTAGGGAGGTAAACACACAGCCTCTTGCATGGCCAGTGTATCAGGCACCGTCCCACTCCATGGAGAAGGTGGAAAAAGAAGCAGGACCTTCCCGAGAAGACCAGGCAGGGGTTTCTGCCTCCCCACAAGAGAGGCTATGTGACCTCCTCAAATACTGTGGCTGTGCATGGGCCCACCACCCACCAGGTAGAGTCTTCAGCCAAATGATCTTAAGAGGTAACGTGCCCTCTTGATGCTCCCCAAAGGCAGGACAGGTGTAAGCTCATCACACCTACAGCAGTGGGATCAGATTGCAACAAAGACCTTGACCCAGCAGCCCCATGTGGTGCACACAGCTAAACCAAAAAGATGGTTTGGGCTTAACTCCATCAGCACATGGAAATCCATGTATAAGGGGGTGCACTGCTTGGCAGCATGTGACCTGAGGTCAATGCTGTCTGTAATCCCGCTGCCCCAGCTGCTGTGTCTCACCCTGCCTTCTCACATGGCCCTATCTTCATCTCACAGTCCTTCCCATGGAAGCCTTCTGGACACAGGCAGGAATATTCCCCATCTCGGTCATAGATGCACTGAGCCCCATTCTGGCACGGGGACTGGTGTTCGCAGATGTGTATATCTGAGGGGAAATAAAAAGGTGGGAATTAGCAAGGAAAGAGCGGGCAACGCGGCCAATTCAGTTGCCGTGCAGCCCATCAAACACAGCGGGGATGGAGAAATGGCAGGAGTTTCTCCTGCCTCCCTACCAACGGGTACCTGCAGCAGTGGAAGTGCAGCATCTACTTGCTGACTCACAAATAAAGAGGCTAAACAGGAATGGCTGAGAGAGCTGGGGTTGTTTAGCCTGAAGAAGAGGAGGCTGAGGGGAGACCTCATTGCTCTCTAAAACTACCTAAAAGGAAGTTGTGGAGTGGAGGGTGCTGGTCTCTTCTCCCAAGGGACAGGGAACAGGACGAGAGGGAATGGCCTCAAGCTCCACCAAGGGAAGTTTAGGCTGAACATTAGGAAAAAAATTTTCACAGAAAAGGTCATCGGGTACTGGAACAGGCTGCCCAGGGAGGTGGTTGAGTCACCTTCCCTGGAGGTGTTTAAGGCATGGGTGGATGAGGCCCTGAGGGGCATGGTTTAGTGATTGATAGGAATGGTTGGACTCAATGATCCGGTGGGTCTCTTCCAATCTGGTGATTCTATGATTATATGAAAGGAAATTTTCCTGAAAATTTTTGCAATGTGAAGATGCTGTGCACACCGTCTGTTTGGCCAGAGGTACAGAAGAGGGGAGCCCACTGGCCAGCTGCTGAAGGCAGGAAGCCCTGGGGGAAGCATGAGATGCTGCCTGGAGCCCAGGCGTGGCGTGGGAAAGGCAATGAGTTCATCTGCTCCGTTTCCTGAGGTTGGCCTGTGTCATAGCAGTTTTTGCTGTGCAGCCAGAGAGCAGGTGCCAGCAGGCTGACTTCTGCAGGCAGGGGATGGTTTCAGCTGCAGCTGCCAGCCATCCCCTGAGCAGCCCAGGTGGCATCACTCTGGTGGCTTCCAGCTGTGCTGACTCACCAGACCATGCAGCGGGTGCTGGGCTTCTGCCTCAGAGTTTGAGATGTCCAGTCCACAACTCACCTTTGTCACAGAACTTGCCGGCCCAGCCAGTGTGACAGATGCACTGCCAAGGCTGGTGGCACGTCCCATGGAGACACCCTGGCATACGCACACACTCCTCGCAGTACTCGCCCTCCCAGCCTGGATCACACCTGCAAGAGGAAAGGGCATGGCAGTGTGACAAAGAGCAAGCAGGGGCTGCAGAAAACCTCACCGCTTGCCATGCAGGCTAGCTGCAGATAGTACTGGGAAACCTTCCGAAATCCCCCCAAGAACCTGCTGGCTCCCTCTTCCACAGGAGGTCAGTACTGGTATCTCTTTCCATGGAAGCAGGCAGACAGAGTAGGAACAGACCCACCCTCTGCAGCCAGAGAGAGTGACGGGGCAGAAACAGCTCAGTAGCTTCACTTTTACTGCCAAGATCCCACCGCTGTCCTGCAGCAGGCCACTCTGTACGCACCACTGCTTTAGCTCAGGAATTCCTGGGCCTCCCAAACTGCACAGTCGTTCTGGTGGGCAGAGAAAAGCCCCATCCCTAATCCTTGCAGCCCAGGTGTCTGGGCCCAATATGTAGCAGTCTGCTCCTCCCAGGGCTGCCCCACAGGATGGGGACTCCAGGCAGCACTGCAGTGGGATGAGAGGCAGTGTCTAGGACTATGGAAACCCATGTGGCTGCAGGGTCATGCTCTCAGCTTTGCCTCTGCGGGATCTGGGCACCAGCAGGAGCTGCAATGCCAGGGATCACACACATACTTCTACTATGGGACAGGGTGGCCCCAACTTGCTGGTGAGCCCTTTATGAAAATACATAGGAGATTCCCACCACAGCCCAGGCTTCAGAGAGAGGACTCTTGATGCCCTCAGACATGCACACTAGTAGCTCTTCTTTTCCATGGCCCCAAGGAGAGCATCCACATCTCAGACAGCAAGGAAGCCAAGCAAGCTGGCTGCCACCCACGCTGCACTGCTGCCTGCTGACTGTCCTCATGATGTCTGCACTTGGAGGCTTCCTCCCATCACTCAGGCATGGCCCTGCTGTCCCCTGCTCCCGTGTAGACATAAAAGGCTCAGCAGAACTACATCAGTCGGAGCACAGTGAGGGGAATGACTGGAAGTGCTAGAGCAAAGACTGGAGAGCAGCAAGGGGCTGAGGGATCAAAATATCCCACTGCAGAGGGAGTTGGGTTAAAAGAGCAGAATTGACAATTCCAGACACTTAAGCTTTGGGCAGGGGTGCAGGCACCAGGGAAGCAGCGTGGAGGGTGGAATTGCTATCATGGTCAGGGGCAGCAGGAGCAGGGAGCCAAGGACAAGCCTTACCTGCACTTCCCATCCTGGTCACAGCTGCCATGGGCGAGATTACAGTGCTCGCTGCAGTCATCACCTACAGGGCAGGAGACAGGAGAACTTAGGTTAAGTAGGTACCGCAGATGACTCCAAATCTGCCCACAGCCCTGCTGGTTCCATGACTCTTTTTTTTTTTTTTCTTTCTCAGCACCCAGCCTGCCCCTTCCCAGAACTGTAAGGTAAGGGGCCTTACTTTCAGTGGCTGGATGCTGGACAAGAGATGAGGATTTTGCAGTCATCCAAACAGCAATAACATTGCCTTTATTGAGAAATGGAACCCTGCTTAAAAGCTACCTGGTCTCTGATCATCCCTCTGTCCTTTCTCTGCTGCTTCCCTTAGACTTCAGGCCCTTCTGGGCAAGAATTGGTGTTGCCTATGCATTAATGCAACCTGTGTAATAGTCCCCGCCAGGGACTTCGGTCAGACAGTCGTGTGATAAACATAGTGGGAAAGCTCAGGACCAGGTACTGCAAGGGACACAAAGAGACGAAGGATGGATTGTCTTTATTTCCCAGTATGTCCCCATCCCCTGGGACAGCTCTTGGCATGGTGAGGCCTGGTGGGGGTTCCTGTTCTCCACTAGTAGCCAGCTGCCAGCAGGCTCCTTCCTTCACGCTCACACAGGACTGGGCATTGCAAGGGGCCAGGAATCCAGTTCCGTTTATTTATTTAAAGGCCGCAGAAGCTGTAACTGAGCTGTGGCCTTGCCATGCCAGTTCTCATCCCCGACTAAGTGCTGGCCTTTTTTCTCCACTCAGGTGTCCCATTTCATCTCTACCTTACCCTCTTCCCCATCACCTGCTTGCATCTTAGCTCTACAGGGAGGAAGCTCACTCTGGCTCCATGGGTAGAATTGCTAGAGCAAATAGCAGGAAGCAAAAGGTTTTCCAGAAGCCCAGTGTGATCCCAGGACAGGCCTAGAAGATGAACACTCTTATCTGACTGAGACACTCTGTCCTGGACTGAAGCAGGTTAAAGCCCCCGTGCCAAGAATTGCACTCAGGCAGGCTTTCCCCAAACTGTGCAATGTACTGCCTAGGAAGCAAGCAGGGAGAGAAATCCACCCGCCCCCAACATGCACACAGCAGTGAGGTGGCAGGTCCCACCACTCAGGATAAGAGCCTCCCAAAACAAGCCATCACAAAGCTGGAGCAGTACCCTGGGACAGCTCAGCCTAGGCCTGGGAATTGTAATCTTTCTTGTTTGTTACCAACTCTCCTTGGGTGATAGTTTTGGGAATTCATATCCAGAGCAGGGGGAAATCAAACTAATCTTTGGGAAGCGATTTTGCCTCATGGGATCCAGAATTAGCCATTCAATTTTGGGATCTTCTTTCCCCCTCACTGGGCCTCTCCGAACAGGACCATTGGCTCAGCAACTAATTCACCCAAACTGCAAGAGGCAGAGAAGTGGGACCTCAGGATGCCAGACTGCTCAGGCACTGCCCCCACCATGGGCATCAGAGAGAGTGTCTCTATGGCTGCCACCAGTTACCTCCCAGGTGCAGGATGACTGAGCAGCATTTTATGGTCTTCCAGGTCAGGCTAGCTGTATTTTGCATAGCGAACTGAGAAGACTTCAGCAATACCAAGAATAGGTTTGGAAAGATGGATGCAAGAGAGAAGGAACCCACGCCCATAGAGACTCACCCTGGGCAAGCTGGTGATGAGCCAAGAGTATCCAAACCAAGGACATGAGCTGGAGACAGAAGCTCCTGAGCATGGTCAGTGTGGCCCCACCGAGATGAACACCTATGGAATGAAAAGGAGCAGGCTCAGAAAAATCCCCAGACTGACACCACAGCTTCACTTCATGCATCCCTTCCTCTCTGAGATTTGGCAGTTTCGAGTTGAAACATTCAGTTTTGTACAGACTTGTCACTGCACTCCTCTCTGTCCTTCCAGGCCCCTTTCTCTAAGGCAATGTTGGAGCACCAAGAATCAAAAAGCCTTTTAAAATGCATGTACAGGAGAACTGAGTGCATACATTCAAACCTGAGCACGTAACAGCTTGAGCTGCTACACTGCATCTTGGAGCACCTGCCTCTACTAGCTTCTGTCAAGAGGACAGGAGCCTCTACAAACACCAGTCCAGCTGAGGGTACCTTCAACTTCTCTCCTGAGGTCTGAGGGGCTTCATCTTCACGTTAAGGTCCCTACGGTGCACGTTCAAGGAAACAGATGGACTGAGTCTCCTTACAACACCCAGGCTGCTTTTCAAGCTCTTGAGGAGAGCAAGGAGTGAAGCAGATCTATCAGGCAGTAAATGGCAGCTCCCTTCAGCGTAAGGGAGTAAAGCAATAGGCACTAGACCTGGGCTGCAGTCCCAGGTAAGAAAGGCAAACACGCACTTCTTGCTACGTGCAGTCCTTTTCCTCAGCTGTCCTGCAGAGAGCCCTGTCAGCCAGGGTTCCTGCATCCATCTATTTTCCGACCACCGCCTGCCCTCTTGAAGTAACAATAAATACTTTCCAAAAATGCTTCATTCCCTCCCAGCCTTCTGGGGTTGTTAAGGGCAAGAAATTCAAGGGTGATATCATAAATATATTACTATAATGAGATGGGAGGGGTTAAACAGTTCTGCTAGGAGAGTGGTGAAGGTACGAAGCAGAATCCATCCAGCCGCGTGGGTGTGATGGACAGGGGCCATTCCACTTTCCGCTCAAGTCTTTAGCTCAGGATGGTTGTGCTGAGCCAGTAGTCACTGAAAAGACTTCTCAGATAAAGAGAGAAGTGTCCCACCCACCCACATGTAGGCATGCATTGCAGGAAGAGGTTTTGGGGTCCCTGCTAAGAACTTTGCCTGCCTGAACCAGACCGAATAGCCCACAAAAAGCAACGATGTTGTTCCGAGTATCTCTCCAGCAAACAAACTATCACCTACAAAGGATGCAGCATTTTCAGAGGGGTACAGGATGCTACTGTCGCTGCCTAGCACAGACTGCTGCATCCTCCCTCTACACATTCCCCTTGTTCCCATGCTTGGAGGACCCTCGTTCGCCTCCTGCCCCAAAATGCTGCGTAGCGGTGAACAGCTGCTGCATTTCAGGGGAGGGTGAAGCAATTCCTATGAAACTTATAAAATAATTTAGGACTGAACGGTTGGTATCCTGTTTCTTCAGGGCTGTGAAGAGCTCAGCCTTTCACCACATGTCATTGCAAAGGTCCTTTCTCCCTACGGCTCCCCACTCGGGGTGCAGCTTCTCAGACCTATTGACACAGCCATCCCAGGGGTTGCCGAGGAACCCAGCAAAGCACCAGGGGGACAGCCCCAGCCTGAGGGAGGTGTGAGCAGCACCCTGGCAGGCCTGGCTTTGGGGCACTGAGACAGAGGGGAGGCAGCTCCCCACATCCCACTCCTCCACTATGGGTTGGAGGCCAGCTCCCCAGGGGCTGCGGGCTGATAGCCTGCCCCTCAGGGGCACTGGGGACCTTCATATGACTGGGGGCTATCAGGGGCTGGGGGCTATTAAGGGCGTTCCCGGGGGCATATTAGGGACCTCCATATGGTTGTGGGCTGCCAGGGCCAGCCCTAGGAGGGGGCTCTCAGGGGCTGTGGGCTATTAAGAGCATTGCCGGAAGCCACTAAGCTGCCCATTAGGGCTGCTAGGGACCTTCCTAGGGTTGGGGGCTACCAGGGCTAGCCCTAGAAGGGGGCTCTCAGGGGCTGCGGGCATTCCCAGGAGCTATTAACCTGTCCCTCGGGGATGCGAGGGACTTCCCTCGGGTCGGGGGCTACCGGGGACAGCCCCCGGAGGGGCACTCTCGGCGCTGCCCGGTAAACGGGGCGGGCTACCAGCGGGTAGGATGCGCTGGGGATGCTAGAGCTCGCTTCCCCTCCCTCCCACAGAATCACAGAACAACCAGGTTGGAAGGGACCCATTGGATCTTCTAGTCCAACCATTCCTATCTAACACTAAACCAAGTCCCTCAAGACCTCATCCACCCGTGCCTTAAACACCTCCAGGGAAGGTGACTCAACCACCTCCCTCCCTCCCGCGCCGCTTCGGGACCCCCCGAGCTCCCTGTTCCCCCCGTTTCCTACCCCCATCCCCGGTGATGCCGACCACCCCCCCTCCGCCGGTATCGCTGCGCGAAGCCCCCACCGGGGTGGGAGGAATTGAGGGGTGGGGGTAAAAAACCGGGATGGGGGTAAAAAACCGGGATGGGGTGCCTGGTTCCACTCCCCCCCCCCCAACCCCCGGCCTCGGCGTCCCCCGCTCACCTCGGCAACTCGGCGGTCGGTGCGGCTACCGTGGGGCGGCCATGCCCGGCGGGGGCTGCGCAGGGGGAGCCGCCGCGTGTGCCGCTCCGCCCGCCGCCGCCGCCGCCGCCTCGCAGCCCCGGCCGCCTGCCAGCGGCGGCGTGTGCCTGCCTGCCCGCCCGCCGCCACGCACCGCCCCCCGCCGGGCACCGCCGCACCGGGGCACCGGCACCCGCCTCGCCCCGCGCGGGGTCGCCTTCCTTCCCCGCGGGGACGGGGGCTCCCGGGGCAGCCGCTGCCCGCCGAGCCTTTCCCGCCAAGGGAAGGGGAGACGAGCCCCTCGCCTGGCCCAGGTGATCCCCAGGCAGCGAAAACGCCTCCCGCAGCCTCTCCCTGCCCGCTCCGGCTTCCCTCTGCCGGAGAACCGCGGGGATGAGGAGCCTCGTCCTTAAAGCAGAGGAGAAATGAATAGAGAATCACACAATCGTGTAATCAGCAGGTTGGAAGAGACCCACCGGATCATCCAGTCCAACCGTTCCCATCAAACACTAAACCGTGTCCCTCAGCACCTCATCCACCCGTCCCTTAAACACCTCCAGAGAAGGTGACTCGACCACCTCCCTGGGCAGCCTGTTCCAGTACCCAATGACCCTTTCCGTGAATTTTTTTTTTTTTTCCTAATGTCCAGCCTAAACCTCCCCTAGCGGAGCTTGAGGCCATTGCGGTCACCCTGCAAGAAGGAAGCCACCCAGTGGAACTGTGGCCCCAGGCACCCCTCTCGCTGGCCCTCACCAGCGCCTTGGGGAACGATAAGACATCCCTGGGAGAGGGGCTGGGCTGTTGCATCTTCGGGAGGAACAGCTGCCTGTTTTCCTCCTCACCTTGCGTGGACTTCTTGCTACTTGGCGAGACTCTGTATGTCATCTTCAAAGGTCCTAAGCAATCCTTAATTCATAGAATCATAGAACAACCAGGTTGGAAGGGATCCATCGGATCTTCTAGTCCAACCATTCCTATCTAACACTAAACCAAGTCCCTCAAGACCTCATCCACCCGTGCCTTAAACACCTCGATTACAAGTTCACCTCAGTCGACCCTCTTCTACCCCCCTGCCCCATGGATTTCGCTGCTTTCCATCAGAAATTAAGAAGAACCACGTGTTCCTGGCACTTACACAGATGCTTCCACATCCCATCTCTTCACCTCACCAAAGCTCACCTCCCCACCCCTGCTCTCACCTTCTCCAGTCCCCCTGGCCCTCTGCAGTTCCTGATGGTCCTACTGGCACCACACAACCTGCAGCAGCCGCAGGCAGCACTGTGCACCCCAGGACAGTCCAGCAGCCAGCAGCCCCACCAAAGCCCAGCTCTCTGCTGGCTCTGGCTGTAGACCCCTGCTCGTTTGGTTCCTTGCAGGTCTGGACAACACAACCCTACTAAGCAATAATATGGGAGCCTCCCACCCTGCTCACCACGGCAGGAGTTGCCTCCCTCCTGCCTCTTTCCCACTCTCCTGTCAGCCAGGGGCACTGTTCCTTTCTTTGCCTGCCTCCTCCTGTCTTCATCACCCCCATAACTGGTCAAGGGTATCTCTGGTCCAAACCATGTGCTAATCAGTCTGCTTTGTCAGCTTCTTGGGTATTTATAGGACAGGTGGGAATCAGGTCTGTTCTGAGGTTTTTGTCGTGGTTCTCCATCCATTCTTATTTCCCAGTCCCTCATGTCAAGCTCACCCTGCTTCTGTGGTCCTGCTTCACATCATATTTGAGGCTTGCAGCAAAAGGGAGAGCAAGAAGCTGAGTGCAGAGCACAGCTCGTGGCGCTCACTTAACGAGCAGACAGCCGCTCCTCCAGTCACTGCTGCTCTGGGACCTGGGAAAATCCACCTTTCTCCTCTGCCACCCGCAACACCCTGCCTTGCATTCTTTGCTCTGCCAGTCATGGTTGGAGGCTGTGTTGTAACTGGTGGCACCTCCAACATTGAGTGTAGGCTGCTCAGCCTTGCCTTCACCTCCTTCTTGAAATTCTGCTGCCTACACGGACTGTCTCAGATAAAACACCATCTTCTGCGCATTCTCGCCTGCTCTTGCACTCCTCTGCTGAGATCCACCCTGGTCCTGACTGCCTTGTGCTGCAATGCCATTGCATGACCGTGCCTGGGTGCTCTTAACTCTCATTTGGTTTCACACGCCTAAGAAAACCTTCTGGAGGCCACCTGTGCCTGGGGCAGGTAGGAGGGTGCTTGTGGAGGGATCCCTGCTCATGTTGGTATCTGTGTATCCACAACCTCAGTGCTGTGGGACAGGGAGCTGGGATTAGGTTGCAGCTAGTGGAACAGGACAGCAGGCTCTCCCCATACTGCTTCTCTCAGAGGAGAGAGCTGTGGTCTGGAGTGAGGGCCGTCCAGGCTGAGGAGGTAAAGTTGGTTGCTGGAGGTTAGAACACTGAGGCAGGGAAATGGGGAATAGAAACCAGAGTGGGATTTCACAGGGTTGAAATGGGTGTATTTGAGGTAATGGGGTTTGAGGTTTGGTTTTGCATGTGAGTATCACAGACAGAAACAGGCAGGGATGGGTGGGAGTGAAGAAGGTGGGTACAGAGGTGGGTGAAAGGACCAGAAGGGAACTCCAAGCACTGTGGACCTGGGGGGGTGGTCCTTCCTCAGCACTGAAGGGCTCCTGTCCTGTCCCCAGGCACACTCCTGAGTTCAAGGCTTGCTCTGTCAGTCCATGGGGTGCCCAGAGCAATTCAAGCAGAGCAGCTCTATTTGCAGACCCAAGAAAAGGGCGTTGAAAAGAGGATTCCTACGCCTAGCTTAGACCCTGCTCTACTGGGCTCTGATCCCTGCCAAGCCATCCCTAGAGGCGTCTCAGATGGAACAGCTGCTGGGTCAGAATTAGGAAGGATTTTTTCCTAGCCGTAAGAGTCCCTCTACTGCTTTTCCCTCCAGTGAAGGAAATCCCACAAAGCAGGGACCTGGAGTAGGAACGGGAATGACCTGTCACCACAGTCTGTCCGCTGACATGCTGACATGCGTCAACTGCAGGCTCCCTCCCCTGCTGTCCTTACAACGTAGCATCACAGCTCCCAGCCGGAAGGAGGAATTACCTGTCAAAACCAGCTGCTTCCCTTTCTTCCAGCGTCTGGAACCTGCACCTTGGAGGCAGCCGGACATCAGGGGCGAGGAGCAGATGCTGGACTGAAGGAACAGGTGATGTTGCGTCTTTTCCTCCACTGAAGAGCCTTCCCGAAAGCAAGGAAAGAAGGAAATTCTTTCCTGTGCACAAGCCCAGAGAAACTCACCCCTTCCTGCCCATTTTAATCCCTCGAGGGAGGCAGAAGAGCAACACAAAACAGCTGGAAAAGGACTGCAAATACCTCCAAGCTGCCAACTCAAATGATCACTCTCTTCTGCAGCTCTCGCTCCAAGCCACCCTCTTCTCCTTACTCATAACAGCAGCCTGGGGTCACTGGGTTAAAACAAATGTTCTCCCCCATCCCACCCCCCTTGATTTTCCCATTCCACCCCAGCCCACAACAAACATCAGCAGCTCGCTGGTCCTGAAACCATGTAACCCAACCCCAGCCATTGTTTCCCCTTCCCTAGGGTCTATATTTGACTCTGCAACAGCATTGTGGCTCTGCGTGTGTGTGTGCGCGCTCGCTGCACACGCACACTCCGATATTTGTTCAGAGCCTCATTCCCCAGATGCCCAGGATTGCTTAGAAATAGCTTCCATGGGCAGTAGGTGTTGATGCCTGCAGTGGGGAAGTAGAGGGGGCGGGCAAAAGAGAATCAGGGGAGAGGGTGAAGGTCAAAGGCGGAAAGCCTCCTCCTGGCTCTTCCCTCCCAATTTGCACCATCTTGATAATCTGCTGCTTGGCAGAGCCCATTCAGGCAGACAGACAACACTACATACGCTCAACAGCGTTTACTGGCAGCAGATCTTGGGAACAATGGAGGAAAGGCCAAGCTGTGGTCTTGGTCAATCCATCCTGGGTCGCCCTGCCCTACGTTTCGCTCACTGGTGGAAAAAGTGCAATTCAGCCTCCAAAAGCCTTTCAAACTCCTAGGTCTGGTGGCTAAGGTCAGCAGAAATGTCACCGGAGAGGCAAGTACCTAACACCCTTAGCCTGGTGGTTCTGCAAGGGGTACCTCAGTGTGTGGGAGCTGCCCTGGGATTCACCCTCCTGTGTCTCAGTGCTGCATTAAGGGTAACCACCCTGGACTACCCCGGGATGTATCCTGTGTTTCCCCAAAGCCTCCAGGAATGCTGCCCAAGCCCAGTGTCACATTACCCATGACCCCAGAGTCCCTGGAAACACTGCCTAAGTTCAGCATGAGCCTCTTTTACTCACATCCTTTGCGGCCTGCCAGGACACACAGCAAAACCAGAAATAAGTGCAGTCAAGACAAATGACAGGAAGGATTACCTTTACCTTAAACAGTGATGATCCAGTCAACTCACTGCCACTGGGTAACAAGAAAAGGCAGTCATTTAAAAAAATTACTAGAGATTTATATAGATAATGAGAATAAATAGGAATGAATGCTGAAGAGCTGTAAACCTTCTTGCTCCAGGGCACTGTGGATGAGCTCTAGACTATGGAGTAAGGAGCAGTTTTCCATGAGGTTAGGTTCTTCAGTAATTTTATGCAGAGTAATGCTTGTGTCTCCCCCCTACCTGTACAGACCTGGCCCCAGGAGAAAAAGGATTCTGGGCACGAGAAGGCACCATCCATCCATATCCACTGGACAGAGGGGTGACCCAGCACACATTTCCCATTACTGAGTCCATGGGGGGATCAATTGTATGGATGCTCCGGTGGTGGCTGTGAGATGTCCTGGAGAGATGATTACCAGGTGTTCAGAGCCAAGGAGCCAATCCTCTGTCCGCACCTCTGACCACCAGCTGGCCTCTCCTCTACTCCAAACCAGCTGTGGGGAGTCTCTCATCATGAGGGCTGCTGCTTGCTGAGGGGTGTCTGTATCCTGCGCTGGCCTCCAGGCAGCTGCTCTGTTGGGACTAGCTAAAATCTGAGTGACTGCTGGGCTGCTCCACTAAAACAGATCCTCTGAGTGTAGAGTGCCTGTGTCATTGTAATGGACTTGAGCTCAACACCTGGCAGCTCCCAAATGTGCTGTGAAGAGGTGGAAAAGCATGCTTAAGTCAGACATTATTTTGAGATACAGATTCCCTGAGTCCACCCTCAGTACTTCTATCCAAGCCAGGATAAAGCCACCAGGAAAAAAAAAAAAAAAAGAAGAAGAAAAAAGAAAGATGAAATCCCAGAGGCAGAAGGAGTTATACTTGAAGAGCGAGGGAAAGAGAAAGAGGTATATATGGAGGGTGGCTAGATAAAGATGCTTTACCTTGTGCCCCCACAGCTAAACAGACTGAGTCATCCTTCAAAACCTCCCCCTGAATTCATTGAGAAGGTATAGGATCTTCTTTTGCGCTGTGATTTCTGACTTCCCTCTATGTGTGTGTGTGTGACAGCTAATGTTAGGGGTCTCCCAAGGGCACTGACTTTATGTGGTGTACCCGCTCCACCCACCCACCTGAAGGAGATCTAGAAGGGCCTGAGTACGAAGTAGATATCTGTCAGGTTTTCCCATTGCTGGCACATATGTGTGGGTGCCTCAAAGCCCACCTCAGCCATGCCCTCTCCCTTTCCAGCTGGCAGCTCCAGCAATAAAATCTCTTAATCTCACTGGGATAACATAAGCATTTAATGGGAGTTTCTTCGAGCAGATGTTTTGAGCTTCCTCAGTGCTTGCTTCTGAGCTGGTTCCTGGTTATTTACAGAGATTGGCATGTCTTACTTTTTGCATCAAAACCTGGCAGGAGAACCTATTGCAGTGAATTTCAAGGTCATTCTACAAAACTATGGCCTGTGCTTAGAAAAGCTTGAACCCTGCATGCAGAGAAGTCCGTAATGAACAGCCCCAGAGGATGTGGACGAGTGTTGGGGGGAGGCTAATTGCAGACTGACTGGCTCCTTGGCCTTCAGCAGCTCCCGTGAAGCCGGGAATCAGTGTGCTCAGCCAAGCACCAAGCGTGTCCTAGGGAAAGGTAATTCCTACCTGGCCTGCCTGGACCTGTCCCTATAAACAACAAGAGCTGCATAGGGAGAGTAGTGCTGGAGATTTCAGAAAAAAAAAAAAAAAAAAAAAAAAAAAAAAAAAAAAAGAAAGGTCTCTGTGAGCTAGAGATGCGTGCTAGGCACACAGAAGGGCTCCCTGGGGAGACAACACACAGCCATGTGCCTCTGCCTGAAAAGAGTTCATGAGTCCCTGCTTCGCCCTCACAGGGCTTGGGGGATCAACTCATTCCCCCTCCGTTTGTGCATCCTGGTGAAATGCTGTCACTAACACCCTGGTATGCCATGTCCTCCTCTCATGTGCAGGTGAGCACCCAGTCCCACAGTGGGAGTGGGACAAAGCTCCATCTACAGGCAAATGCCCAAGAGCCAGCATCACACCTAACCCCTCCACCAGCTCCTCATGCACTCCCATGAGATATCCTCCCCCCCTTCCTCTCCACATACTTTTAACTCAGTTCATTTCAAACACTTCATTAGCATGACGAGCTAAACAAGTTTTGGTAAAGGGGAAGGGAGGCAGAGCCCCTCAAGTCTCAGTCTGTCAGCCTAGTCTGAAGCTGATGCAGTGACTCTAGTCTTTGCTTTCTATGGGGTCTTGCCTTGTGTTAGAGCAACCCTCCTGCCTATTGGGCACATGTGCCATTTCTCTCCAGTCCTTCACCACGCTAAATCCCTGCCATGGGAGGGTGACTGCCCTTCAGTCTTTGTTACATGGCAGCATCCATGCTGGATTTGGCACCCATTTGGGGCAAAGTCTTTCCACGGAATGTTGGTGGGACAAGGCTACTGGGAGGAGAAACTGCAGTGCTGGGGCAGCTTCTCCTGCACAGACCTCACCCCAGGGAGCTGTGGTGTGGGTCCCAGCTGGGAACTGGCTTTTTTTTTCTGGCAGAAAACCCTATATAAGATCACAGCATAGTACCTGATCCCTTTCAGAGGCCTGAAGTCACATAAAGTAAGAGTTGGAGGCATTTGTGCAGGGCTTGGTTCAAGAGCTGGGATTGGTTCACCAGGCGAGTGTGGCATGGAGCCAGCAGTAAGCAGAGAGATGAGGGAGATGCCACAACCAAATACTTAAGGCCAGAACATCTGAATTTCTGCTGCCTGGCCCTGAAAGTGATGCAGCTGGCATAAAGCAAGTGCAAAGTGTATAAACCCACTGCTGCCAGGCGCCACACTCCCTGTCCAATGAAACACTGCGCTAGGGACAGGGCAGGAGATGAGATGTTGCCACCTTGTTTTGTGGCTAGTTAGAAATGGCCAGTAGGGGTCACTGATATCTATTTAATTTATTCTATTTTTATACGAATGCATTTATAAACATACAAAACACTAATAGCCAGCAACAGAAATGGGGAGGTGTTGATGTGCAACATACTAAAGTATACAAGTCAAGGGAAAGTGCCCCTGCGTACATCTGAAATACCAGCGTGAGCTGTGCATCCTTCTCTGCTCAAACACCATGATGGCACAAAACAACCAAGCCATGCCAAGCCCCAGGGTACTGTGATGTACAGTTCCTGTCATTGTTCTTCAGTTCTGCCTTTGTCCTCCATCCTGCATTGGCAGAGATGCTTTGAGAGAGATTCAAGAGATTCAGAGATTCAAGCCTCAGGGGCAGGATATTGTGTCTGCTCGACTTTCTGTGCAGTGCCCAGCACAATTACATCCCAGCCATGACGGGTGCCTTCAGGCAGGCCCATAAGGCAACAGCAGTTTGGGTTGGGATGGGTCAGCATAGTTCTGTTCTTCAGCCACTACTGCTGACAGCAAAGTGTTTGCTTGTGAAAAAACTTCAGGACTTCTTTGAGGGTTGTACCTTCGTGTTAAAATCGAACCCCAACTCTCTCTCATATGTAGCAGGATAAACTGAATTATACACATGGGTGTTGTTAGTGACTATTTTACTAGTGGTTGTATTTTTCTGGTAGGTGCATGCTCCAGGCATACTGGCAGGATGTGTTTGGCTGTCCAATTCTGCATCCACAGACTTGTTCAGCTGTCCCAGACTGGCTGTGCTTCACTGATCTTATTGTTCCAGAGATGCTGTTGGTTTTGTGTGCTGAGCTCCTCTTGTACTGGCACATCCCAGAATGCAAACTCTGCTCAAAATAAGTCTCACTTTTTTTTTCTGGTTTTGGTCATCTCAGCCCGTTCACAAAATCTCTTCTGCCTCTGAGGGTCTCCTGGATGAGATCTACTGGAGTCAGAGAGGTAGTAGAGGAGGTGTTTCCTAAGAGACCCTTGAGGACTGCAGCACCCAAGGCAGAGGAAATGGGACTTCACACAACAATCAGGCAGGTGACAGCCTCTGAGCCATCCACCAAAGAGTAGTCTGGCACACACCATCCTCCCTGCCTGACCTGGGTTGGTGGGGAACTTGAGAAGACCAAGGCTGCGTTGTCTTCTTCTGGTGGGGAAACATTATTTCTGGCATCTACATCTTCACTAGCCAAGCCCATAGGCACTTCAGAGGTATTTGTTCCTCCACAGGGTGGCACCTGCTCCTCTAGGGGTTCCTTTTATACAGTTACAGGGGTCTATATAAAGTGCTGCCAGCTGGAAAGTATTTTGAAGAGATTCCTCCCTGCTCTTCACTTAGGGTCATAAATTCAGCTGGTATTTGAGAGAATCTCAAATGTACTTCCAGGCCTGTTTGCTGAGGGCTTTGCATCCGCCTGAGGCCCCTTAAAATAAAAGGATTATTGGGAGTCAAGTGTTAGATTACCTGGTGCTTGTTAATTGAACTTCAGAGGCTTTAGTGAGCAACTGTCTCTAGCAGCGAGCAGCACTTTGGTATTAATGGTGTTATATAAATGAATATAATGTAACAACGTCAT
This sequence comes from Coccyzus lansbergi, assembly GCA_033558105.1. NCBI lineage: Eukaryota > Metazoa > Chordata > Aves > Cuculiformes > Coccyzidae > Coccyzus > Coccyzus lansbergi. The sequence continues at coordinate 758,401 of JAUMJK010000928.1, forward strand.
GCTTCTGCATCATGTTGCATCTCTGGGCTCAGGGCAGTGGTGAGTCCAGCTGACATACATACTGGACATGGGAAAAGTCAGGGTGGATGTGTGTTGAGGAGAAAAGGAATTGGGGCCTTTGGGATTTGAGGAAAAAGTGTTTTTCAATACTCAGAGCAGGTGACAGGTGTTCAGTCTTCCCAAGTACAGTTTTTGTCTCCCTTTGGCTACCTGACCTTGGGCTCTGATTTTGACAAGAGTTGAGTTTAATGGAAGCAGTAAATGCGAAAACCATCTGAAAATCCAACTCTGTCCTTCCTGCAGGGCTTATTTCACCTAGGCTTGCAAAAAGCTTGAAGATCCTACTTTGACACGTCACCAAAAGGAAACAAAGAACCGTAATGCTTTTTTTGCCAGCAGTGTGCACCTACAGAAACCTGAACAGACCACAACTGTGAAGGCTCCAAGGCAGCAAGGTCTGGTAGAAACGAGAAACCTCAACAGCCATGAAAATTTCATCAGCTGGCGCTGTGGAAGCCAGAATCTGGAAGTGGAGAGCAGATGGGCAGCCTAGATTCTTGGAGCCATTGTCCTTCTGCTTGTTATCTGACTCCGGCACAGGGAGGATTTGGAGAATTTATGGGGGCACAAATACTGAAGGCTTTCTTGAAATATCCCTGGCTGACGTATGGCATGGGGCAGTCGGCACTTGCTGGGTGTGCAGTAGACATTTTTGCACAATATTCCCAAGGTCATGGAAGCAGGGTCCTGCTGAGCACCTGTCTTTTATTGTGTAAGAGAGGGGACTATTTGGGCAGAGTTTGAAGCACTGTGAGCCTGACACTATCTGAATGCAAATTTGAAGCCTTCACAAATGCAGGACATTGGGGAACATAATCCAAATAGTACTAGGCAAATTCCCTCTGGAGTAGGCTCCTTTACTTACTATGTGAATAAGCAATTCAAGAGATATTTTTGAAAGAAAGGATAACAAGGAAGGGCAGCAGAGAGTGAGTCTATGCACCAGGCATGAGAGACAAATTATTTGTGTGAGCCCAGAGCAGAGTAGATGGAGTGGTTTAAGATATAAAGAAGAAATTCTTTACTGTGAAGGTAGTGCAGCACTGGAACAAATTGCACAGAGAAGTGGTTGGTGCCTTGTCCCTAGAAGCATTCAAGGCAGGGTTGGAGGGGACTTTGAGCAACCTGATCTAATGGAAGGTGTCCCTGCCCACAGCAGGAAGCTTAGAACCAGATGACCTTTAAAGTCCTTTCTGAACCAAACCATTCTACATCTCTATGATGATTTGGTTAAAAATTAAAATATGTTGACTTCTTGAAGTCCCAAGGCCAGAACAATGGAGTGGGTGATTTTGCAAATAAACACTAAAGTGCATTACCTAAGTTGTGTTCAGGTTTGACAAACTCTTGTCTACTTTTAACTGGTACACACTGCCATCAGCCTCTCTCCTTTAAGAAGCCAGCAGTTGTCCTTGGGAAGTTTAGGTGCTCTCTCATTCACTGCTCTCCCTTCTCCCTCTTTCTCCATCTGGTCCCATGGATGGGTTATACTTCCCCAGTGACAGGATGTGATACACCTCAAACTGTCAGGGTCTTTCTCAAGGCCCAAGGAACATTACAAAGGGAATGAGGCGACGCTGAACACTGCTTCTTGGTGAATTGTCCTGGCTGGCAAAGACCTGAAGGTGGCAGATCATCTGCAGGTCCTGTGAGCCCACTTTGGTGTCCTGAGGGCACCCACCAACAGACTCTAATTGCCATAACCAGCCTATATTATAGTTTTTCTGCCATCTTGATCAGCTCAGAGGCTGAGCTGTCTTTTTTCAAGGTCTACTCTGGTGTGGGATAACCATGTAATATGGGAGACCACAGAAGTAGTCTGTGAGGGGACCAAGAGCTGCAGCTTGGCTGTTCTTTTGGAGCCCCCAGAAGCAAAGGAGAAGAGGAGGCTGAGGGGAGACCTCATTGCTCTCTACAACTAGCTGAAAGGAGGTTGTAGAGAGGAGGGAACTGGGCTCTTCTCCCAAGGGACAGGGGACAGGACAAGAGGGAATGGCCTCAAGCTCCACCAGGGGAGATTTAGGTTGGAGATTAGGAAGTTTTTCACACAGAGGGTCACTGGGCATTGGAACAGGCTGCCCAGGGAGGGGGTTGATTCACCTTCCCTGGAGGTGTTTAAGGTGCGGGTGGATGAGGTCTTGAGGGACATGGGTTAGTGTTTGATAGGAATGGTTGGACTCGATGATCCGATGGGTCCCTTCCAACCTGATTGTTCTATGATTCTATGATTCTATGATTCAAAGGCAGGGGCAGAAACTATGCAGGGGCTGCATCCTTACGCAGCCAGGTGAGGTCTTTGGCCAGAGCCATGCAGCCAAAGGCTGTCCCTAAATATGTATGAGGACATCTCAACCCTACCAGGTTCCCACTCGAGGGCACACAGGTCCAGGATTTTTGGTCCAAAACCCGTGCCCTTGGTAGTACTTTTTGTCTCATCAGCAGGATTTATTGATTACGAACATCCCCACATCCCCACAGGCAAGGCCATGCAGATGCCCCGTGGTCCTCCCTTCTCTTATTGGGGAGCATGGGGGGAGCCCTTGGGGAAGGAGTCCAAACTTTAGGATGAGAAGGAATGGTCTCAAGTTGTGCCAGGGCAGATTTAGGTTGGACATTAGGAAAGACTTCTTCACCAGAAGGGTTGTCAGGCACTGGCATACCTGCCCATGGAGGTGGTTGAGTTACCATCCCTGCAAGGTTTTAAAGGACAGGACATCACAGAATCATTGAATAGTTTGGGTTGGAAGGGACCTTAAAGATCATCTAGTTCCAACCCTGCTGCCATGGGCAGGGACACCTCCCACTAGATCAGGCTGCCCAAGGCCCCATCCAACACCTTTGAACACCTCCAGGGATGGGGCAGCCACAGTTTCCGTGGGCAACCTGTGCCAGTGCTTCACCACCCTTGTGGTGAAGAAATTCTTCCTTATATCAAGCCTAAATCTGGCCTCTCCAGTTTATACCCGTTCCCCCTCATACTATCCAGAAGCCTTTATGAATAGTCCCTCCCCTGCTTTCTTCTAGCCCCTTTCAGGTACTGGAAGATCACTGCAAGATCTCCTTGGAGCCTTCTCTTCTCCAGGCTGAACAACCCCAACTCTCTCAGCCTGTCAGTGAGATGAGGTGCTTAGGGATAGAATCATAGAATGGTTCGAGTTGGAAGGGACCTTAAAGATCACCTAGTTCCAACCCTGCTGCCACAGGCAGGGACACATCCCACTAGATCGGGGCTGCCTGAGGGTTTACCAGTGCACAGGTATGGTTCGACTCGATGTTCTCAAAGGTCTTTCCCAACCAAACCCTCATTACTCTCTACAACTACCTGAAAGGAGGTTGTAGAGAGGAGGGAGCGGGCCTCTTCTCCCAAGTGACAAGGGACAGGACAAAAGGGAATGGCCTCAAGCTCGGCCAGGGGAGATTTAGGCTGGAGATTAGGAGGAAGTTTTTCACAGAAAGAGTCATTGCCCAGGGAGGTGGTTGAGTCACCTTCCCTGGAGGTGTTTAAGACACGGGTGGATGAGGTCTTGAGGGACTTGGTTTAGGAATGGCAGGACTAGATGATCTGATGGGTCCCTTCCAACCTGGTTGTTCTATGATTCTATGGTTCTATCAAACAGCCTGGCAAAGCTTTCCCTGTCTGCCCCTTGCTACCAATTACCCGTCCCCATCAGCCAGCTCTGCTCGCCGGCTGACCCCCCTCTGGGAGCGCTCCAGGAGAGCTCCTCCCATCCTCGCCCCTCGCCAAGAGGACCTGCAGCCCCCGCGGTGGCACTTGGGTTCGTTCATCCAGCCCTACTCCCCCATCGCGCGGGCCGGTTGGTTTCGACCCTCGCTCTCCCCCCTTCCCCCCCCCCCCCCCGCACGGCGGCCCCGTTGGTTTCGCCCCGCCGCTCGCCTTGACGCGGCGGAGTGTGGGAGGGGGGGGGAAGGGGGGGTAGGGGGGGGGAGGGAAGGGGGAGGTGCGCGCGCGCCGCGCGCGGTGACGCAGCGGCGTGGGGATTCCGCCGGGTTTACCCGTCGTGCCCCGCGGCAAAAAAAAAAAAAAAAAAAAAAAAAAAAAAAAAAGAAAGAAAAAAGGGAAAAAAAAAAAAAAAAAAGAAAAAGAAAAAAATGGCGGCCTGAGGGGCGCGCGCTGCGCGCGCGCGGTGGCTCGCGGGGGCCCC